>CM076577.1:413309799-413705140 GCA_034641835.2 Pinus albicaulis
GATGTCTGACAGACATACTTCTAGGTATGATGGAAGCAGACTGTGGAAACTTGTTTCTTGGGACAGAAAAATTAGGAAGAGTGAAAGTGGGATCAACTGTATAGGATGGAGAAGAATTATTATGATTAACTCTATCCCCCAAAAATGGAGATCTTGGAACGGTGGATAACGAGCGAGGAAGAGTAGGAGAAGGAGAAGTGAACCTCAAACCAGTAGTGCCATCAGAATGTCGGATGGTAGACAATTGTTGTGGTTGTTTGGATGTTTGCAGTTGAGGATATTTTTGAGACAATGGAGTGTAGGTACTACTCCATTCATCAGGGAGAGTACAGGCTGCAAAACCAATCTGTAAGGGAGCAGTATTCCCTGGACCAACAACAACTCCTTCTTTGAGGGCTCGTTCTTTCAACTTAGGATGCAGTGGAGGCATTGTGGTAGAGACAAAACGTATACAGATAGAGGCATGGAGTTGGGCTATCTGTGTTTCAGGAGCGACATCAAAACCATGAAACTGAATATAAGCATGTAGGAACTCATTAATATATGGATCAGTCAAAGACACTTGATATCTAGGAATTACAGATGACCAGGCAGGGCCATTATTGAGTGGGCTTTGAAAACCTCCTATCAAAGCATCATGAAATTGATTCATTCTAGTATCTAACACACAGGCTAGACAAGATGTATTCAAGCCAGGGCGGACTAAAGGGTTTATGCCAAATTGAAGCATTCCAAGGTGAATGTATTTATAACCTTTGCTTAACCCATATATATATATATATATAGATGATATGTCAGTGGTTGCAGGAACATATTAGTTGCTTTGCCGAATGACTCACATATGGGTGATGGGGTTGTACAATTGGATGGAACTACATGGGAGCGGTTGGACAGTGACCCTGATTTCACCTACTAGCACTCCCGCCGTGACTTAGGCTAGAAAGGTTGAAACACCTTCGTCTTGAAGATCACGATTCCGTGGGGGTAGGTCCCAAATTTGGGTCGCTCATGAGGATTTTCGGGGGGGCGTGCATCAAGGTGGATTCCTTGATCCCCAGAACCATTAGTCTCACTATAGCAGGTGACATATGAGATGATAGTGGTCTCTATCGTTTCACCTATAATTTCCCCTCGTAGCCACTGGATGCTTGAAGGGCAAGTGGTGTGGCACCCTTGGAACTTCAAGAGAAACTCTTGAAGGGAATGACCGAATTGGCACCCTTGGCATCACAAATAAACTGTTAGGCATGGCACCCTTGGAACCTCGAATGGAAGTTCTTGAAGGGCATGACCAACTTGACACCCTCGACATCAGTAAAAAGGAGCTAATAAATATAATCAAGATATGAAAATCCTACTAATTCATATCAAGTGGTAAATGATGTTATAACCAAGGAAATTAAATCAAGAATAAAAATTAGTATAAGGGAAGAATAGGAAGAAATAAATATTTTACTTAATAACTCTACCTTCCCATGTTAAAACAAAATATTAAGTGGATAATGTACATAAGTAACTTAATTAGGCAAAAGGGGGAAAGAGGGACATAGAGTTAAGTATAAATATTAAATACAAAATAGTAAAAAACTTCATCAAGAGAAGAGGGTGGTGAATTAAAATAATATTTATAAATTAAAATTGGAGAAATTTAGAGAACATCCATGTGGTAAGAGACAACATAAGAATATCCATCTGAGAGGAAAATTGAGTTAAATTAGGAGGTAGTTAGGGGACCAAATATGAGACTTATCAGTTAACTTCAGTAATAAACACAAATTCAGGAGTAGGAAAGGGGGGATCAAGAGACAAATAGGAGAAGAAATAGGAAGCCTAGTTACGGTGAGGAAAATACTATTTTAAATTAATATTTAAGTAAATGATTTTGGAGAGTCTTGGTGAGAAGGTGACACATGGGTGGGTGAATAATCAAATTTTGGATTAATAAAAAAATAATTAATTATTCATGAAATTCCAAGTGTCACCTATGAATCCTCCTATAAAAGAATGGACAAGCCATGGGGAAAAGGGCTTTTTTCTTACCCTATTGTTGGATGGAGGTGATTATGTCTTTGTGAGTGGTTACGAGCTATAGTTGAGTTTGGTGAGGTAGAGGACTTTAGAGAGGGGACTCTTGAGCCAAGGAGTGCTCACCTCTATCAGCTAGCACATTCCCTTCATTGTACAACCCCATTGCAACTCGGGGGTCCGCGGGGAAGGAGAGTACCCAAGGAGTAGGCTATGAGGTCAACCGGTGGGTCATTATACTCGGATTAAGCACAACAACATTCACGCTTGGAGGTAGATGGTCCAACAAGGGAGTGCAAGTAGCGGAAATTCAAGATTGAATCTCATCTCCTAGTGAATGGTACATATGTTTTTTATAATGTTTTCTTTATATGACTGCCTTGTGCCTATAATTAACATGTAAAATATGTGTATGTGCAATGAATTTAAATTCATGGACGTTGATATAAGTGATTAATATTTTTGAGTTTCCAATGTTGTATGTGTATGATTTTATTCCTAGTTTATTGTAAATTAAAAAAAAAAAGTAAAGCATAGTGTTGGTCCCTACACTAAGCATAGGGTTGGTCACTACAAGATTGCAACAGGAAAAATTATTGATAAACCTGAATAAATGTTCCTTCATGAAAATAGAGTTAGCCTATTTTGGTTTTATAATCTCTCCAAAAGGATTAAAGATGGACCTTGAGAAGTTGAAAATTGTCAAGGAATGACCTACCTCGAGGAAAATAAGTTTTCATGGGTTGGATAACTTTTATATAAAATTCATTAGTAATTTTAGCCAAATATGTGCACCTATAGCTGAGACCATAAAAAAGGAAGGAGCATAAAACATTTAAGTGGGCTACTGCAATTGATAGGGAAATTAACTTGTTGAGTGAGACGAAAATAGAGCAACTGATTTGAGATCTTCTTGATTTTCGAAAACATTTCCCAAGATTAGTGTGATGCAAGTGGAATGGCCAATGGTGTTGTTCTAAGTCAAGAGGATAAACCTGTTTCTTAATTCAACAATAACCAAAATGAAACCAAATAGAAATATTCCACTTATGACAAAGAATTGTATGTAGTGATACAAGCCCTAAAAATATGGGGGCATTATCTCATACCTAGGGAGTTTATTTTGTATACTGGAAATCATGCTTTGTAGCTTATAACTAGGAAGGATAAGTTAAATTAGAAGCATGCCAAATGGGTTCAATTCATGCAAATTTTCACTTTTATTTTAAAAAATATTAGTGGGAATGCTAACAAGGTTTTGTTGACGTGGGTTTTGTGCACCCTAGTTAACAAGGGAGAAGTGACCCAGACCAGAGCTCTTTAAATAACGCTAGTTGTTTGGTATGGTCACTCTCAACAGGTTTTAAGGCTCCGTTAGCCTTTTGTTTCTTCCTCTTTTGAAGGAAAATACAGGGGTATTTCTATTATATCGTTATCCTATGGTTGATCTATGTTATTGTTTAGGTTAATTTAAATATTCTACAAGATAAAGGATTACTTCAAATATATTTCAAATTAGTAAGCATACTAGAACATATGACACAAAAATATACATAATAAGATAAATGCCTGAAAACAATGTAACTAGGGATAAAAAGGAATGTATATCATACCTAGTGTTCAAGTACAAGAAGATCACTAAATAATGTATAAAAGATGAAAAATAAGAAAATGTAAATTTTCCATCTTTCTAAATAAATAAAAAACAAAATAGGCTCATTTTAAATATTAAAGAATCAAGAATTACCATCAAATACAATGATTTTAAAAAAAACCTAAATAATATTACTTAATTTATCATTTTTTAACCGAAAATGAAAGAGAAAACATAGTTATAACAATTTCAAAATATTAAAAAAGGTTTCAGTCATTGAACTAATAAATAAATAACAAAACATAACTATTACAGAATATATATGTTAATTTAATTCAAATAAAAAAGACATCAACTACATCCTAAACTCTTCGAATCAAAGCACAGGATTTCATATTAAATTAATGTCCATATCAGAATCAACCTCAGGACACAAGTCACTCGAGGTTGATCTGATCGAATTGATGAAAATATAAGTTGAATTAATACGAACGAAAAGAAATGCAATAATATTTTTTTTTCGTTTAGACATCCAAACTACTAAACAATAGCATAATATATTCACAATATTCTGGGGTCAGATCAAAAAATCCTTGAGTTTTCATCCTTTTAGATCAAAATTAAAACAAAATTCTAAATCAAAACTATTATCACAATAGCCTTGACCACTTGGGGTGAGATTCTGATTATTCCTGATAAAATTAGACAAGGATAACATTAGACATGATGAACACCAACGATGCGAACGAGGTTGAATAGGATCCATAGTGGCCATCCTTGTTGAGTTCCATGCTAATCTTCGGAGGGTCAAAATTGCTTCAGAAATATTGTGGCAGTCTGTTGTTTCCTCTAACTAATTTTTGCAATATTGCATGCTTATTCTCGTTGCATATCTTACACTAGGTGCCTGCAACCATCAAACAAAAGGACAATTAGCATATGATTTTGTAGAAAAATGATTTTGTAAAAATCAGCATTCTAGAAAAATGATTTTGTAGATATTTTTAAACCAGCATATGCATCTAATAGAATCAGTCATTTGTGGGAGAATTGGCCCAAAGTAAGCGCATTGGATACCCAAATCAGTGTTCAACCTTCTGACTTGGAGATCAGCATAATACCCTGTAAAACAAACCATCTGAATGGTTGATTCAAGCACTTAAATGAATCTTCTGTGATATTGGTTATGCTTATCTTGAAGGCGAGGAGTATTAAAATTGTTGGGTAAGCCATGTATTTTACATGCTGATATTTTCGAACACAACATTTGATATATGTTTGTGGTTTCTCACTTCAAATAAAACTTGTTTGATTTTCTCTCTGGCGCAAGAATGGTGGTTTCATATATTTTAATTTTTCCATGCATGTGCAGATATGATGAGAGGCTGGACATTGAAGTGAGTTTCCAAAATTAACTTGGTGCATAGACTTGGCCAGTACGTGGGTTCGAAGTGAAACTCAACGCGCGTCTCTCTATTAATAACTAATATGTTACGTGGACGAGAAATGCATCATTCAATTGCTTAATAATTGAAGTTGTCTACCTACCATACAGAATAGTCCGAATGACAATTTTTTAGTCTACCCAGCCTACAGAAAATTACGTAGCTCTTTGAATGATATGTGGTCCTAATGGTGTGCAGACATGGAAGTTCTCTCGTGGTCACATGCATTTCCATTTCATATAACATAAAAATATTAAAATTTTATGACTTTTCCGCTCATCTTCTGCATTGGAAATTAAGCCTGACACCACCGTGAATAAAACACAAAGTGATATAAAGTTCACGTGTTGAGAAGTGTAAGATTCATATGGTAACATTACTTCATTATGTTTCCTCCATGTGATTTCATTTTGTTCACCCACTTATAAGTCGCATATATTTGTAATGATCGAAGAATAAAATTATAATTTATAATATTTTTTTTATTTAGGGGAATCGGTAATTGGTGGGGCTCTTTTTATTTAGGGGAATTAGTAATTGGTGGGGCTCTTTTGAGCAAGGCCTAGGTTCAAATCCAACTAGCTGCCACTATAAACTTAGGCTAGGTGCAACAGCCTGCAAGCCACACTGTAGCATTTAACTTATGCCTCAACAAGAGCCGAGACGTCTGCTATGGGGTTGCCTACTCTTCTAGCCAAGACACAACAGGCATATGTCTCCATGGAGGTTTGATCTTGGGTGGATTGGGTGAAATTCAACTGACTCCACCGTTGGACCTCCGCTTCACCAACTATAATTTATAACATTAGAGTATATTAATGTGGTTGATAAATGGGGAGAGGCATATATCAATTATATTTATAAATACACATCAATAAATAATATTGTATATGAATGTGTATCAATATATATAATGTGTATCATTGTATTGAAATATACATTAATGTATTTAACTATATATACACTATTATGTATATTAATGTACTTAAGTACATATACATTATTACTATGCACACCAATGTATATTAATGTATAGATGTATAGTAATGTTTACACATGACAAGAACTTACAGAGTTATATCAACTTCACTATATACAATGTACATGAATGTATAAAAATGTACAATAATGTACTTAACTATACATATACTATTGTGTATATTAATCTACTTAAGTACATATACATTACTATTATGCACATAAATGTATATTAATTTATACATGTATAGTAATGTTTACACATGACAACAACAATGATTAAAAAGCATTGATGTATAGTAATGTGTACAGATGACAACAAACATTATTGCACTACCAAACACACAATAAACGTAAATTAGGGTTTAAAAGTTTTCCCTTAAGATTATAACAAGGTTCCTTCGGGTTTGTGAATGTTTGGCATTAAAAACCCAAGGGAGAAGGGGTTAATAGCATTATAAACCCAAACAAACAATAATAAACCCAAGGGAGAAAGATTATAAACCTTAGGTATATAAATCTTGTAAACCCTTAAATGAACACGTAAAACCTTAAATATTCACACAATCCTTCACAGAATATAAAATGTTCACTTTATAAAACCCTGTAGGCTTACAATAAGAATCCCTTCGGCAACCACTATTATTATTCATAAATATTATTAACCCAAGTGATTAAATCTAAAACCCACACATTTTGTGAACCCAATGAATTAATAGTATAAAACAAAGCCATATAAACTATTCGAAAAATACTATAAACCAAAAGAAATAATAAACCCAAGGGATAAAAACAAAAAAACCAAGGGATTCTAAAGCACAACGAAATATAGTAAAGCAAATAGGTAAATATTGTAAACTGAAGACATAAATATTAAAACCCTTAAATACATAGGTTTGACCAGAGTTCACCGCGTTATATTTTGGACAGCATAAGCCTTTTAAGAATGCAAAAGTGGCCTATGGTTGACTATGGTTTACCACCTTTGGGACAATTTTTTTCGCAATGCGACATCAGACAATGGTTGATCAAGGTTGATTTTGTTATTGAGACAGTATTTGTGAGTATGCGACATTAAACCATGGTTGACTATGGTTGAGAATGTCAAGTTGTACAAAGCAACCATAAACCAAAGGAATCAAAACCAAAAACCCAAGGTATTATAAACACAACTGAATAATACTGAAGGCAATGGATTTCTGTTATAAACCGAAGAGATAATATTAAAACCCTTAAATAAACAGGTTTCACCAGAGTTTACCACGACAAAGTTTGGACAACATGAGCCATTTTACAATGCAAAGATCAGCTATGGTCGACTAAGGTTGACTACATTTGGGACAATATTTTTCATAATGGAATATGAAACAATGGTTGACCATGGTTGATTTAGTTATTGAGACAATGTTTTTCATTATGCGACATTCAACCATGGTTGACCATGGTCGAGAATGTAAGGTTGTACAAAGAGACAATCCTTCTCACAATAAAAAAAGTTGGGTCTATAATCCTTTGGAATTTTAATACTAAAAACCCAAGAAATTATAAACCCAAGGGATTAAAACGAAAACCCCTTCGAATTATAAACCCAGGGGGTTGACAAAAACCCCTTGCCTTTACAATATCAATCCATGGGTTGGAAATATGAAATAAAGATTACTACTATAGCATTATAAACCCAAGGGGCAAAGATTATCAACCCAAGGTATATAAATCTGAAACAAAATATTATAAACCCTTCAATGAACACGTAAACCCTGAAATATTTTCACAATCCTTCACAAAATAAGAAATATTGGCTTCATAATATGTTGGGGTTAATAAACCGAAAGGGTTAATAAAATCCTCGTAGGTTTACAATATCAATCCCTTTGATCAACACTGTTATTATTAATAAATATTTTTAACCAAGGTGATTAATTCTACAAGTCATACGTTTTGTGTATGGAAGGAAATAATATTACAAAACCAAGCTATATAAACCCTTGGATAAATATTATAAACCCAAACAAACAATAACCCAAAGGATGGAAACCAAAAACCCAAGGGATTATAAAACTAATCGAATAATAGTAAACCTAATCGATAAATATTATAAACCGAAGACATAAATACTAAAACCCTTGAATAAACATGTTTGAAAATAGTTCACCACAGTAGATTTTGGACTATAGAAGCCTTTTTACAATGCAAACCTCGATTATGGTTGACTACCTTTGCAACAAGGTTTTTCAAAATGTGACATCAAAGAATGGTTGATCATGGGTGATTTTCCTATTGAGACAATATTTTTCATTATGTGACATTGAACCATGGTTGACCATGGTTGAGAATGTCAAGTTGTAAAAAGAGACAATCCTTTTCAGAACAACAAGAGTAGGGTTTATTATCCTTTTCCATTTTAATACTAAAAACCCAAGGAATTATAAACCCAAGGGATTATAATCGAAAGGGAAATATAAACCAAAGGGGTTGATAAAAACCCCTTTCCTTTACAATATGAATCCATTGGGTTTGTAAATATATAGTAAATATATTACTATTATTAATAAGAAATATTATTATTTATGACTACTAAAATTAAAGAGAAGCAATTACCAAAATAGTGGCAATGCATTATAAAGAAAATAGGAAAATATTTAACGCAAGCGAGAGAAATTATAAAGCCACGTATACAGATCAAAGCAAAGATACAGAAAACCCTCGCATATTATAAACCAAATTTCATTCAAGGATACTAACAAGAAATCCAAATTTTTCACAAATGTGCGAAAAAAATATTCAATACAATGGAAAAATATTAAATGCTATGAAAAATCAACTATGAAAAAATAAAAAATCAAATAAAATTGACAAACAATATAACACATGGAAACAACAATGACAAGGAAATCGAATTTCCTCACATTTAAAGGCAAAAAATAAAGAGTATATTGACATTTTATTGAAATTTGTACATAGATGGAAATTTATTTCGTGTTTATTCACATCTACAAATTGTACAAAAAAAAAAATGAAATTCAAATACTCAACCATAAGATAACTATTTCATGTGAGCGTCTTCCAAAACACACCCTGAATGGTGACAAAAGCAACACCAATTCAAATCAATAGGATACTGCTCACGATACATAACACTCTCCAACCAATCCCTTCTTGTTTTCCTCCCATCTTCTCTTTGGTGCAAATGATACAAGGTTTCCACATCTAATTTCATTACATCCAACACACGAATATGCTCATCAATAAAAGAAAGATGGAAGTCGTGTTTCTTATCTAGCCTTTTGTGAATAACGAAACAAAACTTAGGGTTGTTGCAATAGATTTCATCACTTTAATGTAATAAGTGCCATCATGGTTGTCTATATTTTCATTTCAATGGCAGAAAGATAGAAAAAAAATATTAGTACATAAAGAAAGAAGCAAACAAATATATAGAAACACAAAATAGTTTGAGTTTTTTCATTTTTGTATTTGCTTTTATAGCAAAAAAATAAAAAATAAAAATTGAAATAAATATAATACAATTCAAAATAACGAGAGAAGAAAGCAAAAAGGACATTATAATTATAAAAACAAGGCATATAAACCCTTATATATTTTCTTAAAAAAAAAAAATCAATGGTAAAAAATGTAATAGCATTAAAAAAAAAGATAAAAGATAGCAAAAATAGGTTAAATTTAATCAATCAAACAACCACAACACCACAAGCAAATCAAAGACCCATGCAATATTTTCCAAACGCTCAATTTACTCACTTTATCAATCAACGTATCTATTCAAATGCCTGCACAAAAAATTGAAGGAACAACAACATTTATACAAAAGCAACCATTTTTTTCTCTAAAACATGCAAAAACACTAAACTATTCCAATGATATTAAACCTTTTGAATATGAACTGAAACATTGATAAATGCAATAAATTGATAATATAAACGAAGGTATATAAACCATACGATAAATATTACAAATGCAAACAAATAATAAACGAAAGGGAATAATACTAAAAACACAAGGAATTGTAAACTGAAGGGAATTATATTAAACCCAAAAGACAACCACATTACAAACCCCAAGGTATATGAACCCTAAGAAACACGTGATTTTTTTCAAAGCATTCATTATGACAACTTTAAAAAAAACGAAAAATAATAAATAAAACATGGTACGAAAAAAAAAAGTCAATAGTCTTTACAACAACTCTGCCACACACATGAAGTCAGTTGTGAAGTCAGTTGCGGATTAAAAACCTCAAAATGATATAGAATTCAATCACTCCTCGTTTTCAATAGATGGGTATGGAGAAGAGACCCTATCCATCTAGAGGGAATTTTTATTGACTATTGGGAGACACTAAGGACCATACACAGACGAATGCATCATTCACAAGGATGTGGGGTTTTCAAAGTGCACACGGCCGTGAAATAATACTAACTATATTGCAAGAAAATAAGGACGTTTTAGCATGATTCGAGCATAATCCCACATATTATAATCCCCACGGGAAGAGGAACATAGCATAAATATAAGTTCACACCCAATACCGGAAACACGTTTCTTTTGTGTAGTAAGTGCAACTTGTATATTCACTCGGTCAAGTGGGTTAATATTTTTCATAAAAGATTGTATATTAGAAGTGAAAAATTCCTCAAACACCAAATTTATATTAAAATGCGAAAACTATATGTAAAGGAAAAAATAAACATGGTAATAACCTAAAGAACCTCTTTTGTTTTTTACTCGTATGCCTTCCACGCGCGTCGTTATTCAAGAATAAATGGAGAACTTCATGCTATATGGCAGATCTGTGGAGGTCAGGGATCGTTGGTTTGCAACTTTGTAGTTCGGTCACCATAAGAATATCCCCTAAACCACCAAAATTTACTGAAGGCGGTATTTCCGCCACCATCAGCGTAAGGAGGAGTTGTCCCTATTGAGGGGAACCTTTATCCTGAATCGGGATTGTAGATTATCTGAACTTCATGACATGGATGCTAAGGCCCACCATCTTTGTCACTATATAAATAGATGGATATTATGTTATTAACGGATTATTTAATACTGAAAAAAAAATTCCAGCCAAAAACTAAGGCGTTGTCTACCTAACGGCTAATTTGGTCGGAGGTTAGAAAATAGTCAGAATATGGTTTTTTTTTCTCTTCAAAAGATATTACAGTAAAAGTTCTTGCATCATATTTTTTATGGTAGAAATGGATTTAGCACCATCAAAAATCTTTGGGGCCCAAAACTTTTAAATTTGACAATTGTAACCCAAGATTTCTACTAGATTTTATCAAAATCTTGCCCTAAATCCCATTGTTTTCATGGAAAATTTGCATTTGTTTGTCACGGGGTGATTTTTCCCTCAAATACAGTTTAAAACTTTATGACAATATCATGGTATTTTCTTGAAAATTTTAAAACCAACGGGGGGGGTGTGAAAACCTTGAAATTGAAACTTGGCAGATGAGTTTGTTTTGAAATTCCAAGCCGAGGTAGAAATGCTTGTCTCCATGCTTTTAATGGAGGTATAACATGGTAGTTTCAATGAAATTTATATCATCTGAACATAGGAGAAATAATGAATATAAAATCTCTTATGTATATTATTGAAATGTATTGATTGTATGAACGAAAAAAACTAGGCAAATGATGTTGGAAATATTGTCATTGATGGAAAAGGAGCGCATCAGAATCAATAAAGGTATACAGGAGCAGCAAAAAATTCAAAGGAGCAGCAAGGCAAAAGCGCAGTGAAGAGTCAGCAAAGAAGTAAAGGAGCAACATATACATTGATGGTTTGGTATAACATTTATGTTGGCATGTTCATTGAGCTAAATTGTTGTGATGCAAAGGCAAGACTCCAAGGAAAAAACATTGTTATTTGATGTTGGCATTAATTTGATGAATTTAATCATTACATGTGGCTGAAATTAATAATTAGATTATTTATGTATTTTGTGGTCTAATATTCAAGATATGAAGTGTGTGGAAACGAATGAGTGGAAGGCAAAGAGTCAAGCCTATTCACTTCATATTCCTATATAGAATACAAACAGCCATCAAATTATCTCTATAAAAGATGTCATTTTGGTGTGCATTAATATGTTAGAGAGCTAGAGAATGTGAAAGAGATGATTGAGATATTATGCACATATGGAGTTGATGTGAAGCAGATTTGAAGGGAGAAGAGGCAGAAGTATAGATGGAGATATGTAGAGTCGATAGCCATGTAATTCAGCATATTTTTTCATGTTGTGTGAGGGGATTGTGGTCTCCTCTAAAGTTGTGTCTTGATAAAAATTTCAATTGGAGATGGTTGAGGTAGGAGCCTCCTGTGGGTGGTAGTCTGTAGAAAACACATCGGAGTTGGAGCGTCCTTGCATGTTGTAGCTTGCAGAAATTTGAGGTAGCAGCCTCCTGTAGGTTGGAGCCTACAGAAAATTAGATGCAATAAGGAGTAGGATCTTGCCTTTGCATCACAACAATAATAAAATCATGGTTTTCTCCCTTATGGGTTTCCACTTATATCTGGTGTCCATATGCATTATTATTATGTGTTGATGTGGTTTATTAGTCTGCTTATTACTTGATGTTCACATATTCAGTTTGTTGATCATTATTTGTTAAGTTGCTCATGTAATGTTTGAAATTGATGCCATGAATGACTAAACTGATTCACACCCCTCTCAATTTAGTGAAGGGTTCATAAATTGGTATCGGAGCAAGGTTCCTTCTGTATAATCCTAACAGCTTGAAGGTTGGTCTGGTTGAGTCATGGACTTTCAAAACGTACCCGTGTTGAGTGCAACAATATTTCATGAATGGAGAGATAAGGTTAAAACAGATTTAATGGCTTATGAACCTGGTGTATGGAAGCTTGTATGTGATGGTTACTGCAAAGATTCTCTCTCTTTGCAAGAACAATAGTGGAATGTCAAGGCAAAATGTGTAATGTATAACAGTCTTCATAACAAGGATCTTGATACAGTAATAGATTTAACTTCTACAAAAGAAATATGGAATAGATTGCATCTCATGCATGAAGGAGACACTAGTGGCTGAATTATTAAGAAGAAGGAGATAAAAAACAAGAAGAAAAACCCCTTTCAAAAGGAAAAAGTTCAATCAAATGAGGTACCAGATAGTGTGAATGGACGTGATTTCCATGAATAAATTGCAGTTGAAGAACAAGCCAAACTTGACTTTGTTTATGAAGAATGAAAACAAAAATTTGAATAAATTAGTGTAGATATGTGATGAGAGAGAGCATCAATACAAGGAAGAAATTGTTAATCTAAGGACCCCAACTTGAAGAGGCAAGGATAAGAGAGTTATAAGAGAGTTAGTTGGAAAGACCATGTTGTGTAAGTAGTTAGAAGAGGAGGTTGTATTCATAAAGAACCTGGAAAAAATAGCCATAAAGGATAATGGAGTAGCCCAAAAACTACCTACAAGAGAAGAAGCCAGCGACAACATGATTTCTAAATAAGCTAACACAAACAAGCAGCAAAACAAAGAACAAAAGAAGGAAACAAAGAATGTCCATTTTTCAAGAATGCAGCCTGCTCATATAGATGAGGTTAGAAAGACTGTAATATTTCAAAGGTGGAAATATGTCTCATGCTTCCATTGCCATGAACTAAGACATGTAGCAGCAAAATTTAAGAGCAATGAAATCAATACTAGTCAACAGAAGGTGCAGAAGACCTTCAAATGAATTTGGTCATAAAGCATTTGAATGCAAATTATACACAAAGAAAAGTGTGAACTCAAGAAGGAGCAAACCATTTCCTGCATTTCTTGGCAATACAAAATGTTATGTGTGTAATAATTGTTGAAAAGTCAACAAGAAATGTGTGTCTAATTTATTTCCCCTTAATTAAATTAGACAATAAAATGTAATCTTATCTCATAATCACTTGTAATAGTTAACTGAGTGTGATAAACTCATTTAGATCATGAATTTCGAGTTGAGGGTGGTTGGTGAGGCATGTAGAGTGATTTTATTAGTTATTGAGTCCAAGTTGCAGTTAGTGCATTAGTTTAATGCATGAGAAATCAGTTAACTCAATTAATTGAGTTAAAATCAGTTTAACTAGTTGTAACTGTTTGTTGCACTAGTGAGAGGTCAAGTGAATTAAATCAGATTTAATTCACATGCAGTGATCTGTCATGTAACTGATGAGTTACTATTAATAGTTGCATGCATGTCAGTTCTAGTGGAGACCCAGTTGAGACAAAGGTTAAAGGGATGTTAATTATTATTTATATCATTAGTAGGCTACCTGCATGCAGTAAAACAACCATAGGATTGCCCATGAGCATTGCGCAATTCAGGAAGGCTGGAATTCCTAAGGAATAGGGATTGCATTCCTCATGAATTGCGTGAGCAAGGCAGGCTGAAGACAGGCTGAGAATTGGCTAATTGTTGGCCCAATCTTGTCTGGATCAGTGTGAGACAGTTGTGAGAGTGCATTATAATTGTTTCATGATTCCTTGGTGAATATACAATAGAAGATAGAGGGGCTTTGAGCAGCAAGCTTTCCCCAGGAAAATATCAGTGTTGTGGTTTGATTTGCTTCTTTCTTTACTTGTTGTGATTGGCTATCATGTTTATTTTCCTCAATTAATGGTAGAAGGATTCAGTATCTTTCTTTAGTATATCGCATGATCGGATTGAATCCATTGATATACATATTGTTTGTATAATTTCTACATGGTATCAGAGCACAGGAAATCACTATAGTGGAGAATAAATTGAGTTTGTGTTGAATAGCATTCGAATTTGAAAAAGTATTCTTTGGTGTGACAGGCGGATCAAGATCAAGATGGATTTCAATGGCTTGAAATTGGAGTGTGCACTCGAGGGAAGTTCCAATTATATTGCGTGGAAAGATGGGATGGAGGCAGTTCTGGAGGAAAACGGGTTGAAATAATTCATTCATAATGACATTCCCAAACCTGCAGCAACAGATGCCGCTCTTCTTGATGCTTGGCAAAAGAAGGTTGCAAAGGAGAGGAGGATCTTATTGGAGGGAGTACGAGACCACATTGTCTCAAGTCTCCATGAAAAAGTGACTCCATATGTAATGTGGAAGGCTTTGACAGATCTGTTTCAGAGTAGCAATGACCACGGAAAATTGGCACTGAAGGATAAGCTCACGAAAATCAAAATGGATAAAGGCAACTCTATTATGAAATAATTAACCAAGTTTGTCCAATGTCGATATGAGCTTGGGAGTGTCGGAATTACTGTAGCAGATGATGACTTGGTGAGCCTAGCTCTTGTAGGCCTTCCCAAGAGTTGGCATAGTTATCAGGACTCTATCAATGGGAGGGAGAAGTTGCCAAATTGGGAGCGAATTTGGTCGGATTTGGTGCAAGAATAATTTAGGCAAAATACCAGGGATGGATCCTCATCCAAGATGGATGATGAGGAAAATTGCACCTTGGATGGTAAGGCAAAGAAGGGGAAGGGAAAGAAATCATATTCCAAATTTGAGACTAGCAAAGAAGGCAAGAAACGTGATATGTCCAAAGTGAAGTGTTTTCACTGTCACGAGCATGGACATTATGCCACTAATTGTCCACAAAAGAAGAAGAACAAGAAAGCTTCAAGATCTATAGCTGGTGAAGCTTTGGCCTCGTAATTTGAGTTGGACTTCTCGCTCATCGCATGCATGGTGTCAAGTGCGATGGGATCAGTGTGGTACTTGGATAGTGGTACATCTTTCCACATGACGAGAGACAAAGAACTTTTCAATAGCTTGGAGGAGAAGGACCTCCATATGCATATCAAAATGGGTGATGATGGGAGGTATAGTGCTACCGGGATTGGTACAGTTACCTTCCAGAGACAGTCAGGTAAACCATTCTTATTAAAATATGTAATGCATGTACCAGGCTTGAAAAAAAATCTAGTTTCATTTTCAATGTTGGAAGATAGAGGTTATGATGTGGTTTTCAGTGAAGGGAAATATTTCCTTTGACAGAAAGCCACAGGACAAGCCAATAATATTGGGATTCGTGTGAAGAGAATATCTACAAACTTGATGTAGATGGTTGCGCAACATTGATGTGTAAGGCAGACAAAGTGGTGAGATGGGATGAGGGTGAGTTATGGCACAAGAGATTAGGCCATCTACACCACGATGCCTTGAAGGTCATGCAACATATTTCTATAGGGCTTCCAAAGGGTGCTCTTGTGCAGATAGACACATGCAAGGGATGTACCATAGGGAAGTATGCAAAAGCCACTTTTCACGAGAAGGAGAACCGAGCATCGGAAATCCTTGAGAGAGTTCACTCAGACGTTTGTGGACCATTCTCTACAGCTTCTACAACGAAGCACGGGTATTATGTGATCTTTGCTGATGATTTTTCTAGAAATTTTTGGATCTACTTCATGCAAAAGAAATATCATACGTTCTCAAAATTTTGTGAGTTAAAAGCACCGATGGAGAAAGATACGGGGAAGCATGTGAAGGCTCTGAGGAGAAACAATGGTGGTGAGTAAATCTCCAATGAATTCAAGAACTTCTGTATAAAATAAGGAATTCAGAGAGAGTTCATTGTGCCTCATAACCCAGAACTAAACGGGGTCATAGAAAGAAAGAATAGAACAATTGTGGGTGTGGAACGAGCGATGTTGCATGATCATGGCCTACCGTTGCATCTGTGGGCAGAGGCATGCAACACAACGATATTTTTTCAAATCTTAGTCCTCATCAGATACTTGGCATGAGTACACCAGAGGAGGATTTTTCTGGTAAGAAACCTGATGTTTCATATTTTAAAATTTTTTGCTCATCTGTCTATTTCCCTATGACCAAAGATTCCAGGAAGAAGCTAGAACCAATAACTGAGATTGGAATATTTTTTGGGTACACTGGTACTCCCCACAACTATCAGGTGTATTTTCCAAACAACAGGATGACTGTTGTGAGACGGGATATAAAATTTGATGAGGAGAAAACCATGTGCTTGTCCCTTGAGAGAGATCTTTATTTGCATGCAACAGAGGAACTCTTGGTTCCAAAGAATGAACCTCAAGATGTGGAGAAGACACATGCAGAGGATAATGGAGTGGCAGGAAACACTCATGCAGAGAAATCCACCAGACATGGTAGAAGGTGCACCACAGACGCTGATAGATTGAGACTCGATGCGGCATAACATGTAGGAGCACCTATTTCACTACGTAGACAGAGACAGCCTCCAGACGGGTTTACTGGATACATGTATCTTATGAGAAAGTGTATTATGAAAGAACCATCCTCTTTTGAGGAAGAAGTGCAGCAACCAATTTTGGTTGACGCAATGGGGTAGGAGTATGACTCCATCGTCAATAACAGTGCATGGGAATTTGTCCCAAGACTAGTCGGAAAATCAGTGGTTGGATCTAGATGGATCTATAATATGAAGCACGTATCAAATGGGAGTGTGGAGAAGTACAAGGCTAGATTTGTAGCCCGGGAATTCTCACAAGTTGAGGGGATTGAGTATGAGGATACTTTCACACCGGCTGCAAGGTACTCATCAATTAGATCTATCCTTGCACTTTCAGCGTAGATGGGGTGGCAAATACATCAGATGGATGTGAAAACTATGTTTCTCAATGGAGTTATTTAGGAAGAAGTGTACATAAAGTAGCCAGAAGGTTTTGAGACCTTTGACAGAGTCGCATTTTTGTAAACTCAAGAGAGCATTGTATGGGATGAAGCAAACACCTCGTGCTTGGTACACCAGGATTGACAACTATTTCACTAGGTTGGGCTTCACGAAGAGTGAAGCGGATGCAAACCTGTACCAGATTGTGGTTGATGGTAAGCTTTTTATTATCGTACTTTATGTTGATGATCTTATCTTGACAGGTGATGAGAAGCTCATAATTTCTTGCAAAGAGGATCTTGCAAGAGAGTTTGAGATGAAGGACATGGGACACCTTCACTATTTCCTTGTTTTGGAGATATGGTAGTGTGATGGTGAGCTATTTGTTACTCAAGGCAAGTATGCTAAAGATATTATGAGAAAGTTTCACATGGAGAGTTGTAAACCCATGGAGACTCCTCTTCCAGGAAACTGAAGGAAGGAGGATGCTACTTTAGGTGAGGTAGTGGATGCTACTGTTTAGAGGCAGCTTGTGGGTTCACTGATGTACTTGGTGAACACTAGACTAGACATTTGCTACATAGTTAACTAGTTGATTCAAGCTATGGTTAAGCCAACCAAGCTCTTTTGGAAGGCGGGGAATCATGTCTTGAGATATCTCATGGGAACTACAGAGTATGGATTATGGTACAAATGAACAAAGGGAGTGAAGCTTCAAGGCTTCATGGATGCAGATTGGGCAGGTAGTCCATCAGGAAAAAGGAGCACATCAAGAGGGATCTTCAGAATAGGATTGACAACAGTTTCTTGGTACAGCAAGAAGCAGAGATTTGTAACACTCAATTCAGGTGATGCAGAGTACATGGAAACCAGTCAGGCTGCATGTGAGGCCATCTTGATTAGGAAGATTTTGGTTTGTTTGTTTGGTCATCAGATGGATCTGACGGTGATACATTATGATAACCAGAGTTGCATTAAACTCTCGGTTAATCTGGTATTCCATGATAGGTCCAAGCATATATACATCAGGTACCACGATCTCAGAGATTATGTTCAGAGGCACATTATGTTACTTCAGTACATTCCCACAGAAGATCAAGATGCAGATATTCTGACGAAGGCGCTCGCCAGGAGAAAATTTGAATACCATAGAGGCAAGATCGGGGTAGCTGATAATCGCTTTCTTGTTGAGAGGGAGTGTTGAAAATGCAACAAGAAATGTGTGTCTAATTTAATTTTCCCGTAATTAAATTAGACAATAAAATTTAATCTTATCTCATAATCACTTGGAATAGTTAACTGAGCGTGATAAACTCAGTTAGCTCAGAATTTTGAGGTGAGGGTGGTTGGTGAGGCATGTATAGTGATTCTATTATTTATTGAGTCCAAGTTGCAGTTAGTGCATAAGTTTAATGTATGAGAAATCAGTTAACTCAATTAATTGAGTTAAAATCACTTTAACTAGTTGTAACTATTTGTTGCACTAGTGAGAGGTCAAGTGAATTAAATCAGATTTAATGCATATGAAGTGATCATTCATGTAACTGATGATTTACTATTAATAGTTGCATGCATGTCAGTTCCAGTGAAGATCCAGTTGAGGAAAAGGTTAAAGGGATGTTAACTATCAGTTGTATCATTAATAGGTTGCCCGCATACAGTAAAACAACCATAGGATTGCCCATGAGCATTGCGCATTTTAGGAAGGCTAAAATTCCTAAGGAATATGGATTACATTCCTCATGAATTGCGTGAGAAAGGCAGGTTGAAGACAGGTTGAGAATTGGCTAAATGTTAACCCTATTTTTTCTGGATCAGTGTGAGACAGTTGTAAGAGTGCAAGAGACTCTTGTGAGAAGAGTGCATTGTAATTGTTTCATGATTCCTTGGTGAATATACAATAGAAGATAGAGGAGTTTTGAGCATCAATATTTCCCTGGGAAAATATCTGTGTTGAGGTTTGATTTTCTTCTTTCTTTACTTGTTGTGATTGGTGATCACATTTATTTTCCTCAATTAATGGTATAAGGATTTAGTATCTTGCTTTAGTATATCGCATGATCGGATTGAATCCATTGATATACATATTTTTTGTATAATTTCTACATAACCTTGGCCACAAGGCCAAAGACTTCAAGCTATCACATACCCTAAAGAATCCCAGACAAACTATGTACACTACAAGAAAACCAAACAATGTGACAAAATGAAATAAAGACATTAGAAAGCAGCCTACTAAAGTGTGGAAGAGGAAAAACAAAGAACAACTAGTGACATAGCTTGATCTTAGGGGGGTTTTCTCAAGAAAGCAAAAGATTAATCTCTTGAATATTTGAGCAACACCATCTCAAGGGGAGAAAAGTTCCATTAATACTCATTAGAGACAAGAAAAATAAAGAAATCATGTGCAGGCATAGAGGGCTTCTCTTGCAATTTGGAATAAGATGCCTTGCATATAAATGGGAAATCGGCCCTCTTCATAAAGGGAGAGAAATCTGTTGTACTTGACAAAATCAAGAATTGAAATTGAGAAGGCAATTTGAGAGAATATTGAGAGACTTTTCATGGACCATCCAAAAGAGTCAATACTTTGTTAGAACAACACCATTTCAAGGAGAAAGTAATCCCTAGAATGTATTGAAAGTTATGAATTTTTTTGTTGAGATCAATCACTTGAAAATAGGACCATTGGAGGATACCTTAATTTGCATCCCTATCTTGGAAGTAGATTTTTAAAAAAAAGAAAACAACAACAACAACATGGTCTATTCAAAGAAACTATGAGAGACCAGTTTGTCTGCATAAAGAAATAATACACGAATGGAGAATATCTCTGAATCATTAACAATATTACAACAGAAGATAACAAATTTGTGTAAATTTGCAGAGATAATAAAAGTTTAAAATCAATCTTCTAAAGGTACGCTTGGTTTTAAAACTCTGGAGTTCTTGTCAAATATTTGCAATTATTCACGTGGTATTATAATAAATTTTAACTATTTAGTTATATAATATATCTCAAAAAAAAAAATATTACAAACTTATTAAATAATGAATTTGGACTATTTTACTATATTACTGGTGTATATTATATTGGGAAGGGTTAAGGGTGAATTTTAGTTTGAGGAAAAATTAAGTTATATGACTATCTAATTTAATTATTATTTTGGTAGAAGTAAGTAAAAAAAAAAAAATTTACCAAGTTATAAGTACATGTCCTATCTGGGACTTATAATGTCAATTAGTAAATCCCCCTCATTATTAACAATTAAGAGTTAACTAAAATTATTAAAGGACAAATGTCAATTTTACACCTTGGATTTAAAAGTAATTTATCCACCAATTAAGTTGAGATAAAAGTGAATGAAGATATACACTAAATTTAATAAGGATAATAATATTGGACATTCTTATATTCCAGTGATCCATTATATTTACTATAATTTGGGCAATTATTTTCATAAATTAAGTACAAGTAAAAGGTAAATATGTACTGCACATTATTTATAATCTTGTAGTAAAGTGTGTTTACAAAGAGTTAAAATGTTATTTTCTTCTTAAATAAAGTATTAATTGCTTCTTATATATTTACCAAGAATTATAATATTATTTGCTTCTTATATAATCTCCTAGATATGAGAGCTGTTATGAATGCAATTTCAATAATCCTAGTAATATATATATATATATATATATATATATATATATATATATATATATATATATGAGAATTTTATTATCATTTCAAAGTAACTCTATTATCCATGACTTAAATTTTGCAATTTACTAAACTTGAGTAACTTCAAAATTATTAAATTTATTTCTCTTTTATTTTCTTATATTTATTGATTTGTTCATACAATAGGATTATGAACCATCAGCACCTATGATGATAATTATTATACTGTTAAAAAAAAAAAAAAAATAATGAATTTTAATGTTGGTGGAGACAAGTTTCATAGCTAGAAGAGGAGTCACGAGGAGTAGGGTTGCTAGAGGGCACATCATGGCACCACCACAACAACCAACTTTTGTCACCTCCATCTCACAAAAATCCCACCTAAATCCAAGGATATTTTTCCCAAAGAACTTCTTGGGATACCCCAAAAGGGAAATTGACTTCACCATTGACCTTAAACTAGGAATGGAGCCTATTGCAAAAGCACTATATCATATGTGAACTCCAAAATTAAAGGATTTCCAAATATTATTAAAGAAATTATTGGACATGGGTTGCATACGACCCAGCAAATCCACTGGGATCCCCTATAATCTGTGTTAATAAGAAATATGGGACTTTGTGATTTTGCATTAACTATTGTTAGTTGAACAAGGTGACCATCAAAATTATCAATACCCTCTACGATGATAGATGACTTGTTCGATAAAATGAAGGGAGTTTCTATGTTTTCAAAGATAGACCTAAGAATTGGATACTATCAGGGAAACATCAAGGAGGAATTTATTCAAAATACAACCTTTAAGACAATATTTGGGCATTATGAATGTGTAGTATTACCCTTTGATCTGACAATTTCCATAGGTTTTTTTTTCATGATTTTGATGAATGAAATATTCTGATTTTACCTAGAAAATTTTGTACAAATATTTATCAATTATATTTTGATCTACTCAAATCCCCCATAGGATTTTTACAATGTCTTAGAGAACACTAATTGTATGGGAAGTTGTCAAAGTGTTCCTTCTACCAATCCAAGATCCACTATCTTAGGCATATTATCTCTTGGGAAAGTATTGCGGTAGACCTAACAAAGATTGAGGCCATCATTAAATAACTGGAACCAACCAATATTCATGAAATATGCAGTTCCATAGGCATGGATGGATATTATCATAGATTTATTGATGGGTTTTCGAAGATATCAAATCCCATTTCTGAATTCCAAAGAAATAACAAAAGGTTTGTTTCGACTGAAAAATGTGAAGAGGCATTCCAATTGTTAAAAGTATTATTAATAATGGTACTAGTTCTGAAGGTACTAGATAAGGAGCAATAAGTTTTGGTTTTCACTAATGTCTCCAAGGAAGGATTGGGTTGCGTACTGATGATAGAAGGGAGATTAATAATATATGCATCAAGAAAACTTAGAACCCATGAAGAGAACTATGCAAACCATTATCTAGAAATGGAAACAATTGTCTACACCTTAAAGATTTGGAAACACTACCTTCTAAGAAGGAAGTTTGAACTTCATACTGACCATTGTGGGCTAAAGAACATATTCACTCAAGAACACTTAAATGCAAGACAAAGATGGTGGTCTGAGCTAATTAGTGAATATGATTTTGATACTACTTAGATAAAAGGTATGATAAATAATGTGGTTTGTGCTTCAAGTAGGAGGCCTCAGATATTTTCAGTGATTCCCTTAAAGACAAACTTGAGGGAGAGGGTTCTCGACTTAAAAATTGAGGACACATGATACCAAGAGGTTAGAAATACTTTGAGGGAAGATGAAATGATGATTCCAAAGTATGAAGGATACTCCCTTGATAACGATAAAATACTACGAGTTCAGGGGAGGATATATATGTGACCGAAGGAAGATATACGCCAATTAATATTGTGCAAAAAATATAGAGCAGTATAAATTTCACACCCTGGTGTTAAGAAGATGAGTGTAGACTAGAAACCAATCTTATTTTGCAAAGGGATGAAGGAGCAAATTGTGAAATTCGTAGCGAGATGCCATGAGATACCCAAACCTAAATAGGAAGTTATACCAATCGATTTCATCATGGGACTGCCAATGACCACAACAAGACATGATGCCATATTTGTTATGGTAGACATGTTGACCAAGAGTGCCAATTTATACCAGTTAAAACTACTTATAAGGCATCAAAGATAGCCAAAGTCTTTATTGATGATATTGTGAGATTACATGGAGTGCATACAAAGATCATATCAGACAGGGCAACAATGTTTACAGGAATATTTTGGACTAACTTCCATGAAAAATTGGGAACCCAATTGAACTTCAACACTTCTTATCACCCTGAGACAAATGATCGAACAAAGAGGAGCAATAAAATCCTAGAGGACATGCTACATATGTATGTGATGGACAAAAAAAAAAATGAGATGGGGAGAGTTATTACCGCTAATAGAATTTTCTTACAACAACAATTATTAGAGTTCCATCAAGATGATGTCATTTTATTTCTTGTATGGGGAGCCTTGTAGAACACCTCTCAGCTGGGATTGACTAGAGGATTAAGTATTATAGGGCCAGAAATGGTGCAAGAGATGGAAGAACAAATGAATATGATTAAAGAAAGGCTAAAAGATGCACAAGATCGACAAAAGAGTTATGATGACACTCATTGAATAGATCGAAGTTATGAAGTGGGAGATAGGGTGTTCCTTAGAATAAGGACCCAAAAGAGCTCTATAATATTTGGAAAAGGAGCAAAGTTGTCTCCACGGTTTGAGGAACCTTTTGAAATCTTAGAAGAAAAGGGTTAATGGAATATAAGCTTTCCTTACCTCCATCTCTAGCGCAAATGCATGACATATTTTATTTTTTTGTTTTGCGTTATTATATTTCAGATTCTTCGCATGTTATTGACTTGGGTCATTTATTGGTTTCAGATAAGGGCACGGTGATGGCCGAACAAGTTCGCATACTGGACCAACAAACTTTTTATCTTAGATGACAATTAGTGGACCAAGTTAAGGTCTAGTAGGACAATTATAGTCCCATTTTAGCCACTTGCGAGGACACCGAGGAGATGCGTCATCGTTTTCCTTCCTTATTCCAAGGACTTCGGGATGAAGTCTATTATTAAGAGGGGGTGTGTGTAGTGCCCCGCTCTAGTTGATTGGCAATAATATGACATTAAATTTATTTAGCCATAAGGCCCGCACTTTACTCTTTGAGGACCTCAGGTTGAGGATCCGAACACTAGACTCTATTATTAGTGGATTCAATGGTTATGCATGTTCTTTATTGATACTGTCATTATGACATCATTAATGGTTATGTACATTCTCTATTGATATGGTTGTAGCATTAATGGATGGGTGAAAATGTGAAGTTGGGAAACACTTTTTGCCCTTTTTTGACGTTGAAAATTGTAATTTTCTATGTTTTTCAACTTCAACTCCACTAAACTCATATTTTTATCGCAAATTATGCTTTGTCATAAAAACAAGAATTGTAGAGAATCGTCTTACCTCCATACTGATATTTGTTTTTAAAAAAAATATTGACATATAGAGGGGTAAATTTGTTGTTTACTAACTGCATATACTTGAAATTTTCAGGCAAACATAAATAGTCACTTTATTATCCTTTACTTTTTTTAGGGAAGGTTATTCATTTTTTGGAAAAAAACCATAGCATCATAATCTACATATATCTCACTAGTGCACAGACTATTTTTTGGTAATTTTCAGATCAAATCACTATTTTTTATTATTTTTTGAAATGGACGAAGACAAAAAAACAGTGATGTTTCAG
This sequence comes from Pinus albicaulis, assembly GCA_034641835.2. Lineage (NCBI taxonomy): Eukaryota > Viridiplantae > Streptophyta > Pinopsida > Pinales > Pinaceae > Pinus > Pinus albicaulis. Next base: position 413,334,945 of record CM076577.1, read on the forward strand.
TACATTTTATTATCCTTTGATTTTCTTTTCAATGTGATCGTCAATAATAAAAATGAGAGTACCCTTTTGAAGTAGACAGGGAGAGGAAGTGCACTATGATTTTTTTAAATTTTTTGGTGTCCTCATTTGAAAGTTATTGAATTTTCATTCAGTGCAATTTTTCGAACAATGAAATTCCATAGTGACATAGTTTAGTAAAAAATTAATAAAAAATTGAATTTTTTAACGAAACTCCATAAATCTCACATCATCAAAAACTAGATTTAGAGACGAATCTAATGGTACTTTGTCCGACATATAACATTTTGTTTTTGTAGGTGTTCTATCCCTCCAAAGTTGCAGGTTTCTCAAAACTGCAGAGTTTTCTGAGTTTTTTGTTGACCAGAAACTCTCGGCCGAGAAAAACTCTCGGCCGAGAAATTTTTAAAACTCTCGGCCGAGAGTTTTAAACCAATTTATGCGCGGGAAAACTCCCGGGCAAAAGTTTTAAAAACTCTCGGCCGAGAGTTTTTGAATGTAAAAAACTCTCGGCCGAGAGTTTTTCTAACTCTCGGCCGAGAGTTTGTGGCCGAGAAATTTGTAACACAACTCTCGACCGAGAGTTTTCAAAACTCTCGGCCGAGAGTTTAAGTTGACTTTTTTTCTCGGCCGAGAAATTAAAAATTTCTCCCGAATTCTACCATCCACCAAAAACTGTTTCCCAACTTCGCGTTTTCGCCCGGATATGCATGTTCTCTATTGATATCATGATGATGATAAACTTGATGGATAGGTATGTTTTGTATTGAAGTTACGATGATGATGGCTTTGATGGATATGTTAAATTCCCATTGATGTTATGATTATGATAACCATGATGGATGTGTCCCCTATGTGAGCTACTTACAATAGTTCTCATTCAAAATGAACAATGATGTGAATTACTAGGTCATGTTGATGTTGCTATTATGATAATGACTAACACTGAAAAATTTTGTAACTGATGATTATTGAGTATGACAGGAAACCACCAGAGGCACTCACATAGGATGAGTTGACAACATTTGGTTTGATAGAAATTAATATTTTTTCTTTGAAATTTTAAGTTTAGTTTGAAACTTGCTATATATATATATATATATATATATATATATATATATATATATATATATATATATATATATATATATATATATACTCCGGCTGATAAGTTTCCGTGCTGCAGCCATGTTATTGGTTTTTATTGCACGATCACAAGACATGGGTGATACAAAGGTCTGATGGAACTACATGGAGCTGGGGCAGATGCTGACCCGATTGACTCCATACTAGCACTCCCGCCGTGACTTAGGCTAGAAAGGTTGAAACACCTTCGTCTTGAAGATCACGATTCCGTGGGGGTAGGTCCCAAATTTGGGTCGCTCATGAGGATTTTCGGGGGGGCGTGCATCAAGGTGGATTCCTTGATCCCCAGAACCATTAGTCTCACTATAGCAGGTGACATATGAGATGATAGTGGTCTCTATCGTTTCACCTATAATTTCCCCTCGTAGCCACTGGATGCTTGAAGGGCAAGTGGTGTGGCACCCTTGGAACTTCAAGAGAAACTCTTGAAGGGAATGACCGAATTGGCACCCTTGGCATCACAAATAAACTGTTAGGCATGGCACCCTTGGAACCTCGAATGGAAGTTCTTGAAGGGCATGACCAACTTGACACCCTCGACATCAGTAAAAAGGAGCTAATAAATATAATCAAGATATGAAAATCCTACTAATTCATATCAAGTGGTAAATGATGTTATAACCAAGGAAATTAAATCAAGAATAAAAATTAGTATAAGGGAAGAATAGGAAGAAATAAATATTTTACTTAATAACTCTACCTTCCCATGTTAAAACAAAATATTAAGTGGATAATGTACATAAGTAACTTAATTAGGCAAAAGGGGGAAAGAGGGACATAGAGTTAAGTATAAATATTAAATACAAAATAGTAAAAAACTTCATCAAGAGAAGAGGGTGGTGAATTAAAATAATATTTATAAATTAAAATTGGAGAAATTTAGAGAACATCCATGTGGTAAGAGACAACATAAGAATATCCATCTGAGAGGAAAATTGAGTTAAATTAGGAGGTAGTTAGGGGACCAAATATGAGACTTATCAGTTAACTTCAGTAATAAACACAAATTCAGGAGTAGGAAAGGGGGGATCAAGAGACAAATAGGAGAAGAAATAGGAAGCCTAGTTACGGTGAGGAAAATACTATTTTAAATTAATATTTAAGTAAATGATTTTGGAGAGTCTTGGTGAGAAGGTGACACATGGGTGGGTGAATAATCAAATTTTGGATTAATAAAAAAATAATTAATTATTCATGAAATTCCAAGTGTCACCTATGAATCCTCCTATAAAAGAATGGACAAGCCATGGGGAAAAGGGCTTTTTTCTTACCCTATTGTTGGATGGAGGTGATTATGTCTTTGTGAGTGGTTACGAGCTATAGTTGAGTTTGGTGAGGTAGAGGACTTTAGAGAGGGGACTCTTGAGCCAAGGAGTGCTCACCTCTATCAGCTAGCACATTCCCTTCATTGTACAACCCCATTGCAACTCGGGGGTCCGCGGGGAAGGAGAGTACCCAAGGAGTAGGCTATGAGGTCAACCGGTGGGTCATTATACTCGGATTAAGCACAACAACATTCACGCTTGGAGGTAGATGGTCCAACAAGGGAGTGCAAGTAGCGGAAATTCAAGATTGAATCTCATCTCCTAGTGAATGGTACATATGTTTTTTATAATGTTTTCTTTATATGACTGCCTTGTGCCTATAATTAACATGTAAAATATGTGTATGTGCAATGAATTTAAATTCATGGACGTTGATATAAGTGATTAATATTTTTGAGTTTCCAATGTTGTATGTGTATGATTTTATTCCTAGTTTATTGTAAATTAAAAAAAAAAAGTAAAGCATAGTGTTGGTCCCTACACTAAGCATAGGGTTGGTCACTACAAGATTGCAACAGGAAAAATTATTGATAAACCTGAATAAATGTTCCTTCATGAAAATAGAGTTAGCCTATTTTGGTTTTATAATCTCTCCAAAAGGATTAAAGATGGACCTTGAGAAGTTGAAAATTGTCAAGGAATGACCTACCTCGAGGAAAATAAGTTTTCATGGGTTGGATAACTTTTATATAAAATTCATTAGTAATTTTAGCCAAATATGTGCACCTATAGCTGAGACCATAAAAAAGGAAGGAGCATAAAACATTTAAGTGGGCTACTGCAATTGATAGGGAAATTAACTTGTTGAGTGAGACGAAAATAGAGCAACTGATTTGAGATCTTCTTGATTTTCGAAAACATTTCCCAAGATTAGTGTGATGCAAGTGGAATGGCCAATGGTGTTGTTCTAAGTCAAGAGGATAAACCTGTTTCTTAATTCAACAATAACCAAAATGAAACCAAATAGAAATATTCCACTTATGACAAAGAATTGTATGTAGTGATACAAGCCCTAAAAATATGGGGGCATTATCTCATACCTAGGGAGTTTATTTTGTATACTGGAAATCATGCTTTGTAGCTTATAACTAGGAAGGATAAGTTAAATTAGAAGCATGCCAAATGGGTTCAATTCATGCAAATTTTCACTTTTATTTTAAAAAATATTAGTGGGAATGCTAACAAGGTTTTGTTGACGTGGGTTTTGTGCACCCTAGTTAACAAGGGAGAAGTGACCCAGACCAGAGCTCTTTAAATAACGCTAGTTGTTTGGTATGGTCACTCTCAACAGGTTTTAAGGCTCCGTTAGCCTTTTGTTTCTTCCTCTTTTGAAGGAAAATACAGGGGTATTTCTATTATATCGTTATCCTATGGTTGATCTATGTTATTGTTTAGGTTAATTTAAATATTCTACAAGATAAAGGATTACTTCAAATATATTTCAAATTAGTAAGCATACTAGAACATATGACACAAAAATATACATAATAAGATAAATGCCTGAAAACAATGTAACTAGGGATAAAAAGGAATGTATATCATACCTAGTGTTCAAGTACAAGAAGATCACTAAATAATGTATAAAAGATGAAAAATAAGAAAATGTAAATTTTCCATCTTTCTAAATAAATAAAAAACAAAATAGGCTCATTTTAAATATTAAAGAATCAAGAATTACCATCAAATACAATGATTTTAAAAAAAACCTAAATAATATTACTTAATTTATCATTTTTTAACCGAAAATGAAAGAGAAAACATAGTTATAACAATTTCAAAATATTAAAAAAGGTTTCAGTCATTGAACTAATAAATAAATAACAAAACATAACTATTACAGAATATATATGTTAATTTAATTCAAATAAAAAAGACATCAACTACATCCTAAACTCTTCGAATCAAAGCACAGGATTTCATATTAAATTAATGTCCATATCAGAATCAACCTCAGGACACAAGTCACTCGAGGTTGATCTGATCGAATTGATGAAAATATAAGTTGAATTAATACGAACGAAAAGAAATGCAATAATATTTTTTTTTCGTTTAGACATCCAAACTACTAAACAATAGCATAATATATTCACAATATTCTGGGGTCAGATCAAAAAATCCTTGAGTTTTCATCCTTTTAGATCAAAATTAAAACAAAATTCTAAATCAAAACTATTATCACAATAGCCTTGACCACTTGGGGTGAGATTCTGATTATTCCTGATAAAATTAGACAAGGATAACATTAGACATGATGAACACCAACGATGCGAACGAGGTTGAATAGGATCCATAGTGGCCATCCTTGTTGAGTTCCATGCTAATCTTCGGAGGGTCAAAATTGCTTCAGAAATATTGTGGCAGTCTGTTGTTTCCTCTAACTAATTTTTGCAATATTGCATGCTTATTCTCGTTGCATATCTTACACTAGGTGCCTGCAACCATCAAACAAAAGGACAATTAGCATATGATTTTGTAGAAAAATGATTTTGTAAAAATCAGCATTCTAGAAAAATGATTTTGTAGATATTTTTAAACCAGCATATGCATCTAATAGAATCAGTCATTTGTGGGAGAATTGGCCCAAAGTAAGCGCATTGGATACCCAAATCAGTGTTCAACCTTCTGACTTGGAGATCAGCATAATACCCTGTAAAACAAACCATCTGAATGGTTGATTCAAGCACTTAAATGAATCTTCTGTGATATTGGTTATGCTTATCTTGAAGGCGAGGAGTATTAAAATTGTTGGGTAAGCCATGTATTTTACATGCTGATATTTTCGAACACAACATTTGATATATGTTTGTGGTTTCTCACTTCAAATAAAACTTGTTTGATTTTCTCTCTGGCGCAAGAATGGTGGTTTCATATATTTTAATTTTTCCATGCATGTGCAGATATGATGAGAGGCTGGACATTGAAGTGAGTTTCCAAAATTAACTTGGTGCATAGACTTGGCCAGTACGTGGGTTCGAAGTGAAACTCAACGCGCGTCTCTCTATTAATAACTAATATGTTACGTGGACGAGAAATGCATCATTCAATTGCTTAATAATTGAAGTTGTCTACCTACCATACAGAATAGTCCGAATGACAATTTTTTAGTCTACCCAGCCTACAGAAAATTACGTAGCTCTTTGAATGATATGTGGTCCTAATGGTGTGCAGACATGGAAGTTCTCTCGTGGTCACATGCATTTCCATTTCATATAACATAAAAATATTAAAATTTTATGACTTTTCCGCTCATCTTCTGCATTGGAAATTAAGCCTGACACCACCGTGAATAAAACACAAAGTGATATAAAGTTCACGTGTTGAGAAGTGTAAGATTCATATGGTAACATTACTTCATTATGTTTCCTCCATGTGATTTCATTTTGTTCACCCACTTATAAGTCGCATATATTTGTAATGATCGAAGAATAAAATTATAATTTATAATATTTTTTTTATTTAGGGGAATCGGTAATTGGTGGGGCTCTTTTTATTTAGGGGAATTAGTAATTGGTGGGGCTCTTTTGAGCAAGGCCTAGGTTCAAATCCAACTAGCTGCCACTATAAACTTAGGCTAGGTGCAACAGCCTGCAAGCCACACTGTAGCATTTAACTTATGCCTCAACAAGAGCCGAGACGTCTGCTATGGGGTTGCCTACTCTTCTAGCCAAGACACAACAGGCATATGTCTCCATGGAGGTTTGATCTTGGGTGGATTGGGTGAAATTCAACTGACTCCACCGTTGGACCTCCGCTTCACCAACTATAATTTATAACATTAGAGTATATTAATGTGGTTGATAAATGGGGAGAGGCATATATCAATTATATTTATAAATACACATCAATAAATAATATTGTATATGAATGTGTATCAATATATATAATGTGTATCATTGTATTGAAATATACATTAATGTATTTAACTATATATACACTATTATGTATATTAATGTACTTAAGTACATATACATTATTACTATGCACACCAATGTATATTAATGTATAGATGTATAGTAATGTTTACACATGACAAGAACTTACAGAGTTATATCAACTTCACTATATACAATGTACATGAATGTATAAAAATGTACAATAATGTACTTAACTATACATATACTATTGTGTATATTAATCTACTTAAGTACATATACATTACTATTATGCACATAAATGTATATTAATTTATACATGTATAGTAATGTTTACACATGACAACAACAATGATTAAAAAGCATTGATGTATAGTAATGTGTACAGATGACAACAAACATTATTGCACTACCAAACACACAATAAACGTAAATTAGGGTTTAAAAGTTTTCCCTTAAGATTATAACAAGGTTCCTTCGGGTTTGTGAATGTTTGGCATTAAAAACCCAAGGGAGAAGGGGTTAATAGCATTATAAACCCAAACAAACAATAATAAACCCAAGGGAGAAAGATTATAAACCTTAGGTATATAAATCTTGTAAACCCTTAAATGAACACGTAAAACCTTAAATATTCACACAATCCTTCACAGAATATAAAATGTTCACTTTATAAAACCCTGTAGGCTTACAATAAGAATCCCTTCGGCAACCACTATTATTATTCATAAATATTATTAACCCAAGTGATTAAATCTAAAACCCACACATTTTGTGAACCCAATGAATTAATAGTATAAAACAAAGCCATATAAACTATTCGAAAAATACTATAAACCAAAAGAAATAATAAACCCAAGGGATAAAAACAAAAAAACCAAGGGATTCTAAAGCACAACGAAATATAGTAAAGCAAATAGGTAAATATTGTAAACTGAAGACATAAATATTAAAACCCTTAAATACATAGGTTTGACCAGAGTTCACCGCGTTATATTTTGGACAGCATAAGCCTTTTAAGAATGCAAAAGTGGCCTATGGTTGACTATGGTTTACCACCTTTGGGACAATTTTTTTCGCAATGCGACATCAGACAATGGTTGATCAAGGTTGATTTTGTTATTGAGACAGTATTTGTGAGTATGCGACATTAAACCATGGTTGACTATGGTTGAGAATGTCAAGTTGTACAAAGCAACCATAAACCAAAGGAATCAAAACCAAAAACCCAAGGTATTATAAACACAACTGAATAATACTGAAGGCAATGGATTTCTGTTATAAACCGAAGAGATAATATTAAAACCCTTAAATAAACAGGTTTCACCAGAGTTTACCACGACAAAGTTTGGACAACATGAGCCATTTTACAATGCAAAGATCAGCTATGGTCGACTAAGGTTGACTACATTTGGGACAATATTTTTCATAATGGAATATGAAACAATGGTTGACCATGGTTGATTTAGTTATTGAGACAATGTTTTTCATTATGCGACATTCAACCATGGTTGACCATGGTCGAGAATGTAAGGTTGTACAAAGAGACAATCCTTCTCACAATAAAAAAAGTTGGGTCTATAATCCTTTGGAATTTTAATACTAAAAACCCAAGAAATTATAAACCCAAGGGATTAAAACGAAAACCCCTTCGAATTATAAACCCAGGGGGTTGACAAAAACCCCTTGCCTTTACAATATCAATCCATGGGTTGGAAATATGAAATAAAGATTACTACTATAGCATTATAAACCCAAGGGGCAAAGATTATCAACCCAAGGTATATAAATCTGAAACAAAATATTATAAACCCTTCAATGAACACGTAAACCCTGAAATATTTTCACAATCCTTCACAAAATAAGAAATATTGGCTTCATAATATGTTGGGGTTAATAAACCGAAAGGGTTAATAAAATCCTCGTAGGTTTACAATATCAATCCCTTTGATCAACACTGTTATTATTAATAAATATTTTTAACCAAGGTGATTAATTCTACAAGTCATACGTTTTGTGTATGGAAGGAAATAATATTACAAAACCAAGCTATATAAACCCTTGGATAAATATTATAAACCCAAACAAACAATAACCCAAAGGATGGAAACCAAAAACCCAAGGGATTATAAAACTAATCGAATAATAGTAAACCTAATCGATAAATATTATAAACCGAAGACATAAATACTAAAACCCTTGAATAAACATGTTTGAAAATAGTTCACCACAGTAGATTTTGGACTATAGAAGCCTTTTTACAATGCAAACCTCGATTATGGTTGACTACCTTTGCAACAAGGTTTTTCAAAATGTGACATCAAAGAATGGTTGATCATGGGTGATTTTCCTATTGAGACAATATTTTTCATTATGTGACATTGAACCATGGTTGACCATGGTTGAGAATGTCAAGTTGTAAAAAGAGACAATCCTTTTCAGAACAACAAGAGTAGGGTTTATTATCCTTTTCCATTTTAATACTAAAAACCCAAGGAATTATAAACCCAAGGGATTATAATCGAAAGGGAAATATAAACCAAAGGGGTTGATAAAAACCCCTTTCCTTTACAATATGAATCCATTGGGTTTGTAAATATATAGTAAATATATTACTATTATTAATAAGAAATATTATTATTTATGACTACTAAAATTAAAGAGAAGCAATTACCAAAATAGTGGCAATGCATTATAAAGAAAATAGGAAAATATTTAACGCAAGCGAGAGAAATTATAAAGCCACGTATACAGATCAAAGCAAAGATACAGAAAACCCTCGCATATTATAAACCAAATTTCATTCAAGGATACTAACAAGAAATCCAAATTTTTCACAAATGTGCGAAAAAAATATTCAATACAATGGAAAAATATTAAATGCTATGAAAAATCAACTATGAAAAAATAAAAAATCAAATAAAATTGACAAACAATATAACACATGGAAACAACAATGACAAGGAAATCGAATTTCCTCACATTTAAAGGCAAAAAATAAAGAGTATATTGACATTTTATTGAAATTTGTACATAGATGGAAATTTATTTCGTGTTTATTCACATCTACAAATTGTACAAAAAAAAAAATGAAATTCAAATACTCAACCATAAGATAACTATTTCATGTGAGCGTCTTCCAAAACACACCCTGAATGGTGACAAAAGCAACACCAATTCAAATCAATAGGATACTGCTCACGATACATAACACTCTCCAACCAATCCCTTCTTGTTTTCCTCCCATCTTCTCTTTGGTGCAAATGATACAAGGTTTCCACATCTAATTTCATTACATCCAACACACGAATATGCTCATCAATAAAAGAAAGATGGAAGTCGTGTTTCTTATCTAGCCTTTTGTGAATAACGAAACAAAACTTAGGGTTGTTGCAATAGATTTCATCACTTTAATGTAATAAGTGCCATCATGGTTGTCTATATTTTCATTTCAATGGCAGAAAGATAGAAAAAAAATATTAGTACATAAAGAAAGAAGCAAACAAATATATAGAAACACAAAATAGTTTGAGTTTTTTCATTTTTGTATTTGCTTTTATAGCAAAAAAATAAAAAATAAAAATTGAAATAAATATAATACAATTCAAAATAACGAGAGAAGAAAGCAAAAAGGACATTATAATTATAAAAACAAGGCATATAAACCCTTATATATTTTCTTAAAAAAAAAAAATCAATGGTAAAAAATGTAATAGCATTAAAAAAAAAGATAAAAGATAGCAAAAATAGGTTAAATTTAATCAATCAAACAACCACAACACCACAAGCAAATCAAAGACCCATGCAATATTTTCCAAACGCTCAATTTACTCACTTTATCAATCAACGTATCTATTCAAATGCCTGCACAAAAAATTGAAGGAACAACAACATTTATACAAAAGCAACCATTTTTTTCTCTAAAACATGCAAAAACACTAAACTATTCCAATGATATTAAACCTTTTGAATATGAACTGAAACATTGATAAATGCAATAAATTGATAATATAAACGAAGGTATATAAACCATACGATAAATATTACAAATGCAAACAAATAATAAACGAAAGGGAATAATACTAAAAACACAAGGAATTGTAAACTGAAGGGAATTATATTAAACCCAAAAGACAACCACATTACAAACCCCAAGGTATATGAACCCTAAGAAACACGTGATTTTTTTCAAAGCATTCATTATGACAACTTTAAAAAAAACGAAAAATAATAAATAAAACATGGTACGAAAAAAAAAAGTCAATAGTCTTTACAACAACTCTGCCACACACATGAAGTCAGTTGTGAAGTCAGTTGCGGATTAAAAACCTCAAAATGATATAGAATTCAATCACTCCTCGTTTTCAATAGATGGGTATGGAGAAGAGACCCTATCCATCTAGAGGGAATTTTTATTGACTATTGGGAGACACTAAGGACCATACACAGACGAATGCATCATTCACAAGGATGTGGGGTTTTCAAAGTGCACACGGCCGTGAAATAATACTAACTATATTGCAAGAAAATAAGGACGTTTTAGCATGATTCGAGCATAATCCCACATATTATAATCCCCACGGGAAGAGGAACATAGCATAAATATAAGTTCACACCCAATACCGGAAACACGTTTCTTTTGTGTAGTAAGTGCAACTTGTATATTCACTCGGTCAAGTGGGTTAATATTTTTCATAAAAGATTGTATATTAGAAGTGAAAAATTCCTCAAACACCAAATTTATATTAAAATGCGAAAACTATATGTAAAGGAAAAAATAAACATGGTAATAACCTAAAGAACCTCTTTTGTTTTTTACTCGTATGCCTTCCACGCGCGTCGTTATTCAAGAATAAATGGAGAACTTCATGCTATATGGCAGATCTGTGGAGGTCAGGGATCGTTGGTTTGCAACTTTGTAGTTCGGTCACCATAAGAATATCCCCTAAACCACCAAAATTTACTGAAGGCGGTATTTCCGCCACCATCAGCGTAAGGAGGAGTTGTCCCTATTGAGGGGAACCTTTATCCTGAATCGGGATTGTAGATTATCTGAACTTCATGACATGGATGCTAAGGCCCACCATCTTTGTCACTATATAAATAGATGGATATTATGTTATTAACGGATTATTTAATACTGAAAAAAAAATTCCAGCCAAAAACTAAGGCGTTGTCTACCTAACGGCTAATTTGGTCGGAGGTTAGAAAATAGTCAGAATATGGTTTTTTTTTCTCTTCAAAAGATATTACAGTAAAAGTTCTTGCATCATATTTTTTATGGTAGAAATGGATTTAGCACCATCAAAAATCTTTGGGGCCCAAAACTTTTAAATTTGACAATTGTAACCCAAGATTTCTACTAGATTTTATCAAAATCTTGCCCTAAATCCCATTGTTTTCATGGAAAATTTGCATTTGTTTGTCACGGGGTGATTTTTCCCTCAAATACAGTTTAAAACTTTATGACAATATCATGGTATTTTCTTGAAAATTTTAAAACCAACGGGGGGGGTGTGAAAACCTTGAAATTGAAACTTGGCAGATGAGTTTGTTTTGAAATTCCAAGCCGAGGTAGAAATGCTTGTCTCCATGCTTTTAATGGAGGTATAACATGGTAGTTTCAATGAAATTTATATCATCTGAACATAGGAGAAATAATGAATATAAAATCTCTTATGTATATTATTGAAATGTATTGATTGTATGAACGAAAAAAACTAGGCAAATGATGTTGGAAATATTGTCATTGATGGAAAAGGAGCGCATCAGAATCAATAAAGGTATACAGGAGCAGCAAAAAATTCAAAGGAGCAGCAAGGCAAAAGCGCAGTGAAGAGTCAGCAAAGAAGTAAAGGAGCAACATATACATTGATGGTTTGGTATAACATTTATGTTGGCATGTTCATTGAGCTAAATTGTTGTGATGCAAAGGCAAGACTCCAAGGAAAAAACATTGTTATTTGATGTTGGCATTAATTTGATGAATTTAATCATTACATGTGGCTGAAATTAATAATTAGATTATTTATGTATTTTGTGGTCTAATATTCAAGATATGAAGTGTGTGGAAACGAATGAGTGGAAGGCAAAGAGTCAAGCCTATTCACTTCATATTCCTATATAGAATACAAACAGCCATCAAATTATCTCTATAAAAGATGTCATTTTGGTGTGCATTAATATGTTAGAGAGCTAGAGAATGTGAAAGAGATGATTGAGATATTATGCACATATGGAGTTGATGTGAAGCAGATTTGAAGGGAGAAGAGGCAGAAGTATAGATGGAGATATGTAGAGTCGATAGCCATGTAATTCAGCATATTTTTTCATGTTGTGTGAGGGGATTGTGGTCTCCTCTAAAGTTGTGTCTTGATAAAAATTTCAATTGGAGATGGTTGAGGTAGGAGCCTCCTGTGGGTGGTAGTCTGTAGAAAACACATCGGAGTTGGAGCGTCCTTGCATGTTGTAGCTTGCAGAAATTTGAGGTAGCAGCCTCCTGTAGGTTGGAGCCTACAGAAAATTAGATGCAATAAGGAGTAGGATCTTGCCTTTGCATCACAACAATAATAAAATCATGGTTTTCTCCCTTATGGGTTTCCACTTATATCTGGTGTCCATATGCATTATTATTATGTGTTGATGTGGTTTATTAGTCTGCTTATTACTTGATGTTCACATATTCAGTTTGTTGATCATTATTTGTTAAGTTGCTCATGTAATGTTTGAAATTGATGCCATGAATGACTAAACTGATTCACACCCCTCTCAATTTAGTGAAGGGTTCATAAATTGGTATCGGAGCAAGGTTCCTTCTGTATAATCCTAACAGCTTGAAGGTTGGTCTGGTTGAGTCATGGACTTTCAAAACGTACCCGTGTTGAGTGCAACAATATTTCATGAATGGAGAGATAAGGTTAAAACAGATTTAATGGCTTATGAACCTGGTGTATGGAAGCTTGTATGTGATGGTTACTGCAAAGATTCTCTCTCTTTGCAAGAACAATAGTGGAATGTCAAGGCAAAATGTGTAATGTATAACAGTCTTCATAACAAGGATCTTGATACAGTAATAGATTTAACTTCTACAAAAGAAATATGGAATAGATTGCATCTCATGCATGAAGGAGACACTAGTGGCTGAATTATTAAGAAGAAGGAGATAAAAAACAAGAAGAAAAACCCCTTTCAAAAGGAAAAAGTTCAATCAAATGAGGTACCAGATAGTGTGAATGGACGTGATTTCCATGAATAAATTGCAGTTGAAGAACAAGCCAAACTTGACTTTGTTTATGAAGAATGAAAACAAAAATTTGAATAAATTAGTGTAGATATGTGATGAGAGAGAGCATCAATACAAGGAAGAAATTGTTAATCTAAGGACCCCAACTTGAAGAGGCAAGGATAAGAGAGTTATAAGAGAGTTAGTTGGAAAGACCATGTTGTGTAAGTAGTTAGAAGAGGAGGTTGTATTCATAAAGAACCTGGAAAAAATAGCCATAAAGGATAATGGAGTAGCCCAAAAACTACCTACAAGAGAAGAAGCCAGCGACAACATGATTTCTAAATAAGCTAACACAAACAAGCAGCAAAACAAAGAACAAAAGAAGGAAACAAAGAATGTCCATTTTTCAAGAATGCAGCCTGCTCATATAGATGAGGTTAGAAAGACTGTAATATTTCAAAGGTGGAAATATGTCTCATGCTTCCATTGCCATGAACTAAGACATGTAGCAGCAAAATTTAAGAGCAATGAAATCAATACTAGTCAACAGAAGGTGCAGAAGACCTTCAAATGAATTTGGTCATAAAGCATTTGAATGCAAATTATACACAAAGAAAAGTGTGAACTCAAGAAGGAGCAAACCATTTCCTGCATTTCTTGGCAATACAAAATGTTATGTGTGTAATAATTGTTGAAAAGTCAACAAGAAATGTGTGTCTAATTTATTTCCCCTTAATTAAATTAGACAATAAAATGTAATCTTATCTCATAATCACTTGTAATAGTTAACTGAGTGTGATAAACTCATTTAGATCATGAATTTCGAGTTGAGGGTGGTTGGTGAGGCATGTAGAGTGATTTTATTAGTTATTGAGTCCAAGTTGCAGTTAGTGCATTAGTTTAATGCATGAGAAATCAGTTAACTCAATTAATTGAGTTAAAATCAGTTTAACTAGTTGTAACTGTTTGTTGCACTAGTGAGAGGTCAAGTGAATTAAATCAGATTTAATTCACATGCAGTGATCTGTCATGTAACTGATGAGTTACTATTAATAGTTGCATGCATGTCAGTTCTAGTGGAGACCCAGTTGAGACAAAGGTTAAAGGGATGTTAATTATTATTTATATCATTAGTAGGCTACCTGCATGCAGTAAAACAACCATAGGATTGCCCATGAGCATTGCGCAATTCAGGAAGGCTGGAATTCCTAAGGAATAGGGATTGCATTCCTCATGAATTGCGTGAGCAAGGCAGGCTGAAGACAGGCTGAGAATTGGCTAATTGTTGGCCCAATCTTGTCTGGATCAGTGTGAGACAGTTGTGAGAGTGCATTATAATTGTTTCATGATTCCTTGGTGAATATACAATAGAAGATAGAGGGGCTTTGAGCAGCAAGCTTTCCCCAGGAAAATATCAGTGTTGTGGTTTGATTTGCTTCTTTCTTTACTTGTTGTGATTGGCTATCATGTTTATTTTCCTCAATTAATGGTAGAAGGATTCAGTATCTTTCTTTAGTATATCGCATGATCGGATTGAATCCATTGATATACATATTGTTTGTATAATTTCTACATGGTATCAGAGCACAGGAAATCACTATAGTGGAGAATAAATTGAGTTTGTGTTGAATAGCATTCGAATTTGAAAAAGTATTCTTTGGTGTGACAGGCGGATCAAGATCAAGATGGATTTCAATGGCTTGAAATTGGAGTGTGCACTCGAGGGAAGTTCCAATTATATTGCGTGGAAAGATGGGATGGAGGCAGTTCTGGAGGAAAACGGGTTGAAATAATTCATTCATAATGACATTCCCAAACCTGCAGCAACAGATGCCGCTCTTCTTGATGCTTGGCAAAAGAAGGTTGCAAAGGAGAGGAGGATCTTATTGGAGGGAGTACGAGACCACATTGTCTCAAGTCTCCATGAAAAAGTGACTCCATATGTAATGTGGAAGGCTTTGACAGATCTGTTTCAGAGTAGCAATGACCACGGAAAATTGGCACTGAAGGATAAGCTCACGAAAATCAAAATGGATAAAGGCAACTCTATTATGAAATAATTAACCAAGTTTGTCCAATGTCGATATGAGCTTGGGAGTGTCGGAATTACTGTAGCAGATGATGACTTGGTGAGCCTAGCTCTTGTAGGCCTTCCCAAGAGTTGGCATAGTTATCAGGACTCTATCAATGGGAGGGAGAAGTTGCCAAATTGGGAGCGAATTTGGTCGGATTTGGTGCAAGAATAATTTAGGCAAAATACCAGGGATGGATCCTCATCCAAGATGGATGATGAGGAAAATTGCACCTTGGATGGTAAGGCAAAGAAGGGGAAGGGAAAGAAATCATATTCCAAATTTGAGACTAGCAAAGAAGGCAAGAAACGTGATATGTCCAAAGTGAAGTGTTTTCACTGTCACGAGCATGGACATTATGCCACTAATTGTCCACAAAAGAAGAAGAACAAGAAAGCTTCAAGATCTATAGCTGGTGAAGCTTTGGCCTCGTAATTTGAGTTGGACTTCTCGCTCATCGCATGCATGGTGTCAAGTGCGATGGGATCAGTGTGGTACTTGGATAGTGGTACATCTTTCCACATGACGAGAGACAAAGAACTTTTCAATAGCTTGGAGGAGAAGGACCTCCATATGCATATCAAAATGGGTGATGATGGGAGGTATAGTGCTACCGGGATTGGTACAGTTACCTTCCAGAGACAGTCAGGTAAACCATTCTTATTAAAATATGTAATGCATGTACCAGGCTTGAAAAAAAATCTAGTTTCATTTTCAATGTTGGAAGATAGAGGTTATGATGTGGTTTTCAGTGAAGGGAAATATTTCCTTTGACAGAAAGCCACAGGACAAGCCAATAATATTGGGATTCGTGTGAAGAGAATATCTACAAACTTGATGTAGATGGTTGCGCAACATTGATGTGTAAGGCAGACAAAGTGGTGAGATGGGATGAGGGTGAGTTATGGCACAAGAGATTAGGCCATCTACACCACGATGCCTTGAAGGTCATGCAACATATTTCTATAGGGCTTCCAAAGGGTGCTCTTGTGCAGATAGACACATGCAAGGGATGTACCATAGGGAAGTATGCAAAAGCCACTTTTCACGAGAAGGAGAACCGAGCATCGGAAATCCTTGAGAGAGTTCACTCAGACGTTTGTGGACCATTCTCTACAGCTTCTACAACGAAGCACGGGTATTATGTGATCTTTGCTGATGATTTTTCTAGAAATTTTTGGATCTACTTCATGCAAAAGAAATATCATACGTTCTCAAAATTTTGTGAGTTAAAAGCACCGATGGAGAAAGATACGGGGAAGCATGTGAAGGCTCTGAGGAGAAACAATGGTGGTGAGTAAATCTCCAATGAATTCAAGAACTTCTGTATAAAATAAGGAATTCAGAGAGAGTTCATTGTGCCTCATAACCCAGAACTAAACGGGGTCATAGAAAGAAAGAATAGAACAATTGTGGGTGTGGAACGAGCGATGTTGCATGATCATGGCCTACCGTTGCATCTGTGGGCAGAGGCATGCAACACAACGATATTTTTTCAAATCTTAGTCCTCATCAGATACTTGGCATGAGTACACCAGAGGAGGATTTTTCTGGTAAGAAACCTGATGTTTCATATTTTGAAATTTTTTGCTCATCTGTCTATTGCCCTGTGACCAAAGATTCCAGGAAGAAGCTAGAACCAACAACTGAGATTGGGATATTTTTTGGGTACACTGGTACTCCCCACAACTATCAGGTGTATTTTCCAAACAACAGGATGACTGTTGTGAGACGGGATATAAAATTTGATGAGGAGAAAACCATGTGCTTGTCCCTTGAGAGAGATCTTTATTTGCATGCAACAGAGGAACTCTTGGTTCCAAAGAATGAACCTCAAGATGTGGAGAAGACACATGCAGAGGATAATGGAGTGGCAGGAAACACTCATGCAGAGAAATCCACCAGACATGGTAGAAGGTGCACCACGGACGTTGATAGATTGAGACTCGATGCGGCATAACATGTAGGAGCACCTATTTCACTGCGTAGACAGAGACAGCCTCCAGACGGGTTTACTGGATACATGTATCTTATGAGAAAGTGTATTATGAAAGAACCATCCTCTTTTGAGGAAGAAGTGCAGCAACCAATTTTGGTTGACGCAATGGGGTAGGAGTATGACTCCATCGTCAATAACAGTGCATGGGAATTTGTCCCAAGACCAGTCGGAAAATCAATGGCTGGATCTAGATGGATCTATAATATGAAGCACGTATCAAATGGGAGTGTGGAGAAGTACAAGGCTAGATTTGTAGCCCGGGAATTCTCACAAGTTGAGGGGATTGAGTATGAGGATACTTTCACACCGGCTGCAAGGTAATCATCAATTAGATCTATCCTTGCACTTTCAGCGTAGATGGGGTGGCAGATACATCAGATGGATGTGAAAACTATGTTTCTCAATGGAGTTATTTAGGAAGAATTGTACATAGAGTAGCCAGAAGGTTTTGAGACCTTTGACAGAGTCGCATTTTTGTAGACTCAAGAGAGCATTGTATGGGATGAAGCAAACACCTCGTGCTTGGTACACCAGGATTGACAACTATTTCACCGGGTTGGGCTTCACAAAGAGTGAAGCAGATGCAAACCTGTACCAGATTGTGGTTGATGGTAAGATCTTTATTATCGTACTTTATGTTGATGATCTTATCTTGACAGGTGATGAGAAGCTCATAATTTCTTGCAAAGAGGATCTTGCAAGAGAGTTTGAGATGAAGGACATGGGACTCCTTCACTATTTCCTTGGTTTGGAGATATGGCATCGTGATGGTGAGCTATTTGTTACTCAAGGCAAGTATGCTAAAGATATTATGAGAAAGTTTCACATGGAGAGTTGTAAACCCATGGAGACTCCTCTTCCAAGAAACTGAAGGAAGGAGGATGCTACTTTAGGTGAGGTAGTGGATGCTACTGTTTAGAGGCAGCTTGTGGGTTCACTGATGTACTTGGTGAACACTAGACTAGACATTTGCTACATAGTTAACTAGTTGATTCAAGCTATGGTTAAGCCAACCAAGCTCTTTTGGAAGGCGAGGAATCATGTCTTGAGATATCTCATGGGAACTACAGAGTATGGATTATGGTACAGATGAACAAAGGGAGTGAAGCTTCAAGGCTTCATGGATGCAGATTGGGTAGGCAGTCCATCAGGCAAAAAGAGCACATCAAGAGGGATCTTCAGAATAGGATCGACAACAGTTTCTTGGTACAGCAGGAAGCAGAGATTTGTAACACTAAATTCAGGTGATGCAGAGTACATGGCAGCCAGTCAGGCTGCATGTGAGGCCATCTTGATTAGGAAGATTTTGGTTTGTTTGTTTGGTCATCAGATGGATCCAACGGTGATACATTATGATAACCAGAGTTGCATTAAACTCTCGGTTAATCTGGTATTCCATGATAGGTCCAAGCATATATACATCAGGTACCACGATCTCACAGATTATGTTCAGAGGCACATTATGTTACTTCAGTACATTCCCACAGAAGATCAGGATGCAGATATTCTGACAAAGGTGCTCGCCAGGTGAAAATTCGAATACCATAGAGGCAAGATCGGGGTAGCTGATAATCCCTTTCTTGTTGAGAGGGAGTGTTGAAAATGCAACAAGAAATGTGTGTCTAATTTAATTTTCCCGTAATTAAATTAGACAATAAAATGTAATCTTATCTCATAATCACTTGGAATAGTTAACTGAGCGTGATAAACTCAGTTAGCTCAGAATTTCGAGTTGAGGGTGGTTGGTGAGGCATGCACAGTGATTCTATTAGTTATTGAGTCCAAGTTGCAGTTAGTGCATAAGTTTAATGTATGAGAAATCAGTTAACTCAATTAATTGAGTTAAAATCACTTTAACTAGTTGTAACTATTTGTTGCACTAGTGAGAGGTCAAGTGAATTAAATCATATTTAATGCATATGAAGTGATCATTCATGTAACTGATTATTTACTATTAATAGTTTCATGCATGTCCGTTCCAGTGAAGACCCAGTTGAGGCAAAGGTTAAAGGGATGTTAATATTAGTTGCATCATTAATAGGCTGCCCACATGTAGTAGAACAACCATAGGATTGCCCATGAGCATTGCACATTTTAGGAAGGCTGAAATTCCTAAGGAATATGGATTACATTCCTCATGAATTGCGTGAGAAAGGAAGGTTGAAGACAGGTTGAGAATTGGCTAAATGTTAACCCTATTTTGTCTGGATCAGTGTGAGACTGTTGTGAGAGTGCAAGAGACTCTTGTGAGAAGAGTGCATTGTAATTGTTTCATGATTCCTTGGTGAATATACAATAGAAGATAGAGGGGTTTTGAGCATCAAGATTTCCCTGGGAAAATATCTGTGTTGTGGTTTGATTTTCTTCTTTCTTTACTTGTTGTGATTGGCGATCACATTTATTTTCCTCAATTAATGGTAGAAGGATTTAGTATCTTGCTTTAGTATATCGCATGATCGGATTGAATCCATTGATATACATATTGTTTGTATAATTTCTACATAACCTTGGCCACAAGGCTAAAGACTTCAAGCTATCACATACCCTAAACAAGCTCAGACAAACTATGTACACTACAAGAAAACCAAACAATGTGACAAAATGAAATAAAGACATTAGAAAGCAACCTACTAAAGTGTGGAAGAGGAAAAACAAAGAACAACTAGTTACATAGCTTGATCTTAGGGGGATTTTCTCAAGAAAGCAAAAGATTAATCTCTTGAATATTTGAGCAACACCATCTCAGGGGGAGAAAAGTTCCATTAATACTCATTGGAGACAAGAAAAATAAATAAATCATGTGCAGGCATAGAGGGCTTCTCTTGCAATTTGGAATAAGATGCATTGCATATAAATGGGAAATCAGCCCTCTTCATAAAGGGAGAGAAATATGTTGTACTTGAAAAAATCAAGAATTGAAATTGAGAAGGTAATTTGAGAGAATATTGAGAGACTTTGCATGGACCATCCAAAAGAGTCAATACTTTGTTAGAACAACACCATTTCAAGGAGAAAGTAATCCCTAGAATGTATTGAAAGTTATGAATTTTGTTGTTGGGAAAAATCACTTGAAAATAGGACCATTGGAGGATACCTTAATTTGCATCCCTATCTTGGAAGTAGATTTTTTAAAAAAAAAAAAGAACAATAACAACATGGTCTATTCAAAGAAACTATGAGAGACCAGTTTGTCTGCATAAAGAAATAATACACGAATGGAGAATATCTCTGAATCATTAACAATATTACAACAGAAGATAAAAAAATTGTGTAAAGTTGCAAAGATAATAAAGTTTAAAATCAATCTTCTAAAGGTTAATAGGAGAGAGAGGAAGCATCCGGGAATAATCTCCTATAAATTACACATAAATGATCCTCTGGAAGCATCAATATAACTAGCAAAAAGGGGATGGAAACCTCATTTTTTCACTGGTGAAATATTCCAACTATCATTATGAAAATATTGTGATATGACTTCATATAGTTGGATTGCACGAATATAAGGACCAAACTAGTTATTGTTTCAAATATTCAAAGGCTCAAAGGAGAGCTAAAATTGGAGAAATTTGGATTTCCCATTCTAACAGGTTGTGGATCATTCATGTTGCACCATTCTTAGTTTTCAATCAGTTGTTTTCAGCCTTTGGAAATATGATGTATGTTATCCAGTGCTGAGGGATTATAATTGTATATATATATTGGCCATTAGCTATCTATTTCGAGGGATAGAGAAGTAAATAATGCACACAAGGAGTAAATAATGCGTACGAGATCATGTCTGATGAAAAAAAAAAAAACTATGACATGTTGCCTAGTTTTTTCATATGAGGATTTTCCCCTGATAAGTGAATGTGTAGATAGTGCTCGCCTTGTAGCCAATGCAAACTGGAACGATGAAGGAGCATTGGAAAATTAGGGTTCCCATTTAAAATATCTTCGCATTGTGTATGAACACTACTACATTTGGCGAAAATTCCGACACTTGGTTCCGACGCTTTTGACCAAATGTCGAAAATTTCCCCAAATTCTTTCCATCCCACCCGAAACCATCGCTATTGCGACACTTATAGAAAAGTGTCGCAATACCGACACTTAGAAAAATGTCACAATTGCAACGTTTGGAGGAAGACATCGCAATTGCTACACTATGGCCCAACGCGTCGCTATTGCGATGACTGCCTCTAAACGTCGCAAGTGCGACACAATGTCTAAGTGTCGTAATTGCGACGTTTGGAGGCCTTCTTCGCAATAGAAACACCTTTTCCACTGTCGGTATAACGACACTTATATGCGCGCTAAATACAAATACGAAACTTATATGCGCGCTACATAAAAATGATTTTATTGTTTCGTATCCGTCGTAATAGCTACATTAACGTCTGATATCACGCGCGCATTCGCCCTCCGCTCTCGTTACCGAAAGACGACCCTCGCCCTTGGTGCACGCATTTTCCCCGCATTCACCGTGTTCGCCCGCCCAGAATAGCATTCGCCCTCAGCTCTTGCAAAATGGTAAGTTCTTACTGCAGGCCCTTCCTCCTATAGTAGGGTTGACTCTATTTGGGTTTTTTTTATCAATTCCATTGGATTGTGTTAGGCCGTAGGGTTCTCTCTAGATGTCAAGAATCAAGATTCAATACCCTCTATTATCTTCATCACCCAATACAAGATTTAAATTTTTCCCAAAGAAACGCTTATTAATTTGGCAGCCATTATTTCTCCCTGCTTTAAAAACCCTACATTTAAATGAAAATAAGCATTGCATTTCAACTAAAAAAATCTATTAGTGTTCAAATGTACATGTGTGCTACATTAACGTCTGATATCACGCACGCATTCACCCTCCGCTCTTGCAGAACAACATTCACCCTCAGCATTCACCCTCAGCTCTTGCAGAACAGCATTCGCCCTCAGCATTCGCCCTGAGGTCTTGCAAAACAGCATTCGCCTCAGCATTCGCCCTGAGCTCTTACAGAACAACATTCGCCCTGAGGTCTTGCAGAACAGCATTCACCTCAGCATTCGCCCTGAGCTCTTGCAGAACAACATTCGCCCTGCATTCGCCCTCAACTCTTGCAGAACAACATTCGCCCTGCATTCGCCCTCAGCTCTTGCAGAACAGCATTCACCCTCAGCTCTTGCAGAACAGCATTCGCCCTCAGCTCTCACAAAATGGTAAGTTCTTACTGCAGGCCCTTCCTCCTATAGTAGGGTTGACTCTATTTGAGTTTTTTTGGTCAATTCCATTAGATTGTGTTAGGCTGTAGGGTTCTCTCTAGATGTCAAGAATCAAGATTCAATACCCTCTATTATCTTCATCACCCACTACAAGATTTAAATTTTTCCCAAAGAAACGCTTATTAATTTGGCAGCCATTATTTCTCCCTGCTTTAAAAACCCTACATTTAAATGAAAACAAGCATTGCATTTCAACTACAAATATCTATTAGTGTTCAAGTGTACATGTGTGCATCACTTGTGTAGGGTATTCTTTTTCCACTTTCACATTATCCAAGAATGTGTGCAGTATATTTCATATTTTTTTTTATTTAGATTATCTTGAAAAAGGAAAGGTAAATTATTTCCCATGGAAAAAGAAGGTTTTCCCTTTTTACTACTGGAAATGGTACAACAAAGTTCCATTTCTACCCAAAACTCCTATGAAATAGGAACCAAATAAAGGCCATGTCCTCAATGGACATCATTTGGCTTTGAAAATGGCCATTTCACCGTGTTGTTTCTTATATTACATCACGATAGTTTCTTAGGTCATTTCTTGTTTCTTGAGATGAAAAACAACCAAAGAAATTGTGAAGATCCTTTCAAGAAATAAATGACCATTTCTCAATCATATCTCAACTATTTTTTATTTTATTCAGTGGTTGCTTACTTGGAGAGAAATTTGACACTTTTATAAGGAATATAACATAAAAACACAAAATGGGAAGGAATTGATGAGGTAGATGACCTTTAGTTGTTGTCAATTAAGAATTGACAATACATGATGCATGTTCTGTACTACAAACTAGATTCCTTCCTGGAGTTAGGACACAGAGTATTGAATCAAAGTTGTAGTTTCTAACTTCTTGTATTGGTTCATCAATCTTGAAATTCAGACATTGCATGTCTTCATTGCTTCATGTTTAAATAATTTGCATCATATCGTACAATAGGAAATTAGGAATTATGATTATTATTACTTTATGGATTTGTTAAGTTACTTTTAAGTTTGCATGGTTTAGTGTGAAATTATTCTAGTCTCCAAACACATATAATCAAGGAATTATAACGTGATTTCAAACATTAAATATCAACAAAATCGTTTAAAGGATATTGAAAGGAAAAAGGTGATGGAAGATAGACAGTGCCTTACTTAAATGCTCTAAGGATTTTTCAATAGTTGCTCCAAAAGCTTCACTTCAAGGCTCTTCAAGATCGTCTCCAACAATGCTATACCATCAGCTTCAACAATGTTGCTCCAAAAATGTCCTCAAGGTCTTCACAACAAGTTTACTAGAAGTTGCTCCAACAATATATTCAATAATGTCTTCATTGTCAACTCGTCTCTTGTTTGGGTGCCTTAATGTGCAATGACATGTTTCCAGGACCGAATTCAATGCAAGGCATATTTGAAACTCTAACTCTGTCTTCCGGTGTCTTATTAGAAATTATTTCAGTTTTCATTTTGTGTTTTCAAGTTAGATATTGTTTTCAAGTTTCTACATTTATAATTTTATTGCAATGTGGCAGACTGATCAGAGCAGTGCAGGAACAACCCCGAGACAGGATGATCGCGGAAAGAGGCCAGCGGAAGAACATGTAAAGTGCCAGCATTGCTCTATCTTTAGGTATTTTAGTTATTTACATAATTGAAATAATATTAATTTTGTCCAAATATGCAGACACCTAGCCATGGTACGCCTGATGATTCCCTCTTTGAGGAAGAGCTTTTTTCATCCCTATCTCCAGTGTTGTTGTTGCAAAAAAAGGCACGAGATGCAAGGTCGAAATTTAATGCTTTGATAGATGCGCCTCAAACACCTGAAACAGAAGAGAGGATACAACATCTTATGAGGCAGCTAAATAGATATCAGGTAATAATAAAAAGTCAAAAGGATATTTTTTTTGTTCTGCATGAGATGAATTGTGATACTTTGATTTTTAATTTTTACATTGACTAAACTAACAAAAAGTTCTTTTGTATGTAGCGTTTTCTGGCATTTGCTGAACCCGGTGTTGGTGGTAGTGGGACACAAGGGCAAGAGATTGCCCAACAACCCTCTCGTACACCTTCTACTCCTTTAGGTGCTAGCCAAGAAATACACCTTGCCCAAGCTGACACCCAGCCAACTGTTGAACGTGTTGGCAATGATGAGGCTAATATGGCCAACTACATTATTGCGTTTCCTGGAGCTACACGTGTCAGCTCCACAGGGACCATTAATGGCACGTTGTTGGTGAACGATGAAGGTGTCCCTATAAAGCATGTACAACTCCCAGGTAAATTTTAATATTTTAACTATTTCATGTACTTTATCTAAAACATATTTATCATGATTTTTATTTTTAAATTAATGATAATATCTTCTTCTTCTTTTCTTTTCTTTTTTTCTGTGTAGGAAACAATGAGTTCTACAAGTATCTGGAGAGCCATGCGTTGGTAATTTTTGGCCCAACCATACGCACAGGGTGGAATTCCCAGAGTTCCAACCTGAAAAAAGAACTTCTAGATTATCTAGAAACCCTTTTTGGGGTCGGCATATTTGACAGAACAGCGGTGGCTCGGGTAGCCGGAAAATATTTGAAATATACCAGGGACACCTATAGGATGCAATTGAAATTTAACCCTAGATATGAGCGTCCTCTCACAGTTCCAGAGAGTGAGTGGAGAGCACTCATCCATGACGAAAAAGAGAAAAGGGCAAAGAAAGAAGGAAAAATGCCAACTGGACCCGCAAGGTAAATTACAACTTTAATTCAATAGCTTTAATTTTCTTTATGTCTAAAATAAAAGTGCTACGTCATATCTACCTTCAATCTTTTGATGCTAGGTTGCCTAACACCTCAAAGGCAACCAAAGCTAGGATTGAGAAAAAGGGCCATCACAAGCTAGGCCAGGGTGGCTACTTGAAATTAGCTGCAAGAATTGTAATTAAGTAGCTAAACATCTTATAATTAATTGTATCGCCTTCCAACGTTTTTGTAATCTTATCAAATATGATTAAAAATACACAATCATATGTAATGTAGGGTGATGACTTCGGAACAGAAACTACAGAGGAAGATAATAATATCGCTTTCCATTTCATCTATCAAGCCGTAGTTGAACGTTGCATAAGCTTGGGGCAGGTCCCAAGATCCAGAATGCCTGATAAGGTAAAACATTAACCTTTCAATATGTTTGTTTTCATCCATAAATTTAATGTCTAACAACTTTGTTTAAATCAGGGGAGAAACACTACCGACGACGTAAATAACCTAGTTTTAGAGCCAAATGTAGATGATCCTCACGTGCAACCTGATCATTGTAGTAGGGACCAGGCCGACAATGCTACTATCAGTGAGGGTCGTGACGGTAATTAATTTCCACTTATAATTTTTTCTAATTATACCTTGATGGTTGTCCTTATAAAAAATTTTGTTTAAATGACAGAGAATGTTTCCCTTGAGGATCTTACCACCTGAGAGGAAGACAGGGAAACAGTCCCAACGGTGACAACTGGTGCACCAGGTAAATAATCTCATTGCAATTTTTTTTATTAATATTATCGAACTAGTTCAATGATATTTAAAAACTGACAATTAAAATTTAATATTATCTGTTTTTGTAGGCGATGCCCCGTCACTGGATGAGACCAGACATCGTGACTACGCAACTAGGTCAACGGCGACAACTAGTGCACCAGGTAAATAATCTCATTGCAATTTTTTTTATTAATATTACCGAACTAGTTCAATGATATTTAAAAACTGACAATTAAAATTTAATATTATCTGTTTTTGTAGGCGATGCCCCGTCACTCGATGAGACCAGACATCGTGACTACGCAACTAGGTCAGCGGCGACAACTGGTGCACCAGGTAAATAATCTCATTGCAATTTTTTTTATTAATATTACCGAACTAGTTCAATGATATTTAAAAACTGACAATTAAAATTTAATATTATCTGTTTTTGTAGGCAATGCCCCATCACTGGATGAGACCAGACATCGTGACAACGCAACTAGGTCAGCGGCGACAACTGGTGCACCAGGTAAATAATCTCATTGCAATTTTTTTTATTAATATTACCGAACTAGTTCAATGATATTTAAAAACTGACAATTAAAATTTAATATTATCTATTTTTGTAGGCGATGCCCCGTCATTGGATGAGACTAGACATCGTGACAATGCAACTAGGTCAGCGGAGACAACTGGTGCACCAGGTAAATAATCTCATTGCAATTTTTTTTATTAATATTACCTAACTAGTTCAATGATATTTAAAAACTGACAATTAAAATTTAATATTATCTGTTTTTGTAGGCGATGCCCCGTCACTGGATGAGACCAGACATCGTGACTACGCAACTAGGTCAGCAGTGCGGGTCGAAAGGCACGAAACAGGAGCAAAGCATGATGATATTGATGATGTAATTAGGAGCTTTAAAAATAGGAAGAAGAAAAATAAAATTCGATAATGTAAAATATTGTATTATTATAAGACAAATGTTACCATACTTGGAACGTTTTTGCGTTATATAAAAAACTCATTTATCATACTATTTTTATGTCAAGCATTAATTGCAATGTTTCCTTGCGTACTTTTTGTTGAATTGTTTTCTTATTAATTATTCAATATTCTTTTTTATGCTCATGAAAGCAAAAAATGAAATATAGATTGGGTATTGGGGAATTGAGAGTGATGTGAGGGGGGGGGGGAGGGGCCACAAGAGCTTCCACCTTCACGTGGTTGGCCCTGTTTAGTAGAGAATAATTTATTGGAGCGATTTAATCTTGGAGCAAACCTCCCTTGATCCAGTGTAGCAACAAAAAAGTCATTGTTGACTTAGTTGCTACTCTTTCAAATCGTGGGAGGCTTGTTCCAAGTTCATGCGACTCCAATAAATTTTTTTTGAAACGAAGAGGAGCTTATTCAGGTATGTTTTGAGATTTTCAACATATGTTCTAACATTATCATAAGAATGCATCTTAGAGTAAAAAATACTACATCAATTACTTGTATTTATTGTATAGATAATGATGGATTTTGATTGACTTGGTAGTGCAGGTACAAATCCTCTTGCATCATGAGTAATACAACTTGTCAACCAGGGTCATGTCCAGGATATTTTTGCTTGTGCGCTTGACCAGGTTCGTAATGTCACATTTTGTAAGTTCCTTTACAGCTCATAATTCAATATTAAGCTTGTTCATGATTATTATCTAGGTTTTTTGTATGTGTTTTTTCATCTATTTGATTGTAAGCAACTCTGCATGTTTCCTGTTGTTCACTATGATTTCTCCCATTACCACTCCCCGGATGAATCCGACTTTATTGTTACATAGGTTACTTTATTGTTACTATGATTTCTCCATTTACGATTTCATAGGTTACATCATGTAAAGTTGTCAATCTCAGGTTGGTGATGAGCTTTAGTTATCTAGATTTGGGGCTTTTCTGATATTTTCTCCCTCATGTCATTCCTGCATCACCTCGTTGTTAGAGCATGCCAATTTTCTACCACTTGTACTAATTGGCACATGTCAATCCCCGAGTGGTGCCACATTTCACCTATTTTCAGTGAGAGTTTAGGGTTTCTCTAACATAGCTTCAGAAATCCGATTCAGTGCCTGCTTGAATATTGTCACATAATACTCATGGTTTGGATTGATGAGCATGTTCTCAATGGTTGGTTGATTCATAAGAACCACCCATATAGTCATCTTGAGATATTTCAGAAGTTTTCTCGGGTTTCCTTTTTCACCGTTTCTAGTGGGTGGGATGGTGTGGGGTGATCCATCAATACCGGTGCTCTTGTAGTAGGGAATTTGTTTTTGGGGATATAAAGGAGCATTTGATGTAGATATCCCATTGGATGCATTCATAGATGGGCACGAGAGGTCAAGAATTTAAATTAAAAATATGCAACCTCTAGCATGGCAACCTGAAGGCCACTAGAGACACTAGTTAAAGATTGTTTTGTGTTGGCCTTAATATAGTCGTGATTTTTTTCTATTATCTTAATGCAAATATATAGTCCGGTCTCATTAAAATGAGGATTGTTGTTGTATTTCTCTTTGGTTTTTTCTCTCTTAATGCTCCAGAAGTTGCCAAAAGTTGCGATAGTTGTTTAGTTTGCCTATTACAACTTAAAAGTGGTTTTTAGCAATGGGAGTCATGTTTTTTTAAGGTTCATACTAATATGAAGATCTTGTAATTCTATATTCAGCATAAGAGAAGATGGCCTCTGCTTTGGGCAGTATGACAACAATTGCCACATCTACCTCATTGGGTAACAATGGAAAGGGGAAGAATTTGGGTGCAATGTTTGATAATTATAGCAGACAATTGTCTTCTCTTTCAGTTTTTTCACCCATTTCCTTTAATCGCTCAAGCAGAAGAGGGACTCTGATATTACGCGACAGAGAGAAGGTAGTTAATACAAGAGCTATGGAAAAGGAGTTGTACTTCAACAAGGATGGCTCAATGACAAAAAAATTGCAGGTCAGAGAAAAAATTATGTTTAAAGGAAGGTCACCTGCACGTGAAACTTCATTGCGGTGGATCTTTCCTTGTCCACTTATATTCGATTTTAATGTGTTATTTTAATTTTTCATGGAGGGTTTTTTTGGCATATGGTCTGGCATTCAATTGCACACTTACCGAAAGCATTGTCAATTTGTCTTGCAGGCGGTGTGAACAAACTTGTTGATCTTGTTGGAGTCACCCTTGGGGCGAAGGGAAAAATGTTGTCTTGGAGAGCAAGCATGGTTCTCCGAAATAGTTAATGATGGTGTGACAGTAGCTAAGGAGGTAATTTGTAGATGTGTGCTCTGGTTTTCTTTTTAACGTTGTATTAGTTCCCCCTCTTAAATGTCTTAGATTTGGCAGGCATAATTTGAAAACTCAAAGGTGAAAGGAAACATATTTGTTACCCAGTGGTCTACTTGGCCTATGGACTAGCCACATTAGAGTAATGCATAAAGCTTTTCACAACAATAAAAGGAAAGGGTTATGGCTGAGTCAATTTTTATTGTTATTGACAGTGTAATGAAATGTATCTCAATGCTATGGTTTTGGCCTTTTTATTGGTTGAATTAGAGGACCCAGTTGAAAATATTGGGGCCAAGTAGGTCGGTTTTCCTTTTTGCTGATGGTTTGGTGTATCTAATTGAATTAGTTGCCTAAGGTATTTTTGGTTGCAAACTCCTTTTCATTTTTCATACAGTATTGGCCTTGTGGAATACATTTGATTGTGTGGTCTTGTTATATCTACAACATTTGTAGTTGTTTAGTCTTATGGCCGAGGTGCACTTTTATTATGGAAATAGTTGATGCAATATTGTCATTCAATCCTTACTGTAGGGTAGCATGTTGAGAAGTTTCTTGTGAAACATTTGGTATTCAAAATGACACTTGATCCTATACAGCATCATGCACTTGACTTCAAAATTCATATTCAAAGTGTGCCATACAATTCTTGCAAAATTTCAAATATTTATGTTGTTTTAAACCATTATCTTTTTCATGTATTGGATGCTAAAAATGTGAAAAATACTTTGGTATGAAACCAACTGGTGAATAATTTCCAACAAAACAACCACTTCCAAGACATGATTTAGAAGTAGAACATATTTACTTTTGAAGCATAGAAATATATCCTTGATGCATTATCAATGTTTGGCTAGGGTTATTTTCGGAGAAAATAACTCCTTATTCCTAGAATAGTGATCTTCAATACAAGTAAATGCCAAAGAAGAGAGATCATCGTGTGACGCAACAAAACTGAAATTGGACCCCTAAGGAGAGCTGTTGTGTCTACAATCGCTCTGTCAGCATTTTCCCTTGGTTTACCCCGTTCTTTTCCTCCAGCCTGAGTCTTAATTGACTTCTTCTTTCTTCGGGTTTATTTATCAAATTCATAGAATTTGATAAATAAATACTATCCACAATGGTTGGACTTTAATTTATATTCCCGACTTTATATTATCTCCAATCCTTATAACCAATGTTTAACTTTCAACACTTTGTATTAATACTCCACGTTTCTTTTTAAATAAATAACTTGTAATGAACTTTCGGCTCTATATTTCACCACCCAGCCTTACAACAATCACGCTCCAGACTTATGCTAATTATCCGCCAATCGTTTAATTAAAAAATTTCATTATACTCCGGCCCCACCTATATATATCAATAACCAATCAAACACTCGTATCATACCTGGCTATCCTCCACACACCTTAGTTAACCTCCAGGCAAGTTCAACGTGCGACCACCATCCGATGGCCCTTCTCCAAATCAACGACTCTTGGCAATTTCGCTCGGCTTCCAACGTCGGGCTTTAACGTGCGATGGCGTGGGTTAAACGGTGGTTTTCCGGGGGTCACTTCGCCACGTGTCGCATTCCCTATGGAATCGCTCGCGAATAGGAAATACCGCCTACTCCGCAAAAGCGGTGCGATATGGGCAACCCGCTTTTGTGATTCCGCTCATGGTTTTGGTAGAGGGCTTGACCACGGGTGCAAGTCTAGTTCCGCTATCCTTTTGTTTGTTAACTCATGTCCAATCCTTGGGTCAGGTTCTGAAAGCACAACAATTTTGTCTCTTTATTTAGCGGGATTTTTATATTTGAACAGTTTTCACGACCCCGGTTCTCTACACAGACCTCGCCTTCGGGTGGGGTGAGTTCACAGGGTTATCCAACAATTTACTGGAATTCAAAGACAGAAGAATGGAATTATCAGTACCCAATCGCCTCACAGTTAAACAATTCTTCACAATTAGCAGTTCGAGATAATTCAATGGCAACTATGCTTGGAAATCATTTAACTGGAAACAATTGTTCACACACAGAGGTTTATTGCAGAAATCCCCTCTCTACTCTCCTCCTCCCTCTCTACTTTTATTCATCCGAGGAATTAAAATTTATATACATAACATATGGCTCTTCGGTTCCTCTGAGAGGACCGTTCTAGAAATCAAAAGGTCTAATTATAATAATTCAACTAACTGAAACTGTTCGACTCCTACAACTCTAACTAGTCTAAGTAATACAGTCAGCTGAGGTATTGACACCTAGCTGTTACAACTCAAATGTTTTCAAACCCTCCTAGCCACAACATGTGGACAAAACCTCCTACATTGCTGGCTAGTGCCTAATGCCCCTGCATCATCATGTGACATAAACCTATTAACAAAAGTGAACAAGGAATGATTATTAATTATGGCATACTAAGTTGTCAGTGATTTTGACTATTTGTCTTTAACATGTAAAAATGTTAAATTTCAAACTTACATCATCATGGTTTGGCATCATGAGCTTGACTAATTTTCCACCATGCTCATAATTTCATTGTTGTATTCATATCTATAAACAACGTTTCAAATAATAATAATAAAGTTCTATAAGAAAAATCCAGACCTCCATGCTGCTGCTCCCTGTGAGACAAAGTCAAAATTGCATTACACAATCTGACACATAAGAATCTCCTATATCCCGGTGGTATGTATCCAAACTCTTATAATAGTGTCTTCAAGACTTATGTTGACATTGCCAATGAGATATTTAAGCAATGAAAGATGGAGCTTTCTTCATTGTTGTATATGTAACAGTCTTTTATTAATATAAAGATTGATGGTTTTGTCTTTCTGAAAATGAAATGTAAAAATAATTTATTGTGGTCAATTGAAAAGTTTTTTTTTAAATCTTTTCATTATGGAAGGGCGACATAGATATATGCCCTTCTAATTGAAATTCGGACCTGCCCTTCAAATTTGATCACTGTGTGGGACCTTAACAAACAATAAAACTATTTCGTCGTGCGTTATATAAAACATATAACAAAACCTTTGTCAAAACTTCAAACGAACCCTTTAGCCATGGGTATTTCAACACGAATTGATCATTTTACCATGTACCTTCTTCTAGAGGAATATTATTCCACTTGATTAGGTACTTAATAATGGTTATATGTCAAAGAGATACAGAATGTTTATCTATAACTTTTTTTGGTTCAAGAATCAACTTTCATTCTTCATCTAATTTTGGAAGTTCTATTTACATTGGCATATTTTTTCCCAAAACCTTTTTTAGGCAAGAAACATGAAAAACCTTATGAATGCAAGAAGAAGGAAAATATAACTTCTATACCACTTGTTCAGTCCTATGAATAATTATTTAGGGCCATAACAGTTTTGCAGTGTGGAAAAAGTCGGCAAAAAGTCCCGATTTTTTGAAAAAATTCCGAATTTTTCCCGGAGCCGACTTTATTGGCCGACTTTTTGCCGACTTTTTCATCCCTGAAAAAGTCGCGATTTTATCCTCGAAGTCCCGACTTTTTGTCGACTTTTTCGAAAAAATCTTGAGTGAGGTAGTTTCTTTAATAATTTTTTATTTTTTTTTGAAAAAATCAGGATTTTTTCCAAAAATGAATATTTTTGTATTTTTTTAGTTTTGTCGACTTTTTGCCGACTTTTTCAAAAAAATCCCGACTTTATCAAGTATTTCAACTTTTGGACCCTTGCTGATTTAATCCCGACTTCGACTTTTTCCACATTTCATTTTTGAGCTAATTCTTTATTCTTCTTTTTCTTGAATGAAGATTGCTTATAATGCTATAGTCTAAAAAATACCCAATTACCCTCCTCAAATTATCTTTCACTTCAATGTTGTTCCCCTTGTTGTTTTATCATGTTTCATGTCATTTGAAGGTTTTCCATAATAATTTTCAAAGTTTCTTTAGTATTTTCCATATGTGACTCTGTTTCCTATACTTTGGACTTATCTTGCAAAAATTATGAGATACTAGGAGTTGGATATCCATAAAGGGCCTTAAATGGGGAAATTTTAGTAGATGTGTGATAGGTAGTATCATATTACCATTCTTCCTTGACGAACCCACTTCATCCATTAATATTGCTTTTCTAAAGAGTAACATTGTAGATAACCTTAAAAACATGTGTTAACTATTTTTGTTTGACCATTTGATTGTGTTTGATATGTAGAACTCATGGCAGCTAGTGTTTCTCCACTCATATTAAATAATTATTTCCAAAAGTTTCTTTTTACTATTACTTTAGGAAAACCATGAAGACTATGAATTTCTTTCATGGACACTTCTGCCACTTGGCTTGTTGTTTATGTACTTTGAGCTCTACAAAAAAAATCTACAAAAATTGTCTATATAAATGACCACAAAAATGTAATACTTACCTTTATATTTCAGTAACCCTGTAATAAAGTCTATTGATATATCTTCTAGTCTTTGAATATGTATGTGGAATGGTTGAAGTAACCCCAGAGATTTTACTATCTCTCTTTTATTTATTATGCAAACCTGACCTTCTCTTACAAAATTTTGAATATCTTTCTTCATTCCTTCCAAAATATATTTTTTGATCCTTTGAGATGTTTTAAGGAACCCTGTGTCCTACCATCAGAGAGACATGGGACTCCCTTAATATTTGTTTATTAAAATATGCTTGCATGCATAAAAATATTCTACATTTGCACCAAAGTATATCTCTCTTTCACTCCCAATGCTCCATAGAGTTCATCCCATCCTTTATAAATTTTAGTTTTTTTTTAGTACTATTGTCATTTTTCCATTATGGCAAGCTTCTTCTAGCCACCTAGGAATAGAAAATGTAATTGGATATAAATTTGAGGCCTCTTCTATTTTAGAAAGAGCATCATGTACTAAATTTTTCTTACCCTTTTTGCAGATTATCTCAAAATTAAAACTTTGCATTTTTTCTCCTCATTTTTGTTAATCTTCTAATGAAAATCATAGCTTCAAAAAATATTTTATGCTATCATGGTATATCTTGACTTTAAAGTACCTCCCAATGATATACTATCCCCATTTTTTATTGCATGTAATATTGCTTCCATTTATTTTTCATACGTAGATTTTACCAAATATTTTCTTTGAATTCCTTGCTTTTAAAAGCCAATGATATCCCTTATTGTGTTAATGTTACGTAAATTCCTTGTCCTAGTGCCTCACACTCTACTATGAATGTTTTACCAAAAGTAGGTGCAACAGATGTTGGTGTAGAAGACATGGCATCCATTAAAAGAGAGAATGCCAAAGTAGCCTCATCATTCCATATAAATGATATTTTCTTCAAGATATATGTGAGTGGACTTGAAATGCATGCATAATTCTTAACAAATGATCAATAATATCATGTAAGTCTAAAAATTCTTCTAAGAACCTTGTTTTTCTTAGGAATAGGTCATTTTGTAATAGCTTGCATCTTTTGAGGCTCCAACTTCACTCCTTCCTTTAAAACAATATGAACCAAATACTCGAATTCTTATTTCCCAAAAGCAAATTTGGATATTTTTACATAAAAATGATTGTTCTCAATAATTTATATAACTTTTCCACATTTTTACTAGTGTGTTATTCCCATGATTTATTATAAATATGTGTATTATCAAAGAAAACCAACACAAAGTTTATAAGATGGGATCAAACAAAATTGTTCTTAAGTCGAGCCCGCCGGACTTCAAACGGCGATAAACCATAATTCAAACCAAATTCGTGTTCCAAAATAGCCTGCTGACGGCGGCCAATTTTGTGACACGAAAACCAAATGAATTATGCCCTAATCTTTTTCGGGTCTGAAGTTGGGCTGGCGTACGGAGGGAGAGTTGTGATGCGAATTTCTTATCAAATTTGCCCTAATCTTTTTCGGGTCCGGATTTCCACTGCGCGAGCGGCCCAAACAAAGATCCACTCCTATCCCTCTATGACGAAACCATCGTACATGCTGACGTCATTAATCAAAATCTGCCACCCTTTGACTTTGTAAATAAAACAAATTATGTCTGCATCATTTTCATTGTTCCGTGCGCTAGCCAGTCTTCCATGTAACAAAATTCAAAAACCAACTGTTAACGCTTGCTGACCGTTACCTTGCTGAAGAGAATTGAAGCCGAGTATTTCAGGGTTCTTCTGCCATAACCAGCGCCTGTTTAAACACGTTTCATTTCCCGTAAACAGGTATTTATTCCAATTCCCCGCTAAACTCTGTAAAAAATCCTAGTTTTAGTTTTAATTCTGCACTAAGGTCTGAAAAGAAGTTCAGTTTGGTCTTTTTCATTCCCAGAACTGCAATTATATTCCCAAAATTGGTAATTGTGCCCCTTTTCAACAAAAACCCCGAAATTCCATTTCTAAATCCACAAGAACCAGAAATGGAAGTTCCTGTAGCTCTGAATGTCGTGCCCATCAATGCCCCTCACAAGGACTTGGATTATTTGCCTTTAGCTGATATGGATTTTCAAATTAAGGACTTGCGTCTCAGTGAGAATCCTCTTCGAATATTTTTCCACTGCAGAGACAATTATTTGAATGGTTCTGACATCTTTGGACTTTGGGAATCAAATCTTCCTATGTACCTTCTCCCCTCAGTCCATATTTTTCCTGAGTTAATCCATTATTGCTACGCAAATTATGATCCCAACCAACGAGCAGTTTTATCCCAAGTCAAAATGTCCTTTTCCCAATAACTGCTCAGTCCATAAATGAAATGCTACAATTCCGACCTGGTCAAGCTCTCACTCCCCTATCCATGGCTAAATTACTTGAGAAATCTACTAAGTTATCCCATGAAGAGTTAAACCGCCTATGCCAAACCTTCATGTTACCAGAGCATCAGCCTAAAAGCCCTCCCCCTTATGGTTATACTTTCTTTACTGATGAGGGTAGACTTATTTTAAACATGATATCTTCCATAATGGGCTTCAATACTAGTGAGTATGTTGATCAGTTAACCCTAGCATTGTTATCCATTTTTACCCCTGGACAGCCTCCTGCTGTCAAGTACGATTTTGCATCTTATATTGCTGACAAAATCCATGATCAGTTCATGAGATTTGAGAATGAGAAAGTATTTAAGTATTCTTCTATCATATATCATCTCATGATTTACTTTCAGTCAGAAAATTTTCC
Organism: Pinus albicaulis; assembly: GCA_034641835.2. NCBI lineage: Eukaryota > Viridiplantae > Streptophyta > Pinopsida > Pinales > Pinaceae > Pinus > Pinus albicaulis. Next base: position 413,371,778 of record CM076577.1, read on the forward strand.
TTTTTATGTTAAGAAACTTGATGCCAAAGGGAATCCTAGGTCAGTCATCTTTTGGTCTGCCATTACTCACAATTCCTCTGATTCTCCTTATTCCTATAATGAGTTTGTCGACCTTTTTTTTCATCCTGCAACTACCTTGTTGACAAGAGTCTCTCCTCCTAGAATTAACAATGAAATCAATAACATCCTTCAGCTCTCAAAGTAGTACAAGATAGGTGACTGGTACCTATATCAAAACTACACAGAGATCAGGATATATGGATGTGAATTATGCCCATTCAAACTGCCCAAGTATGTCCCAATGAGATTCTTTGCATTAGAATATTTCAGGCAGATGAATAATTCAGATATAATTCATTTTTGCAATGCAAAGAAAAAGGCTCAACTCAGGATCAAGAGCCAATTAGGTCCCTTCATTTATAACTCTAGGGAAGCTGGAAAGGAAGCCGAAAGGATTTTAGAAGACTATCTCTGACTACAAAAGAGTTTCTACTGGGTGCCTTATGATCCAAACAACTTTATCTGTGATAGAAGAATGAAAAATAAACTGTCACCATACATCCATCAAAGAATCCCATAAATAGAACAATATGCTAATATGGATGAATGGACAGAAGGGACATTGGTTGAAAAATATAGTGAGCAGGTCAATGTTGAAAATGTAATGAAAGATCTTGAAAAGATACTTGACCTAGAATCTTTTGGACAGGTGCAGGGATCTTCTTCAGCCAGGACTTTACAACAAAATTAGCAGGAGATTAGTACAGTAGCAGTAGAATCTAAAGGAAAATAAAACGAGCCCGATATACAAATAATTGAAAATTTCATAATGACAGAGCAACCAGAGACTTCTAAAGAACAAGGTCAAGGACAAATTCCTCCTACTCAGATCAGTGAGCCAGAAATTTCTATTTTACAAACTCCTCTGAATATAGAAAAGGGAAAAAAGAGAGAGGCTGAAACAACTACTCCTATTGGTGGCTATTCTGAATAGCAAGATGTTAAAAGGCAGAAATTAACTCCCCTTCCAGAAGATGAATCATTTTAGGAAGTCCTTGATAGCCAGGGAAGAGAAGACAGTCAGTAAACAGGTACAGGTAGTGGGACATCCACTAATTTTAAAAAACAGGAAATACAGAGGCAACAAAGTACAGAAATATCTTTCTTTCAAACCTCCAGTAAAAACTGCCTAGGACATCAAAAGAACATTCATCAATATAAAGGCCAGGAACGATCCACTTAGACTTCAAGTGTACAACCAATTTTTGAAGATGGCTCCAAAAAATCAAGAAAGATTGATGTCAGCTTATGACATGCAACAGGGTAAGATGTTAATGAGCCATTTCAAGCCCAAGGTGCAGCAGCCTCAGACAGCTGCAGATTACGTTAGGACTAATTTTCAAGTCTTAGCAAAGGATATCCATCCTTTAGATCAAATTGAGCTACACAAGAAAACAGGTGAGATGATTTATTCTACTCTGACGGATAAATCAATGATGACCCATAAGTTGTAGGATTCTTTGGATAATACTAATACACAGTTGCAGCTTGAAAAAGCCTCCTCCCAGGCTAAGGATAATAGAATCAAAACTTTAGAGGAAATAATCATTGGTTTGGGTCATAATCCTAAAGATGTGAAAGGTAATGAAGCTTTGATCAAGAGAAAAGATGATGATATTGCAGCTCTGAGAAAACAATTAAAGTTACCGGCCTCAAGACATCCACAGACTGCAGAAATCATCAAACAAAATTCTGATGAAGAACTAATGGATTTGCTCTTAAAATTGAATGAGCAACTTACTGCAACTGAAAAAGAGCTTGAGAATGCATTAAAAGATAAGCAGGCAAATATTCTAGTATCTACAGCAGGAGTAGTGACAGGTACAGCAACAACAGGTCAGCCAGCAGAATTGTCACAGAGCAACACCGCAAATTTGAACACTGATGAATTAACAAAGTCAATGGAAGATATGAACATTCAGGCCATAGAGCTTCACAAAACAAAGGAACAATTGGCCACTCTAGAACAAAAATATGATCTTTCAAAAATGAGTGTTGTTGATAAAACAAGAGAAGTGAACAAATTAGAAAAAAAAGTCAAAGCATTGGAAAAGGATCTCACATTGGAGAAACCTTTAAAAGAAATAAATGATATTCTTTGGGATAATATCATTCAATCAATAAAGGATGTTTGGTCCTCAATTCAAATAATGGATGAACAGAATAACTTAGTTAAATTGGCTCTGGATGAGATTGAGAGATCAAGACAAGACTTGGGAAATATGCCAGAAGAGGCCAATAGACTTATACATTTTTTGAATACTCGAACTAAGAATCAACTTGCAGAAATTGGTATTCAGGACAGGACCAGAACAATTCTAGAAATAAAGAGATTTTTTACTAAAAGAACTCTGGTACAGAATTTAGAACGAAGGTGCTCAGATATGCAAGAAGAAATCATTGCCTTCAGAGAAAGATTGAATATTTTGTTAAATAGAGGATTGCCTAGTCCTATAGTTGCAGAAGATAAGCTAATGGACCTTGATAGTTATGTTGAAAAATTGGACAAATATGTTGATAATCAAGCTAGTTCTTCAACCAGTTCATCAACAACAGCATTGCCTACAGGGAAAAACCTTCATGACAGATTGGAGAATTTATTTTATCTTGAGCATGAAGTAAATCATTTGTTCCCAAATCAACCTAATTTCTTCAGATATACTGAGGCTGATGAAACACTAAGAAATTTGCAAAGGACCAGAGTGCCAGAAGTTCAATGGTGGGAAGAAATGATGGAACTTTTGTAAAAAATTATCCTTACATAAATTTTTGCCTTTTTACCACAGTATATCATGATAAAGAGGATAAAAGGATGAACAAAGGTCAAAGAGTATCAGAGCAGTTAAAGAGTATTAGTGAAATGAAATAATCAACATAGAATTACTGAAGAGGATAGCAGCAAGCCAAGATATAGGGCCTGCCTCCAGCACATTCTTAAAAGAAGGAAACAGCACAACATCAGTTATCATTTTTCTTATCTACGAGACCATCTATCTCTATATTGTTGTAAAATACTTATTAGTTATCCTAGATAATATCTCAATTTGTTATGAGATATTTTGTATGATTTTTTGTATAAATACTCCATCAATTGGAGTAGTAAGTGTGGATTCATATACTTTGCAGTAACATTGACTTTTTCGGAATAAAGTGTCGTTGGAGAAATTTCTTTGTGGCTTGCTAGATGATGAATTGATGCTAGAGACTTTGTACAGGATCCATGTGTCTGTAAAACAGCGTTTTTCATGGACTGTTTTACTTCATATAATACATTCAAAACAACGTTTTTTCTCTTGTGAAAAAAAAATGATTAATGTTTATCACTCTGCCTTCAAAACTAGCGATGCTGGTCTATGTTGCTGGTTTATTGATATGGTCTGATGGTCTTTTTATATTTTGGACATATCACACTCCTCACATGATTAGCTTTTTTCTCTATTCAAGGATTTTGGGTACTTTAATTTGTATTTGGAACAATGGACGTCGGTACTCTATCTGTTGCTTTACTATTCTACATACTGCTATTTCACTTTCTTATAGATGCCTCGGGCATATTTGGATGCTTTCTCAGATTGTCGATAATCTCCATGTGGACCGTTACTGGGTTTTATATCAAGTCCCTGTATGTGACATGGGGTATTTTTCTATCACTGTCTGGGGTGGGATTTCCACATTTCTGGATGGATATTTGGGTTCCAATCTTCAGATGTGAAAATGTAATGACTTCATGGACTGTTTTACTTCATATAATATATTCAAAACAACGTTTTTTCTCTTGTGAAAAAAATGATTAATGTTTATCACTCTGCCTTCAAAACTAGCGATGCTGGTCTATGTTGCTGGTTTATTGATATGGTCTGATGGTCTTTTTATATTTTGGACATATCACACTCCTCACATGATTAGCGTTTTTCTCTCTTCAAGGATTTTGGGTACTTTAATTTGTATTTGGAACAATGGACGTCGGTACTCTATCTATTGTTTTACTATTCTACATACTGCTATTTCACTTTCTTATAGATGCCTCGGGCATATTTGGATGCTTTCTCAGATTTGTCGATAATCTCCATGTGGACCGTTACTGGGTTTTATATCAAGTCCCTGTATGTGACATGGGGTATTTTTCTATCACTGTCTGGGGTGGGACTTCCACTTTTTTGGATGGATATTTGGGTTCCAATCTTCAGATGTGAAAATGTAATGACTTCATGGACTGTTTTACTTCATATAATATATTCAAAACAACATTTTTTCTCTTGTGAAAAAAAAATGATTAATGTTTATCACTATGCCTTCAAAACTAGCGATGCTGGTCTATGTTGCTGGTTTATTGATATGGTCTGATGGTCTTTTTATATTTTGGACATATCACACTCCTTACATGATTAGCGTTTTTCTCTGTTCAAGGATTTTGGGTACTTTAATTTGTATTTGGAACAATGGACGTCGGTACTCTATCTGTTGCTTTACTATTCTACATACTGCTATTTCACTTTCTTATAGATGCCTCGGCATATTTGGATGCTTTCTCAAATTGTCGATAATCTCCATGTGGACCGTTACTGGGTTTTATATCAAGTCCCTGTATGTGACATGGGGTATTTTTCTATCACTGTCTGGGGTGGGACTTCCACTTTTCTAGATGGATATTTGGGTTCCAATCTTCAGATGTGAAAATGTAATGACTTCATGGACTGTTTTACTTCATATAATATATTCAAAACAGCGTTTTTCCTCTTTTAAAGTTTCATTTTTTTTTTTTTAAATTGAACCTGTCGTCGCTATACTGACACCTTGTAAGCGTCGGCATTACGACGGATTAGAAACATAGGAAGCGCGACAGTATAAAAACGTTGGACGAGCGACGTTCAAAACGTCGGACCACATTTCGTCGGAATTGCGACATTTTACAAACATCGGAAGAGCGACGTCCAAAACGTCGAACCACATTTCGTCGGAATTGTGGCAGTTTACAACCGTCGGAAGAGCAACGTCCAAAACGTCAGACCACACTGCGTCGGAATTGCGACAGTTTACAAACGTCGGAAGAGTGACGTTCAAAACGTCGGACCACATTTCGTCGTAATTATGAGAGTTTACAGACGTCGGAAGAGCGACGTTCAAAACGTCGGACCACATTTCGTCGGAAGTGCGACAGTTTACAAAGGTCGGAAGTGCGACGGATTGGGAAATGTCGGAAGAGTGACGCTTGTTTGGAAGCGACGGAAAAAGTGTCGATAGTGCGACACTTTTTAATTGCGTCGGAACTGCGACGGTATGGTAAACCACGTTTTGCCTGCCCTCGAACTATCGCTCTTGCGACGACTATGTGTCGGAATAGCGACGAATTGGCCGTCGGAATTTCCGCCAAATTTTTTAGTGGAAGATGGCCCAATAAAATGATGGTGCACCAATATGGAACATTATGAAGGCTTTATTACAACAGCGGATGCGTTATGGGTATAACAGACAAAGAAGACTAGCCGAGAGGCACGTTACCTATCAAAGAGTAGAGTTATTAATGGTATAGTGGCACGGTACAGAAGGGTTCAGAATGGTGCAGTGGTGCAGTTGTCATCATATATCAAGTGGAGCAGCGTTATTTATTTTAAGCGTATGGATTTGATGTAGCATTATCATTTATCATTAATGCATTGGCTTTGCAGCAGCAAATTGAAAATACCTAACATATGGAGTTATATTGGAGATAACTGCAATCATTTTTGGAACAATAAATTATCTTGAATGTAAACGTAGGAATGATCATATTAAACGCATAGGAGAGTTTTATTTTCATTGATTGTTTGAGGCATCCTTGGCCGACAGCATTATTTTTATTATAATTATCCTTTGGGTATCTATTAATATTAATGAGCGCAATGTTAATCATATATTTTGAATACCAAATGTCATGATCAACGTATATATGTTGAATATCATGACAATAAGAATATGGGTCTTCGAACTTGTGGAAAATGTTATGTTTGTATCAAATAGGAGTTGTTGATATATATACTTGGACAACACGTTCATTGTGAGAGAAATTTTATTGTAATAGTGTGTTATTATATTGGCTGAATGAATATAGTTCTTTGTGCATATTGTTCACGCAAATAAATGATCTAATCTGAGTCCCTCTGCACACTTCACAAGTTTGGGAACAACCGTGTACGCATGCATGAATATTGTTTTGCAGAAGTGCTATCATGTCGCAAGGATGTATCATTTTGCAGGGATGTTATCACTTTGCATGCATGAATATCGTTTTGCATGGATGTATCATTTTGCATGCAGGAATATCGTGTAAGCATGCATGAATATCATTTTGTAGATTGTTATCGTTTTGCAGAGATGATAAGTATCATTGAGAGTGTTATGGTATGATGGATGAATACCATGTGTCGTGTTTCCATATTGAGTTGAAAGCATGCAAAATATGTTGCTTTAGGGTTTTATGCCCTAACAATGGTGGAAATGAAGAGTTCATGTGTTAGTATGTATATTATCAAGTTTGGCCTCAAGCCGAAGAATTCTTGCTACGTAATCAAGGATAAACAAAAGGAAGAACAAACTTCTCCTCTCGTTCTTCGCAGATGTCCCCTCAATCTTTAATTTCAAATGTATTGGGAGCTTGACCTGGTCGTATTTTCCACCCACATGCTACTTAGCCATGTTCTCTTACATTAATGCACCATGGGAGTAGTTGTTTCACGCATTTTCCAGAATCACACGAGTGGGGTTTCCCATGAGATTAATGCATACGTTTTTCAGATAGGCTGCTAATTATCCGACACTACTATCTGTCTTTGTTTGAAATTAGTCCATTTTTACCATTGATCCCAAGGAATATCACAATGCGGATCTTGTTGCTTCTTTTCCCAAGCCAATAAATCATTATTTTTTCTACGATTGGTTTTTATGCCATGTACATCTTTGTCCCTAAGATACGATGGTGATGATGAAGATGAGGGGTAGTAGTGGTAGGAATTACCAGAGAAGTTGAAATTGAATTAGAATTTTACGTTGATTGAGTTCAATGGAAGGTAGGAGAGTCAAGAAGGAGGCCTAGTTGCACCAGTGCGGTGTTGAGGAGATATGGCAGCGCCAGATTGGGAAATTTCACCCAAGGGCCTTTGCCCACCAATTGGGCAATTCTCAGGATCTCATTCAGCACCTGGAGATCTATGAAAAGATGGAAGCACGTGATGGTTGTGTAAATATTGTATAGCCCAATCCAACTGGAAATATACTTGTGTCAAGGTCTCATGATAAACAGATCATATTTTGGGATTGGGATGCTAAAACCAAAGTATTTATTTTTCCATCTGGTCATGGAAGTATCGTATTTTAGGCCAAGATTATGCCTTCACGGATGATCGCAATGTTGTTACATGTGTTGAGGATGGATAGGTAAGGCATGCCTAAATCCTGGAAAATAGTCAGGTTGAGACAAAACGACTAGAAAAGCATCGAGGGTGTACTCATAAACTTGCAATAGAGCCTGGAAGTCCCCATGTCTTTTAAAGATACGGTGAAGATGGAGTTGTCCAGCATTTTGATTTGTGAAGCCACTTTGCGACCAAGCTTTTGAATTTCTATACCTTTGTGGGGAACAATTCACAGTCCATCGAACACGTGTGACTAAATGCAATAGTGATAGATCCGATAAATCCATATTATTTTTCCATTAGTGGCTCTGATGAATATGCTTGTGTTTATGACATCAGAAGTTATCATCAGGATTCTTCGACAAATCATGATTTCCCTATAGATTTCTTCCCAACTCAACATCTAATTGAAAATTACCATGTTCACATTACTGGTCTAGCTTATGCTAACTAAGGGGAGTTACTTGTCTCTTACAATGATGAAATTATTTACTTGTTTCAGAAGGAAATGGGTCTAGGCCCAAACCAAAAATCGGTGTTATTTGAGGAGAGGAATGAATTAGAAGCACCACAAATTTATAAGGGACATCAAAATGCACAGACTGTGAAGAGTGTAAATTACTTTGGCCCTAACACAAGGTATATATATATATTTTTTATCTAGTTTTTTTTATCTTCGTCATTATACAAGTGCACTGCACTTATTATAACGATGGTATCAGCCTACTATGTATATACATGCAATTGAAATTATTTACAAAGTGTTCTCCCAAAAATACTTATATATCGTATGGCACAGCAGTCATTTTTGAAGCAGTATTCATCTTCGAGCAACACTCACTCGGGCTACAAGACATTTGTAACCCCCTCGCCATTAATGTCAAAGGGGGATGTAATCATAGGAAGGGACACTTCTCATAATGAAAGGGGGAGGAAAAATGTGTTGCCATCAATGCCAAAGGGGGAGACTGTTGGAAATATTGTCATTGATGGAAAAGGAGCAGATCAAGATCCAAAAAGGTATACAGGAGCAGTAGCAAAATCAAAGGAGCAGCAAGGAAAAAGTGTAGTGAAGAGTGAACAAAGAATTACAGGAGAAATAGATACATTTATGGTTTGGTAGAACATTAATGATGTCATGTTCATTGAGCTGAATTGTTGTGATGCAAAAGCAGGACTCCAAGGCAAACATGTTGTTATTTGATGTTGGCATTAATTTGATGAATTTAATCATTACATGTGGCTAAAATTAATAATTGGATTATTTATGTATTTTTTGGTCTAATATTCAAGATATGAAATGTGTGGAAACGAATGAGTGGAAGGCAAAGATTCAAGCCTATTCACTTCATATTCCTATATAGAATACAAACAGCCATCAAATTTTCTCTATAAAATATGTCATTTTGGTATGCATTAAGATGTTAGAGAGCTAGAGAATGTGAGAGAGCTGATTGATATATTATGCACATATGGAGCTGATGTGAAGAAGATTTGAAGTGAGTAGAGGTAGAAGTATAGATGGAGATATGTAGAGTTGATAACCAGGTAAATCATCATATTGTTTTCATGTCATGTGAGGGTAATTTGATCTCCTTTCAAGTTGTGTCTTGATAAAATGTTCAGTTGGAGATGGTTGAGGTAGGAGCCTCATGTGGGTGGTAGCTTGTAGAAAACACATGGGAGTTGGAGCTTCCTTGCATGTTGTATCTTGCGGAAATTCGAGGTAGCAGCCTCCTGTAGGTTGGAGCCTACAAAAAATTAGATGCACTAAGGAGGAAGAGCTTGTCTTTGCATCACAACAATAATAAAATCATGGTTTTATCCCTTATGGGTTTCCACTTATATCTGGTGTCCATATGCATTATTATTATGTGTTGATGTGATGTATTAGTCTGCTTATTACTTCTTGTTCACATATTCGGTTTGCTGATCATTATTTGTTAAGTTGCTCATGTAATGTTTGAAATTGATGAGATTAATGAAAATAATATTAATTTCCATGAATGGACTAAACTGATTCACCCCCCCTCTCAGTTTAGTCAAGGGTTCATCAAACGAAACTACAAAGAAAAAACAATTTTAATACATAACACTATGTATATCTATATATGTTAAAATTCATGAAATAATGGTAATAGTTATGTAACAACCCTCAATGCAAAGTAAATATTTAATTTACTTTTACTATCATAATTCTGTGAATTGTGGGAAATTTAATGTTTAAATTTTGTTTTGATTTTATTTAAAATTGGTTATGACCAGCCATGGAACTTATGGGTAAGACACTAAGTGAAATTTTCACTTACCAAACAGTTATAGACAGTTACTCCCATCCCTATAGATAAATAATCTCAGTTTTGGGGAAGAAGCCAAGAGGGGGGAAGAAGAAAACATGAGGCATCTGAGAAGAGGGGTGAAAAAATAATTGGATTCATCAATAGGATGTTTTTGAGGAAGGGGAGGACATTGTGAGATAGGGTATTCTTGAGTTGGGTGGCTAGTGGAAACCCTAGTTAGACTTAGAGTCTATAAACTCCTAAGATGAATTTTTTTTGGTTCCATAGGGCTTACGAAGGATGTGGTGAGGTCTATGATTACTACTATCTAAAAGTGGAAACTGTCAGAAGGGAAGAAGTGGTAAAGGTACCATTCTCGTTGGTTGGGAGGAGTGTTCTTGTTTCCCTGTGCATTCGTCTCGATTAGTAATTTTTCATAACACAAAGAAGTTACTACAAGTGATAGTAGAATATGGGCTCTTTGTAAAAAGAATGTTAATTTACATTAGTAATTTGTTATGAAGTTTGATATTACATTAGTAATATGTTATGAAGACTAGTAAATTATATGGAAAGGTGGTAAAGAATGTAATGTTCGATAATAACTCCATTATATTGATATCATCAATTTTTGATAAAAGGGATGGTAAAACTCTCATCAAAGAAAATTGTATGAAAGGGGTTTTCTGTGAAAGAAATATTAAGGGATATAACTAAAACTGATGTGCTTCTCCTGAAACCAATAATATTACAAATTATATATATATATATATATATATATATATATATATATATATATATATATATTGTAGGAGCGGGTTAATTTGATTTGAAAAATGAAAGCCTGTCAGAGAGGAACGATCCTCATTCTTATGTACTTACAGAAATAGAATTCTAGTACGAGGGAAGTAGGTCCCGAGATTGATAGAATTGACAGGTTGGGTAGAGTCCCTAATATTTATATAATCAATAAGCATTAATAGAGTCTACCTGAAAAATGGGTGCATTAAATAAATCATAATTTGATTTAGAACTAGAAAATAACTACACGACTAAATATGGGAAAATATAGACCAAGTTACAAATGGGTAATATGGGCAGGAAAAGTTCCTATGGCCAAAATTTTAAAGAAAGGAAATAGGACATTCTGGGTACTCATATGAAAATTGGAGGAACTATATATCCAGTAAATAAACACAATATTCTTTAAGAAAGAATTGAACATTAGTTAAACTTTCTATTAAGCATATGCTCCTGGATAGTTATTTCCAAAGAAATACACAACAAAAGTTAGAGAATGTAACAATTAATGTAATCAACATAAGATGTTAAATTCAAAGATGTTTAAATTTATTCAAATTAATGAGAATGTTACACAAAAATCACTTGAATATCATTTACATGGCATAAATAATATAACCAATGAATCAGAACTGCACGAATAATAAGGGCATTATAAATTTTGACAACTAAGAGAGTGCAAGAACTCTTTTAACTTTTGACAATAAAGAACGTTGGACACGTAGTGGACAACCAAATCAACGACATGGCCAAACGAGCCTTAAAAACACAGATTCACATGTAATAGAATAAGAAAAATTTAAATTGGAACTATTTGCAAGAAGGTAAATAAATTGTAGTGGCTTATCCAAGCAATACATAAGAATCAGTTGAACATACATGATTTTCTCCAATGGCTTGGGGCCACATGAAGTGGTAAATAATAAAAATGTCTTAAGACTATACATACGATAGTAGTTTAGCAAAAGTCTTTGTAATCAACTACACAATACATCTTGCACCGATAGAATGAAATTTATCTCTGTAAAAAAGAATTGAAACTCTTGCCTAGGGACTTAAGGGTTATGCCATCATGGTAAAATCACCATAGAAATTTCTAACCCTAATGTATAACCATAAGGAGACTACCGTCGAGGACGGATGGAAACCCTTGTAGGGTAAAAATATTTTTGGACCTGTAAATGAAAGAAATAACCAAAAATCAACTCGTTAGAATGGAACTTGGAATCATAAGATCAGTTAAATTTTGAACCTTGGAAACAAGGGATGCAAGCCTGTACCCATCAAGAGAATAACACAAAAACAAAAATTTAGAGGGGTGTTGTTTTTGGAAGAAAATAATTAATAAAGAATGAGTGAGTAAGAAACCTACCTCGAAAATTGTTGTAGTTTCCCGTAAGGTCAACCTGTCGGCCAAAAAGATCAAAGAATTCAGAACTGTGTATTAGAAACACAATAAAGTGAAGTGTTCAAAGCTTAGAAGCCCTCTGAGGAATTATTCTTACCTCTCTGGACACCGAAGACTGTATGCATGCACAAGCCCCAAGTATGTCTTTGGAATAGTCAGCCCTGGAGAAGGCATCGAAGCAGATTCATGCGAGTAATTGGTAAACCAAACTAATGAATATTAATGAAAATGTTGTAGAAAATACCTTTGAACAAGAATAGAGGGATCATCAGTGTATTATCTTACCTATTAAGATGAAAAATATTCCAAGAGAAGGCATTTCGACGATGTTTTTCCTGCAAGAGTTGTAGAGGGTAGACATGCAGAAGGTTGGGGATTGAATGAATGGTAGAACAAGAGAGGGGTTAGTTACTTGATAATTGTTACCGCCTCAACTCACAATTCGATCAACCCTAATCAGACTCTTTCGTAGATCCTCGCCTGCATCCCTAGAGGAGTAAACCGTCAGGTGGTGTGAATCCGTCGGGACTCCAGAAGGTTCTCAATGAAGACGTAACATTTCCATAGTGTGAGAGCTAATTTATTACCAATGGGCAACCTGAAAATTAATGTAACTTTCATATTACAGTCTAGCCAAGTGGTATGATTCAAACTTATATATATCTTACACTGAATTTATTATAGGTTTAATTATAATAATCTTTACAGTGTCTGGAAGGTTTACTATAATTGATAATTAACACAAATATTTCTTGTACGAATAGTCACGAATGATAAATAATGTGTATATTCATTATATGTTTAGTTCCAAGATTAACAATTTTGTTTGTGATGAATTACGATAATGAGGAGGGTGTCTTACAAGTGGTCATAGTTGAAGGGTTCAACACTATGACATGATTAAGGACCAATGGTAACAAACTATGTAGTGATCGCTAAAATAACTGTTGATAAAATTAGAATGAGGAATCAAATAATATCTTGTGTCAAAATTCAGAGCAATGAAAATGAATAATCCTGGCACAAGTACAAAATCATTACAAAAGTTAAGTCATCATAATACTAATTGAATTATCATTGGGATACCCTTATTTATAAATAATGATGTGTTTATTTCCTTGAAGAGCATGTGTGGACAAATTTATTATCAATGTGTGTTAATTAGAAAATTATATTCCATGATTGTGGAACAATGAATCCATATAAAAACATGAACTGTGAAGTATAGTGCTAAATAAATCAGGAGATACATATGTGTGTAACTGAAGTAAAATACCAAGCTCTATATTGTTAAATTATTATAAAATATTAGATGGTTATGTTAAAAGAGATGGTAGGGTGTGGTATACAAAACCACCCTGAAAAGTTAAAAGTTATATGCATGATGATTATCTATTCTAATTGCAAGGCTTCCTATTATATGTTCTAATTGTAAGGCTTTCTTTTAAATTGCACAAATATATATATATTCCATAGTTTATAAAAGTAATAATCATAGGGATTATTTGAATTAAAATCAACTATGTATTTTTAAAGAAGGAGATAAGTATGAGAATGGGTAAAAGTTACCATGGGTGTCAAACAAGATTTAATTTAAGTATACCAAATACACTTGGAAAGTAATTACTTGGTTGATATAAACTACCTCCTTGCATGGAATATTGACAAAGAATACCAAGAACCTTACGTATGCTTAGTAGTAAAATAAATTTTCTCATCTTGAAAAAAGAGTAATCTTACTTATGTATGTAAAGTAAGTTGAAAAGGGAATTTTGAGACTTATAATCAAATAATAGTGAAGGAATATACTCAAAATTTTGAAAGGGATTAAAGGAAGTCGAGAACCCTATAATACATATAGAAATATATATGATGTAATGGGGATATAATACACTTTAGGCATGAATAAGTCTAATGTAATAGTAACTATATGGTACATATTTCAGAATTGATACAAAAAAGAGGGTCCAAACTAATTTAAGAAATAATGAACTTTGACATTGAAAAGCCTTGTCATAAAGGGAGCCATAGAAAGGATGGCTACAACAATGGATAAATTGGAAAAATTATCATCGTGAAGTATGGTAACAGTCAAGTAACTGAGAACTGAAACAAAATCGTAGGATAAAAATACCTGAACCAACAAAATGAAGGTAAGTTGTGATAAAAACAATAGAAGAAAATCAACCTCGGATATAATAAAATAAAAAATATAATTGAAACCTTTAAGTTAAGAAGGGCATGATAATTATATTCGAGTTATTCCCGGACACCTAATAGATGTGGAAGCACATCAGAACTTTGTTGTTGATATCTAGAAAAGATAATTGTATTATACCAAAATTTGGTAAGTGCGGGTAATTAAGATCACAGTCAAAGTATGAAAATTTATTGAGTATAGTGGCCCTAAAACTTGGGGAAGGAACCTAGGTAGTTTTGAAAATTTTATCCCTTTTGTGTGCAGAATGCTCAAGGGCTTTGTGAGTTGTATACTTTCCATGCTAAATTATGGAATGATTCAGTAAATGGTCTATTTTATAACCGCCCTTTGACTAAGAAGGTCAAGTGTGATTGAAAAAAAATAATATAATTTTGAATAATTGATCAAATCACCATGATATTTAAAGATTTGGGATAAGTTTATATATGCTAAATTTTATGCGTCATTTAGTGGAAGTGCAGGAAACTTTACTAAGACCAAATGATACAGTTGTAAATTACTGAAGGAACTCTTGACTAGGTCCTTACTGGTTTAATTCCCTTAAAAAAAAAATTTGACCAACATCATAAAGATTAAAAGGATAATATAAGTATATATGTATATGCATATGTGAGATACACATGACAACAAACATGTATCTCTAAGATTCTGTTGTCTTGACAGGCCTTGAAAATGGGTAGAGGTTTCAAATAAATGATGATTATAGATGAACAAATAACCGAGTGAGATAACGAAGAAATATGACATTTAATCTTAATAAAATAAAAAGATAGAAAAATGGGGCTCATAATATATTCACAGAAGCCTTACGACTTGGAAAGGGCAACATGCCACCAGTTAATGTTACCCAAATGAGTACCCTAAATATCACCGCGATAGATACAAATGAATTTTTTTCAAGTGAATGACTAGAATGAATTTCTCCTACAAAACTACCATTTCAAATGGTGTATTAAAGATTTCTCAGACACCCTAATTAATAGTTGAAAAAATAAAAGGACGTCACACCAAGATAAGGGTTAAGATGAACTCATAATGGGGAACGCCAACGAAATATTGTTGCAAAATTTAACAATTTGCCTTTCTAATATTCTTTCACTGATTTTAAGCATGACATATGATTTGAAATTTTGATATTAAGTCATCATGGAGACTCCATTAATATTATCCTATGCTTTTAAATTTTGGTGGTGTAGTGAAAGAAGAAAAAAAATCTGATTCAAAACTTCTACGTGACAAGATTGGGGGATAAATAATGTGGACAGAATAAAACCTACATGAACAAAAAAAACGGTAACCTTTGTTGTGGAACGATTTGTCCTAAAATCATGGTAATGTTTTGTGATAACATTCTGGGATAATGATGGTGTCTAAAGAACATATATTTAGTTGCAAGCCATCATGGCAATAAAGCAAGGAATCTCCCTCTAAAAAAAAGAAGAATAAGAAGAAGAAGAAGAGGAGGATAATAGCATGATGATGATAACAAGTATGTCTAGTGTGAAATTAATAATTAATTCCATATTGAGCTAAGACAGTGGTTTCTTTTATTCTAACAATCGGAAAGACTATATAGGTTAAATGTATTAAAGTAAACTACATATGAAATGAAGTGAATGACATGAATATATTTAAGGAAAATCCTATACTATACTGGCAGAGGAAGTGTGGGATAATAAATAGAAGTACACATGCACAAGAGAGAGAAAATTCCATGAATATGCATGGATTCAAATTGTGTACAATGTTTATCCATCACCTACAATGCGACATGGCAAAGAGCAAAAATTGAAAGTATGTTGCAAAGTGGACTTTTGTATTGCATTGGATTCAAAGAAAAAATAGGTAATCCAAGATGAACAACATTAAGCTACTTATACAAGTAGACAACAATATAATGGCAAGAGAAAGAAGCCATCCTAAAATTTACTCGTGTAAATTTAGTACACAAATAATAATTAAATCAAGATAAATGCATATTAGTGTTAATTAGTACAATCTCCCATCAGAGTCAAGAATGATTGAATTATGAAAATATTATTATTATTATTGTTAAGAAAATGGCGCAAACAGGATTGATACCTCTGTGGGTTCAAAACTTGTAGTAGAAATATGTGTAGTCTTTGTCAATTGACATAACCATTGGGTAAGTAAAATAATTGACAATAATGAGGTTATAATGATGCTGCTAACACTTATTGAGTGCAAGTTACTCACCCTTGTTGGGTTGTGATGTATGATAACAATCTTCGATGAATATATAAATAGCAATTGATGGTGTTTGTAATGAAGATTGAAACAATACATATATGTGTGTGTGTGTGTGTGTGTGTGTGTTTTCTTGAATAATCATTGATGGAAACTAATGACCACAAGAACAATGAATTTAGGTAAAATCGTACAGGAAAATCATGATCAAACCTCTACATTTTCTCATTCATAGGAAATTATACTACAGAAGCAACCAGTCACCGCATTAAATGCAGTTTCTGCACTTCAGGTGAGAGAGGTGACCTATGAAGAGGTGAATAAATATTTGATGCGTAAATTATATGTTAGCGTGTGTTGAAGGCTAGGAAACACCGAGGATGGTGTTTCACTCAAGAGGGGGAAGATGTAACACCCCTCAGTGAAAAGTAAATATTTAATTTAGTTTTACTGCAGTAATTCAATGAACTCTGGGAAATTTAATGTTTAATTTTTTCTTTATTTTTTAATTTAAAATTGGTTATGGCCAACCATGTAATTTATCGGGAAAGACATTAAGTGAAAATTTCACTTACCAAATAGTTATAGACAGTTTATCCCATCCCTAGAGATAAATAATCTAAGTTTGGGGAAAGGAGCCAAGAGGCATCGAAGAAGGAAGGTGGAAAAACAATTGGATTCCTCAATAGGATGTTGTTGAGGGAGGGAAGGAAACTACTAGATATGGTATTCTTGAGATTGTTGGTCGGTACAAATGCTAGTCATACTTAGAGTCTATAAATTCCTAAGTTTAACTTGTTTTTATTATAGAGGACTTAGGAAGGACTTGGTGAGGTCTCTTTTTACTACTGTTTGGAAGTGGAAACTGGCAGGAAGGGAGAATTGGTCAATGTGTCATTCTCGTTGGTTGGGAGGAGTGTTCTTGTTTCCTTATGGATTCTCCTAGTAGCCTAAACACTAACATATAAGTATATTGTGTTGTTAAATTAGTAATTTTTCAGAACACAAAGATGTTACTGCATGTGACAGTGGAATATGGGCTCTGTATAAAACAAACTTTTAATCTACATTAGTAATATGTTATGAATTCTGGTAGTGCATTAGTAATATGTTATGAAGTCTTGTAAATTTTATGTAAAGGTAGTAGAGAATGTAATGTTAGATAAGAACTATGTTGTATTGATAACCTCAAGTTTTTATAAAAATGATGGTAAAACTCTCATAAAATAACATTGTATGAAAGGGTTTTTGTGTGAAAGAACTATTAAGGGATATAAATAAAATTGATGTGCTTCTCCTAAAACCATTAATACTATGAATAATATATATATACAAAAACTATTGTAGTAACAGGTTAATTTCATTTGACAAACGAAATCCTGTAAGAGAGGAACAATCCTTATTCTTGTGTACTTACATAAATATAATTCCAGTAAAATGGAAGTAGGTCTTGGGATCAATTGAATCAATAGGATGGGTACATTCCCTAGTATTTAGATAATGAAGAGGCATTAATAGAGTATATCTTAAAAATGGGTGCATTAAATAAATCATAATTTTATTGAGAACTCGAAAAGAACTAGATGGCAGAATAAGAGAAAATATAGATCGAGTTACAAACAGGAGATATGAGCAAGAAAAGTTCCTATGGAAGAATTGTTAAAGAGAGAAAATAGGACATTTTGGGTACTCATATGAAAATTGGAGGAATTGTATATGCAATAAATAAACACAATATTATTTATGAAACAAGTGAATAATAGTTAAACTTTTTATTAAGCATATTGTCTTCTCAACTTAGTGTTCCTAAATTGATGTGATAAATTGTCAACCAAGGCTAGTAAACTGTTGAAGTGAAGTGCACTATATGTGCCTAGGTATTTGCTTCCTACTTCGTTGTGTTTAGTGTTTTTCTAGTGTTTTTGGTTTTGTGGTTTTGTGTTTTTATGCTAAGAGGAAAAGAAATAAGTGTTGGTAAAGAGAAGTTGTTGGTCACACTGAAACAGAGCAAAAGCTATTCTAAACTATGTATGGCACCTAAGATCATAAAATGCAAAACTTGTCAAGAAAAATAACTCATAACATGAACTCAGTCCAATTCATTCATTAGAAGTATGTTGGAATAGCTTGAGAAAAGGATAAGTTTAATGCAGTGAGGTTCTTCTAAGTAAACAACAACCTACAATATCACAGAGAAAATCTCATCCATGGCTAGAAATTTGTTGGAACACATTTGGAAAAGATAGTCTGCAACATAGTGAGGAACTCTACTCTAAATTAATCTATGACACTAAAATCAATCCATTCTACAACTCAAAATATCACTGTTAAGCCTCATTCAAGAGTTAGAAATCTTTTGGAATAGCTTTGGAAAAGAGGCAGTTTGTGAAATTATGAGAAATTGCAGAATAGTCAAGACTTCAAAATGAAACTACCAATTCTTGTTCCTATGATAATGATGTATTAGTAGAAATTAAGAACAAGAGTAGTTTTTAAATAATGAAGGCCTTGAAGTCTAATGGAACAGAACTAAAATACAGTTAACTAATAAAACTAGAAATACAATGGATAGAACTAAACTAGAATGCAATCATTCAAACTTAAAATACAGTGAAAAGAATTGAACTAGAGTGCCATTAACCTCCGGAGTACTACAACTGAACTAAAATGCAACTAATCTCTAAAATACTACAGATATATCTCATTCAGTGTTAGTGATATTTTGGAACAATTCGTAAGAACAAGACTAGCTGTAACATTTGATGTGAATGAGCATAAAAACATAAAGTTCAGAAAACTACTTGAATTAGGAATGAAACAAGGCTAAAGTTACTTATCTAAACAGTGTGCACAGAGCTTCTCGGGCAGTAGGGGCCCTCTACCACCAGATTAGCACACAAATCTACTCAAGATTGCTTCAGATCTGGTATTAAAGTTGCTCTTCTTTCATTAAAAGAAAAATACTTCAAAAACAGAATATTACGGTCTTTTGAGATCTAACAACAAAACATCAATCTAGCTAGCTGTCTCTCGGTCTCCCGAGTCATTCTTATACAATAAATACATAACTACCCTTGAGAGGAAATAGGGATAAGTGTCTTTCCCAATTAAAATCAAATTAGAACTCTTGTGGAAGCCTCGTACTCTTGCTAAAGACATCTGTAGAGTTCTTGTCTTGGTAGAAGTCTGCCTCTTAGTTTTGATTTCTTCCACGTGAATAACCACTTGGAGGTTTTTACTCAGACTTCATAGAGGACAAGTAACGATGTAGATGAAGTCTGGATTTCAACCATATGCTTTTTTCCTCTAGGTGACACCTGTAACCTGTGTAAACATGAAGATAGTTGCGGAATAGGCGACTGGCTACATAATGGCTGCATTCTGTAGCTGAGTCTAGTCAAAAATTACTGCAACAACAAAACCATGAAATATAGCAAGGCAGTCATTGTATGCATTCCTAAAGTTACTTTAATCAATCCTATTGATCTTTTAAGCCTATAATTGATAAGGGACAAAGGAAATGAAGTGAAATTTGCTGAAAGAGAAGGACATGTTTGGGGCTCAACACATATGCTCCTCGATAGTTATTGCTAAAGAAACACACAACAAAAGTTCCAAAATGTAACAATTAAGGTAATCAAAATAAGAAGTTAAATTCAAATAATTTTAAATTAATTCATATGAATAAGAATGTTACATAACAAGAACTTGAATATGATTTACGTGGTGGAAATAACATAACCAAGGAATCATAATTGCACGAATAAGAAAGGCATTATAACTTTCAACTATAGAGAGAGTGCAAGAACTCTTTTGACTTTTGACAAGAAAGAAAATTGGACGGATAGTGGACAATCAGCTCAACGCCATGGCCAAACGAGTCTTCAAAACATGCATGCACATGCAATAGAATAAGAAAATTTTAAATTGGAACTATTTTCAAGAAGGTAAATAAATTATAGTGGTTTATACAAGAAATACATAAGAAACAGTTGAGCATACATGATTTTCTCCAAGGGCTTGGGGCCGCATGATGCGGTAAAGAATACACATGTCTTAAGACTATAAAATGATATTAATTTAGAAAAAGTCTTCATAATCAATTGCACAGTATATCTTGAACCGATAGAAATAAATTTATCTTTGTAAACAAGAATCAAAACCCTTTCCTAAGGACTTAAGGGTTTTTGTATCATGGTAAAATCACCATCGAAACTGGTAACCCTAATGTATAACTAGAAGGAAACTTCGGTTGAGGATGGGTAGAAAACCTTGTAGGGTAAACAATCATTTTGGACATGCAAATGAAAGAAACAACCAATAAGAAACTCGTTATAATGGAACATGGAATTGTAAGCTCAGTTTAAGGTTGAACCTTGGAAACAAGGGACGCAATCCTTTACCTATCAAGAGCATAACACAAAAACCCAAATTTAGAGGGGTGCTCTTCATGGAAGATAAAGTCCTGGAAAGTTGTTGTAGTTTCCCATAATGTAAACCTATCATCCACAAAGATCGGATAATTCAAAACTTTGTATTAGAAACATAATATAGTGAAGTGTTCAAAGTTTAGAAACCCTCCAAGGAAGTATTTTTACCTCACTGGAGAGTGGAGACTGTATGCATGTTGAAGCCCCAAGTATGTCGTGAATTGGAATAATCATCCCTGGAGAAGGAATCAAAGCAGAGTCAGGCGAGTTATTGGTAAACCAAACCAATGAATAATAATGAAAACTTTGTGGAAAATACCTTTGAAATACAGGAGAGGGATCATCAGTGTATTATCCTACCTGTTAAGATGAAAAATATTCCAGGAGAAGGGTTTTCGATGATGTTTTTCTAGTAAGAGTTGCAGAGGGCAGACGTGCAAAAGGTTGGGGATAGAATGAATGGTAGAACCCTAGGCGAGAGAGGGTTTAGTTAGTTGGTAATTGTTACTGCCTAAACTCAATGTTTGATCAACCCTAGCCACTCGCTGTCGTAGATCCTTGCTTGCATCCCTAAAGGAGTAAACCGCCAGGTGGTGTGAATCCGCCGAGACTCCGAAAGGTTTTGAATGAAGACGTAACATTTCCATAGTGTGACAACTAAGTACTACCAATGGGTGACTTGAAATTTAATGTAAATTTCATATTAAAGTTCAGCGAAGTGGTATGATTCAACCTTATATATATCTTACACCAACTTTATTGTAGGTTTACTTATAATAATCTTTACATTTTCTGGAAGGTTTACTATAATTGATAATTAACACAAACATTTCGAGTAAAAATAGGCATGAATGATAAATAATGTGTATTCTAATTATACGTTTAGTTGTGAGATTAACATTTTTTTTTGTGATGAATTACGGTAACAAGGTGGGTTTGTTACAAGTTATGACAACTCTTAAGCTTCACTATTTTTTAATAATAAGATACATTATATATTATAATATATTATATAATTGATTTGATATATTTATATCAATATATTATTATGTTATAATTCTAAATAATTATTTGTTATTAAATATAGATAAAATATGTAAATACTTGTATTACAATTTATATATGAGTAAATCAATGGAGCTCTAAGCAATGGCAGACAAACCCTGGTGATGGAGGACTAACCCTAGCTACCAGGAACCCTAGCAGTGTCTCGTGGGTGACTGGAGCTAGTACATAGTCATGAAATGGCAGTTTGCATCTTGGGCTTAGGTTCATGATCAATTTTTTATGTATTAACTTATTGTCGCGGGTTTTGAAGAACTCCCGAGACTCGCGACTATTTGTATCATTTGATTTTTAAATATATAGCCCCTGCTACCTGGCGACACAAGGCACTGTAAACCAAGGGGGAGAGTGTATCATTCTGCTACAGTCACGGATTTCGCAGGTGCATAACTCTGTTTTTTTCCAAACAGTCCTGAAAGACCGACAGTGGGGCATCATGATACCTCTGGATAAATTTCTATGGCCCCCAGCATACGGTGCTCAGCTAATATTACTGAGCTCACCTTGAAACAGGGAAGGTTGATGCGGAAAGGTTTTAAATAACTAGAAACGGGGGTTTCTACTGCACGGTGAAGATCACTGATGATGAGGTGGACTACACTTTGAACCATTTGGACCCATCTCAAATTTGGATCGGTTTAACTCCTCAATGGCCTAACGAGCCGTCTCATGAGGTGGACCTCACTGGAAAGGAACATGTGGACACGAAAATTGTGGAAACCTCCATGTCACCGTTCACTCTGAAGGAAACACATCTGGTAACATAGGCGGTTTGTTTGGAACCTATTTTGGCGGCACTGGCATCCCCAGCATATTATATTCCCTTGTCGTCGGTCCTTAGGTTGTGGGAGCACCAAGAACAAGATACACTATATGAACTGGGGTCGATAGCGGAAGTATTGGGGTTTGGCATCGAACATAAGGAAGGATCTTTCAAATTCGAACATCTTGGTATCAACCAAGGTGATCAGCACACTTCACAAGCTACTTGACATGAGGCACCTCCCTTTTTCGCAGCTTCTAGATGTTTTGAAGGAATTACACACCTGATCCCACCTACGAAGGAGGTTAAATCATCCAACTCAGATGATACTCCTAAAGCGAAACGTAACGAGTGTGACAGGACCACTATCTAAACTGCGAAAAATAAGCATAGGTGCATAAAAAGTAGAGAGCTAAAGAGGGATTTGGTATTTGGGGAAGGCGTTGGTATGGAAAATATGGAACACACCTCACATGTCATGCTGGTTGGGCGGGTTTGAGGAAGGAACTACTCCTCAGCTAGGTTCAAGATCTAGACTGTGGAAATTTGGGGGAACATCCTAGAATAGCTTATGGGGTTCTAACAATGAACAGGGGTTGGTTCGCTCTTATTTTCCCCCACCCAGA
Organism: Pinus albicaulis; assembly: GCA_034641835.2. Classification (NCBI taxonomy): domain Eukaryota; kingdom Viridiplantae; phylum Streptophyta; class Pinopsida; order Pinales; family Pinaceae; genus Pinus; species Pinus albicaulis. The sequence continues at coordinate 413,395,027 of CM076577.1, forward strand.
CATGGCTGACTGGGTCCTCACCAAATATTGGCACATAGAGATGACCCTTGTACTCCTGAAGAGATGGATGCCCTTATTTGATCCTGGCAAGGAGAAGTTAGGCGCAGGTCCAATATGGGTCAGACTGTCGGGGTTACCATTACAATTTTTCTCTGAAGATACTCTCTGTTACATTAGAGAGAACTTGGGGATATATCTGGACCATGATAGGTCCTACCTTGAAACAGGGAATATATCGGTAGCTCGTATTCTTGTCCACCTGGATACGAGGGAGGGCCTTGTGAAGGAATACAATCTGCACTACAAAGACATTGTGCGTTTCCAGATTCTGGACTACGAAGGGGCCACGTTTAGGGGCAGAAGTTGTCATGTGGTTGGACACATGTACAAGGAGTGCCCATTCATCAATGTCTCCAATGAACCTACAAAGATTCGGGTGCATGCGGGGACACAAACAGTTAATATAGGAGAGGAGGCTAAGGCACAAGCGACGGCTCCAGGCGAACCCACGACGCGGTCCATCTCGGGCAGCTGTACGGCTCATCTTGCACACTCAAATGCTCAGAATTTCAATGTCCAATCCCTGGAGAAGGACAATACTCCGATCTCAGGTACACCTCTTGCTACTTCCCTTACTCTCAATTATGAATTACATCGTATTGTCTCCCCTGTTAAATCTATTGTTGCTTCTAAAATTGATTTATTCAGTTGTAATATGGATTCCCTTATCTTCCCTATTGCAACTGCCCCTCCCATTGATTCTAGGCCCAACCCCCTTACCCTTGTTGGAGAGTCTTCCTCTCTATCCTTCCCAAACACTTTGGGTCCATCTACTGGCCACCGTTATAACCTCAGATCTTCTTCCAGGGCTATTACCTAAAAAAAATTTGGTCTTGGTGCTGACATTGGCGAGACTCACCCCAAAGCGGGAAGGGGAAGACCATCCTCCTTGACCAAGGCGATTAGAAGGGCTAGTATGGAGGCTTCTGTTGGGACGCAAACCTCCATAGATCGGGTTCTTAGAACAAATAATAGCCGGGGTAATGGTGATCCATGATTTTCTTATCTCTCTACAGTAGAGGTTTAGCCAGTCCTGACAAAAAACTGGCCCTAAAGAGACTATTATCTTTGATTCGTTTGGATGCACTTCTCCTTCAGGAAACATTAGGTGAAGGATTGTACATTTCGAATTTACTATCCTCTTTTATCCTTGATTGGACTTTTCAAACCCTAGATGCTAGAGGGAGATCTGGAGGTTGTGCCATGGGGCTCAACAATAGAACCATGCAGGTCAACAATTGGTGGGGCAGGGAAGGTATCCTAGGAGCTGACATTACTATTCATGGTTCTTATCAACCCATTTTTTTATGAATTTTTATGGCCCCTGTCAAAATAGAAAGGACTTCTAGGATAAGTGGATGAACTTATCTATTATGAAGGGAGACAATATTATTTTGGGTAGGGATCTTAAATTCTCCATTGGCCTGATCGAATCCTGGGGTCCTTGTGCTACCCCTAACCCAAAATATTCTTATTTTGAACAAATTATTGATGAATATGATCTTTTGGATCTTGTTAAGCCTAAGAATCTCCCCACTTGGAGGAACAGGAGAACTGGGGAGGCTACATTGGCTAGAAGACTTGTTTGTTTCCTGATCAAGGTAAATCCAGCTGATAGATTTGAAAAATCTAGGAAATGGGTGGGGCTGGGTGGCTCCTCGGACCATTCCCCCATATATCTTGAGATACAGATGGGAGACCAAAAGCCTCGCCTCCCTTTCAAATTCAATTCTAATTGGCTGGAGGAGCCTGGGTTCCATAGTTTGGTCAAGAATGATTGGATTCACTGCGATCAAAGACCATGTATGGAGCCGGCTCAGGTACTCTTCAATAATTTGTCTAACTTAAAGTCCCTCGCCATTAGATGGGCCATAAGTAAGAGGAAATTGGATGAGGAGACTTTAATGAACATTGAGGCTGAACTTGCGAATATAACAGGTCTGGACGGACTCAGATTCTTGTCCTCGGAGACCAAGCAAAAGCTCATACTTCTCGAATTGGAGAAATCTAAACTACTTAGGAAACAGGAGGAAGAGTGGAGACTCAAGAGTACGGAAATATGGCTCCAAGCCTGGGATGATAATACAAAAAAATTTCAACAATGTGCTAAAGGCAGAAGGATCATTAACACCATATGGAAACTAATATATTAGCATGGAAGGGTAGCTAAAATCCACTCTCAGCTCACGGATATGGGAATTAGACACTTCTCCAATCAATACAGGGATCCCAAGACTGCAAATATTTCGAAGATCCCTTAGATATCAAGATCGATGCACAGATTTGCGGAGGAGGATGAATTGGATTATATTAATGATTCGGTCACATTGGGGGAAGTGGAAGGGGTTCTTAAATGGTTTAAGAAGGACAAGATCCCGGGGCCAGATGGCTGGCCCATTGAATTATGTCTCACCTTCTTTGATTTCATTGGAAAGGATCTTCTCCAAGTTATTGAAGCAAGTCGGACCTCCGGTCAATCCTATGATGGTTTCAATGTTACATTTATTGCTCTCATCCCCCAGACAGAAAAGCCCCAATCCTTAAATGACTACCGTCCTATCTCCCTCTGCAATTGTATCTACAATATTATCTCCAAGATAATTGAAAATTGTATCAAGCCTATATTGTCTTAGCACATGGCCAAGGAACAATTTTCCTTTCTCAATCAAAGACAAATTCATGAAGCGATTGGTACTGCTCAGGAAGTCTTGCATTCCATAAAACTCAAGAGTCTCAAGAGCACCATCCTCAAAATTGACCTAGCTAAAGATTTTGATTGTGCCAACTGGATTTACCTGCAACTCATCCTGATTCATATTGGCTTCCCCCACTCTTTCACTAATTGGATTATGGGATGTATCGCCAATGAAACTTTCAACATTCTTATCAATGGTGAAGCTTCTGATTTCTTCCATGCAGGTAGAGGACTTCAGCAAGGCTTCCCACTCTCCCCTTTACTGTTTTTATTAATTATGGAAGGGCTTTCCATTCTCTTGGCTAAATAAAAAGTAGATGGATCTATTAAAGGAGTCAAATTATCAGATCTCATTCAACTGACTCATCTGTTATTTGTGGATGATGTCCTCATGTTTCTTGATGGTACTTTCCATGATAACAACAACTTCCTGAATTTACTGAATATTTTCTGTAAAGCTACAGGTATGGACCCCAATCACAATAAATCCACTATTATTATGGTTCGTTTTCCTGCTCTTGAATGCAGACATGCCCTTGGTCTCTTTCATTTTGAGCGCAAGGATTTGGTGAATGGCATCAAATACCTTGGTTTTATCCTGAAACCAAATGACTATCGAATAAATGAATTGGTTAATTTCCAAGGTGGAGCGAAGAGTCAACATCTGGCAGCAAATATGGCTCTCAAAAGTAGTCTGACTTGTGCTCACTAAATCTTTTCTAGAAGCCATCCCGATGTATTGGATGGCACTGGCCTGGATCCCCAAAGGAGTGATAGCCATGATTCAAAAAATATGCAGAAGGTTCCTTTGGAGGGGTAAGCAGGATGGAATAACTTATGCTTGTATTTCTTGGAAGAGGATTGCAAAACCTAAAGGCTGGGGGGGTGGGGACTTAAAGACCTCAATATTTTTTGCCTCGGCTTTGGCTGATAAAATGGGATGACACCTGATCACTTCAAGGAGTTTATGGCAAGAGGTCACTTATTACAAGTACATAGCTCCTCGGACCACAATGGAGTGGATCAGAGGACACATACAACACTCTCTTGGATCATCCATCATATGGAAGGCCATTACCAGATCTATCCACATCATAAAAAAAGGACTTGCCTGGAGAATTGGTTCTAGTGAACAGGTTAAGATCGGAGTGGACGCATGGTCGAGCAGTGGGCAATATTATCAATTACCATTGGATATTAGGCAACATCTGGCACATGTAGGTCTTCACTTTATCTCACAGATTGTAATATTCCAAAATTTGCATGCAGCAAATTATAATATTAAAATTTTGCTGCTCTCACTTAGGATATTAATAAATGGGTAAGGGGCCCATGCATAATAAAAATATGAATAAAATCCCTCATAATGTGAAAGGGGTTCAACATAGGAGATGGATTTCACACCTTCATGTGTGAACAGGGACTTTTTCATGTGGATAAGGTTAAGTTTGACCAAGTCAATAGTGTTGGGATAGGAGGTGGAGATCATATTGTGAGACAGTGCAGAGATAGTGGGAGGAAGATTCCTTGGTGAAGGAAACCCTAATGAGTGGGGCCCAAGGAAAGAAGGCTCACACATGTATAAAAGGATGGAAATTCAGCCATAGCAAGACAGCTTATGAATGATATTTGATTTGTCTGCTTAGACTATTCTGCATCATCTTGATGTTTAGCAAAGTTGCTGCTTGGCACAAGGATTTCATGTTTAGGAATCCTTCTCCCTTCTTGAGAGGCCTCTTAAAGGATATTGTACTGATTTGCCTCACATCCAGGCTTTAGGCCAAGCATCCTCCTTCAGCTATAGTTTTATTTATGCAGTAGTATAACATTGTGTTGCAGGGTGTTGCAGTGAGGGTTCACAACACCACTTCTGGAGCTTATCTTTCAAAGGAGGGAGCCTCCATTCCTTTGGGAGATCAGTAAGGAAGGTTCAGGAGAAAATTTTCATATCTTGGCACTTGGCCAAAGGACTTCCATCATCTACAATGTATTCCCTTGCATGAACTGCATCATTTCTTGCAAATTTGCAGTGTGAGGGTCAATCCCCTCAATCTTGACTTGTTTTCTTAGGGAAAGGGCCAACCCTTCTCCCAGAAAGACTTGTAAGAAGGATCTTCCTTAATTTTTGTATTCTTCAGCTATTTATACACATTTCTTCAGTAGACTGCGTTATTTCAAATCCAGATCTGCAGATCTATGCATCTTGTACTTGTGCTTTCATGAAACCCTTGCTGGGTTATCTTTCTGATGTGTAAAAAGGGCTAAACCCTCATTTTTCTTCATTCTTTCAGTAAGTAAACTCCAGATCTGATGTTTGCAACATATTGTATCATAAACCCTCTTTAAATTATGCTTTTCATGCTTAATAAAACTTTTGTTTAGTCAAGTCATGGGATTTTAGTGTTTTTAAGCCATATTGGGACCGGGAGATCTGTTTAAACAAGAAAAAGGGATTTGTTTCTGAATATTTTTTGGGTATGAGTCCCATATTACATAATCTAAGGGATCCCAACATTATTTTTCCCTATTATAACACATTTTTCTGGGAAAAACGTTTTTAAGGCTCATATTGCTGCATTTCCTCACTTTTGGCTGATATAATGGATCATATTTCTAGTTGTTGTACATGTAATTTTTGGCTAAGTGTTTCTTAACACATTTTATTAGTTAATTCTTGCTGCTATTCCAGCATTGTGTTCATGTATTTTTGAATCTCCAATTTTGGGATATTATAAGATATTCCCAGTATTGTTGATTTTCCCTATTTTGGGATATTACAGTGGTATCATAGCATAATTTTGGCTCAGCCTGTGAGTTCCATGTAGAAATTAGCTGAATAAATCACTTATTCAATGAAGATTAACCCGATCATACATCAATTTCGAATTGCATGCATAACACATAATCTCATCTACAATTAATTGTCACATGCGGAAATAATAGAAGCGATCGCACATCAAATCAATCACACACATTAACACAGTATGTATGGGGAAAGCCTATAGCTGAAAACCCCGCAGCTATTGTGTATATTATAATGGAGAAATCATGTAACAAAACAAGTACAATACTCCTCACAAGTACTCAGTACTTTCTCCCAAAGCTACACAAAAACTAGCTTGGTTTTGAAACAAGTCACAGTTCAAAACACACCCACTACTCGTCTATTGCGCAATCAAGGTCGTGGTCTAAATAGAGATCCGTGTTCGACCCCATCAAGCCCAACCGCGCAATTGTCATGGACAATTCCTCCAAGTGTAATGCAAATCCCATGCAAAACTGATCCTCCAACCGATAGCTTTACTCACCCTTTCATCTACCTCTTCCACTGGTCTCCACTGAACTGATCATGCACTGTAGTGAACTGAAGTGTTCTTGAGTTGACTAATGAGTTAATAATTAGTGACTTAAATATTATTTAATTCACTCCACTCATATCTAGTTGATTAGCTAGTTAACTAATCTCAACTAGTTCAACTAAGTTAACCCGAACACAACTCCATCAACTCCTCAATCAACTCCACCAAAACTCTGCCACATGAGTCTAACCGAAGTCAACATGCAATAATCCACTTAACTCATAGGGGAAAAGCGAATTTCCTTATGTCGACCTGCATGCCCCACCTCTCGGGGTTCAAACTGCGCTCCAAGAGAGTAACTGTTGTTTATAGTCTAAAGCTTTTCATTATTAAGGGTAAAATAATAGCACACTCATTTTTAGTGAGAGACAATTAAAAATAGCCTGGGTCCTAAAAATGAGGGTCTCATCTATTTTTGTCGACATGTCGCATACTTCAGAATTCCACCGGAATCTCGAATCATGCTCCGTATGGTCAAAATAGACATATCTAAAGCAGCAGATTTTCACAAAACCAAGGTAAACTTGAATTCATCTAGGTGATCACTTTCCAACTAGGATCAGGAAAGATGTTTCAGGAGGCCTCCTTCACTGTTTCTTGTTGCCATTTTCAACATTCCATCCATTATGTTATCAGAAGAATAAGAAAACAAAGAAGAAGAGTAGAGATCAAGATGATGAAAAGAATGAGCTTGCTCTCATCACTTTTCAGAACTAGGAAGAACCTCTCCATGGAGGTTGAGCAGATGAAGGAGAATAGATGCAATGAAACTCCTAGAGGGTTTCAAGAAGAGGAAGAGCCATGCACTTCCTATTCTCAAAGAGGAAAATACAAGAAGCATGAAGAGCACTTGGATCACCAGATTCTAAGTGAGTACCTTGTTGAGTACAAATCTCAACCTAGAGCCTTCAAGGAGACTCTAGCTTTCCCACAGTTCATTCAGCTAGAGGAAGAGAGGAGCCCTTGTAGCACAAGGAGAATCAAGGGCAATAGGTTTCTATTTTCCACTTTTTATTGGACATCTAAAGCTAAGGCTTTGGCAAGAAGACTTGATGCATTCTTCCTACTACATCCAGTGGAAGAGAAAGAAGCAGTGGATATTGCAGCACTGCACCTGAAGGGTGAAGTGAGAAATTGGTGGTTCAGCCATATGAGACATGCAAGAGTATCTACTTTTGCAGATTTCACTAAAAGGGTGATCAAGAGATTTGATAAAGAAGAATCAGAAAAAGAGAAGCCCTCACCGCCACTTGAGGGCTTCAACACTATCACAGTCATGGAGGAGCAGCCTTCATCTTCAGCAGTTGGGAAAGCCAACACATTGGAGAGAGAAGCTTTTGCAGCCATACAAGAAGCTTCCAAATCTCACCAAGGTATGCTTAAGTTTCCATCTCTTGTCATTTCAGTAAGTCTTATGGAGGAATCCACATCATTGTATATTGTTGATTTAGAGCAATAGAGTTGCACTGCGCTGTACAAGAGAAATAATGAAAAAAAAGGGCCCATTCCTTAGGGGAGCATTCAAATGGAAGCTTCATTCATGATGCAATGGAGGAAATAATGCTATATGGTAGACATATTGAGATGAGAAAAACTTTCTCCTTTCTAGATGACACTTTCTCAACTAGCACTCCCAGTTTAAAGAGAAACTTCTACCTGTAGCAGATCCAGAACCTTATTGGTTTTGGAAAGCCATTGATGAGGAGAAGGTCTCATGGAGGGATTTCATTGGAGGTGCACTTCAACACATCATGGAGTGCAAGATTCTTCAACAGTTTGAGGAGGTTTTTCCTTCATCACACTTGGATCCTTGTGGATTCAAGGAGGACATTGATGAGAGGTCTTCTCTAGAAGATCTATGAGGAGTTTCATTTCAACATCCCATGAAATGCAAGAGGAGAAATTTGGTTTGGGAGGATGGTAGTCTTCCTTGGGAGAGTTCTAAGGGAGAACATGATGGGAGGCACCTACATGTGGATGGATGGGTGTGGATGATGAGCAAGAAACTAGAAAGCTACTTGCAAATATATGACACTGGGCAGCAGGAGGATTGGTTGCGTTGGCTACTCTTGAAAGATTTTGGCCATCGTCCTCTTTCTAAGGGTATGTGGGAGAAGAATGTGTGGTAGGATGCTTGCATCATTGGGCAGCAAGGAGTATGGACACTTTGTGTTGATATGACATTCTTCATATCAATCACCATGTTTTCACCACATTATTTGTATGATGGAGGTATGGGGAGGCAGCAAAAACTTTTGTTGCTTTGGTTTTCTTGGGAGAGCAAGGGTAGATTTTCTCTCACACTTTGCATAATGTTGCAGGAGTAGGAGATAGCATATCATGGTGCAAAAGGGCTACTTCTTGGCCTCATATGTTCAAGAGGTAATTCCACTTTGGGAGGAACTTCTTATGTGTAGTAGCATTATGGGAGATGTCTTTGACAATGTGCATGTCAAATAATGGAGCTATGTATTGACAGAAGCCTATTTGCATAGGCCAGCAGCGCTGTCACTTTGGAGCATGGAATTATTGATGGAGTGTTCCCAGGATCACTTCACTCTTGATGCACTTGATGGACAAGGAGGAGGTGAGAAAGATGTAGTAATGGATGGAGACATTTATTGATGTGATATGTTCTTTTTGGTTTGTATTTCCAAGCATAAGAGGAAGAAGCTTCATGCAGCACATGATTCACTTCTCTTCATGGGAGTATGTCATTCCACTATGAGAGGCTTATTCATAGATCCATGTATCATCTTACTTCCAGTGCATGGTAGGAAATTTTTTGTTGCATTAATTGATTGTCCAACACAATATTTGCATGCTCTTACCATTTTTATGCAGTGCATTGCTCCACAAAAGGGCAAGCTTTTCATTGAGCTCCATGATCAACATTGGGCCAAAATGTATGATGGAGACAGCCATCTCTTATATGGCCATGGGAAAGTGTTGTATTACTTCATGTATGTTCATTTGATGTACACAGCCATTTACCATTCATTAGTAGATGAAATAACATACATAATCAGCCATGTATCAAGAAACCACTTGCCATGTAATTTTCTGAAGCAGCAGTTTGGAAAACTGCATTGTAACTACTTCGGAAACTGTTGGTATAGTTCAGCTCCATATAAAACCTTCAGCATTTCCCTCATTAAAATTCTAATCATGATTTCATTTGCTGATATTTTCCTTATCTTTGTGGGGAACATGATTGGCAGAGAGACACATGGGTTGGATGTGTCCTTTTGGGAAGAGGATTCCCACACTTACTGCATTGCAGGTTCTAATGGGAGCATGGGAGGAGATATGACCACCACAGCCAAACACTCGTTTCTTTTTTAGGTGGCCACGTGATTTATGGGATGCCATATAGTGATTATTTCCTATCCATCACATATGGAATGATTTGGGCCAGCTTGATTCACAACGTTGGGGAGGAGATCTTTGGAGATCTAGTCTTGATTTTTCCACTTGAGGGCAACATTATTATAGCCCAAGATCAACATAAGCTCTACACTTATCATAAGTGGAGAGGAAGACAGCGTGGGGTACGCTACTTTGTCTACCATGTTCAGATTTTCAGCCCACCTACTTTGCAGGAACTCAAGGTGGAGGAGAATTTTCTAGAGTTGCCATGTTGGGAGGTGACTCATTTTGTATGGATGATTGCTTGGGGATGGAGTATCCACATGGGAAAGATGTTTCCCAATACATTTCAAACTCCATGCCTTGAGAGGACCTCTATAGAGCACCTTATTTCCTCCTTGAGTACTTTACCTTTTCATGATGATAGCTATGTGGCTAGCTTGTATGCTTGGGAGGGGCAATTTGGAGATTCATTGATGAAACAACATCTCATTCCTTTGAGGAGATCATCATATGTGGATGCTACAGTAGGAGGAGGGGATACTCTTTAGTTCTATCCTTTTAGTTTCTTGAGGACAAGCAACATTTGGGAGGGGAGGACTGTAATATTCCAAAATTTGCATGCAGCAAATTATAATATTAAAATTTTTCTGCTCTCACTTAGGAGATGAATAAATGGGTAAGGAGGCCATGCATAATAAAAATCTGAATAAAATCCCTCATAATGTGAAAGGGGATCAACATAGGAGCTGGATTTCACACCTTCATGTGTGAACAGGGACTTTTTCATGTGGACAAGGTCATATTTTACCAAGTCAACAGCGCTGGGATAGGAGGTGGAGATCATCTTGTGAGAAAACGCAGAGATACTAGGAGGAAGATTCCTTGGTGAAGGAAACCCTAATGATTAGGGCCAAAGGAAACGAGGCTCACACATATATAAAAGGAGGGCAAGGCATCCATAGCAAGACATCTTATGAATGATATTTTATTTGTCTGCTTAGACTATTCTGCATCCTCTTGTTGTTTAACAGAGTTGTTGTGCTGCTTAGCACAAGGATTTCCTGTTTAGGAATCCTTCTCATTTCTTGAGAGGCCTCTTGAAGGATCTTGTACTAATTTTCCTTGCATCCAGGCTTGAGGCCAAGCATCCTCCTTCAGCTACAGCTTTATTTTTGCAGTAGTATAATGTTGTGTTGCAAGGTGTTGCAGTGAGGGTTCACAACACCACTTCTGGAGCTTATGTTTCAAAGGAGGGAGTCAATTCCTTTGGGAGATCAATAAGGAAAGTTCAGGAGAAGAATTTCATATCTTGGCACTTGGCCAAAGGACTTCCATCATCTACAGTGCATTCCCTTGCAGGAACTGCGTCATTTCTTATAGAGTTGCAGTGTGAGGGTCAATCCCCTCAATCTTGACTTGTTTTCTCACGGAAAGGGTGAACCCTTCTCCCGGAAAGACTTGTAAGAAGGATCCTCCTTCATTTTTGTATTCTTCAGCTATTTATACACAGTGCTTTAGCAGACTGCATTATTTCAGATCCAGATCTGCATATCTATGCATCTTGTATTTGTGCTTTCATGAAACCCTTGCCGGGTTATCTTTCTGATGTGTAAAAACGGCTAGACCCTCATTTTTCTTCATGATTTCAATAAATAAACTCCAGATCTGATGTTTTCAAAATATTTTATCAGAAAACCTTTTTAAATGATGTTGTGTGTGCTTTAGAAAACTTATGTTTAGTCAATTCATGGGATTTCAGTGTTTTTAAGCCATATTGGGACCGGGAGATCTGTTTAAACAATAAAAAGGGATTTTTTTCTAAATATTTTCTAGGTGTGAGTCCCATATTACATAATCTAAGGGGTCCCAACGTTATTTTTCCCTTTTATAAAACAATTTTCTGGGAATAACGTTTTTAAGGCTCATATTGCTGCTTTTCCTCACTTTTGACTGATGTAATGGATCATATTTCTTGTTGTTGTACATGTAATTATTGGCTAAGTGTTTCTTAACACATTTTATGAGTTAATTCTTGCTATTATTCCAGCATTGTGTTCATGTATTACTGTATCTCCAATTTTGGGATATTATAAGATATTGCCAGTATTGTTAATTTTCCCTATTTTGGGATATTACACAGATTGCTGACACACTCAATTCGACTTTGGAATCACAGGCCTGGAGATGTTCACATGAATCAGCTATCCCTAACAATTGGCAGCCGATCTAGAACCAATACCTCAGAGCTCTTCGGACTACCAACATTAGGATTACGGAATGAGAGGACGAAATATTATGGGCCATCTCTCCCAGGGGTCAATATACACCAAAGGAGGGGTATTCATCAATGAGCGAGTTACAGGAACCACATATGAAGAAATGGTGGTGGAAACATCTGTGGAAATTAAAGGCTCCTCTTAAATCCATACTCTTCATGTGGTGCATTCTCTCAAATTTCACTCCAACGGAGGACAATCTCACCAAGCGAGAAATTCATGGACCATCCAAATGCAGCTTATGTAATCTCCAACCTGAGGATTTGGATCATAATTTACTCAACTATCCTACTAGAAAATACATTTGGCATATCACGATGCATTCCTTGGGTTCCTCTTTGCATTGGCATGGCATCTCGCTCTCTGAGCCCTGGAATAACTAGTGGCATGAAGCAATCTGCCCAAACAGAGCACAATATCCCCATAGTGATTGCACGGGGAACTTGGTTGGCTCGCAACCATGTGATATTTCTAGGCAAGGAAGTGGACTGGATTAGTATATGTAACAACATTTTCTCCATCTATCATCTCATCCCGAGCGAAGCTCCAACAACACAGAACAAAATCATCCAACCCAAAATTATTGAAAGAGCCATCCCGTGGGCCTATTTTGATGGTTCCTCCAATGCGACTGGTTGCGGTCGGGGTGCCATTCTTCATATTACTTATTCACATTGCTACAAAATCAAAATGGGTCTTGTCCCAAGAACCAACAACTATGCTGAGCTCAACAGCCTCAGACTACTCCTCATTTTTTCCCGAGAGAAAAGTTGAAATAGGATTCAGATCTTTGGAGATTCAAAAATTATTATAAATTGGTTTAAAAATGTGGCTCATTGTCATGTTCATACTCTTAGATCAATGTTGATGAAGTAATGGCTCTTAGAGTTTATTTTGAATTTATATATGTTACTCACATTTACAGGCAGAGGAATCAAGTGGCTAACAAATTATCCAAATAAGCATCGCAGCTAGCATGAGGTCGATGTCACATTTTTTAACAAGAAGGACAGCAGGAATATCAGTATTATCATAGACCCTTCATTGAGGACATGGAGGAACCGGGGGTAGTCTAGGGTGAAAACCCGAAGTTGGGAAACACTTTTTGGCAAATGGCCAAAATTTGGGTGAAATTTTTAATTTCTCGTTCAAGAATATAGTCAACTCAATTTCTCGACTGAAATTTTTTAGAACTCTCATCCGAGAGATTTTTAATGTTTCGCCTGAGAGTTAGATTGGGCTTGACCAAAGTTAAAATACTCTCAGACGAGAGTTAAGTATTTTATCGTTTGATATTTTTATTGACATAAACTCTCGGGTAAACTCTCGAACAAGAGTTGTAAAAATCTCAGACGAGAGTTTTCAAACTCTCATCCTAGATTTGTTTGAAATCTCGTCTGAGAGTTTTATTCTTATAAAAAAATTCCAAAATCCTGTCTCCCCCGACATTCTGCAAACCTGTAAACTGGAGCACTATCGTTTTCAAGCCACCGTGAGCACCAACGACAAATTGGATATCTAGCCGAGTAAGTCTCGAAAACAATTTTTTTAAGGTAAATTATATTTTGTGGGCTACGTTCTCAATCACATAATAAAAAAATGAATGCAACCAGATGTACAGGTGCTCTTTTCATTATATGCTATGTATTACATCGTTTCCGCATGAATTTTAAATTCATGGAAATTTATGTTCACTAATTATCTCAGAGGTTTTATTCCTGCCATTATTTTTATGGTCATTTATCTTTATATTTTGTACGTGGGTTGCAAGGGTGGTTCAATAAAGACTGGTCTCGATTCAAATTGAGCTGAACCAATATTTAGAAAGAGGACTTCAAGGATTCGTAACTAGCCTAGGTAATGGAGATTATAATTGGAAAACTCCTCTTTAACTAATTTCTAAGAACGAAATTTATAGGTGCCCCTTAATTCACTTCATTTCCCTTAATAGATAACGTGTACCCTGGTATACTTATGTAATACAAAGGTTTGAATACTTGTTTGAATTGAGCGTAGAGTAATAAAATCCTCTTTCCATCTTGAATTTTACAGTTTATGGTCGAATAGAGGTTTACATACAGAAAACCCTCTTTTTGTTTGAATTGAGCGTAGAGTAATAAAATCCTCTTTCCATCTTGAATTTTATAGTTTATGGTCTCATAGAGGTTTACATACAGAAAACCCTCGTTTTCGAGCCACGCTGAATATGTGCCTCAGATCAGTCTTTTGTCCAGCAATTTTTTCACAAAAATTAGGGCTTAACCAAATAAAAAATTCAACCTTCTTCATATTTCCGATATGAACTAAGTCTCAGATAGCTCCCACGAATTTGTAGTAGAAGACTAATCTTCTAGAGGGCCGAATTTCTAGGGTTTAAGGTGGCCAATTGTATACTTCAGGAGGGCTGAATCCACAATTCACTATGGAGTACGAGTTGCAGAGCTAAAGGAGTCAAAGCCAAAGGTTTTTGTGAATATCCCTATTAGGTTTCTTTCCAGATCAAATTGATGTAATTTCCTTGCAATTTATTAATAAAATAACTAGGGTTTGCAGTGTTTTTTCTCTATAATGGTGTTTCAATTTATTATTCAATCTTCTGGAAAAAATTTATAGTGGATTTCTTGAATTTAACTCCTGGAAATTAAGTAAAATATATAATATGGATATTACATAGTAGGAGCATGCACTATATTATCACATATTTATATGATTGTCTGGGATTCAATGTTTCAGTTCCTCAAACACATCTCAGCTATCACTCAGGGTTACTAATAACAGTATGTTTATTAGGTCTATCTTTAAGGGAAAAATATTTCTAGTTTATGAATATTACTCAGGAATCTATGATGCCATAATATATGGGAATTTCTATGAATGGGCTCCTTACAGAAACCTTTGTCCATTTCAACTAGATATGGATAAAGACTCTATTGACACAAATATTTCCTTTTTACAGACTCCAACATGCCTCCTCAGTTTGATAAGAGAAACAAGAAAACTATTTTTATACAAAATAATACCCAAAGCAATTTCAGGTAATAACACTCAAATATCTAGCACGCATGGCACCTTTGTTTACCAACATATGGTACTTTTAATAGCCACTGTCTGATTAGAAATCAGGGTCCTTGATTTCATGGAGAAATTAAAAATGCATGAGATCATAATTAATTTCAGAATTAATTTTCTTCGAAGTACTAACAGGAACTCCCCTTTAAGACAATATATTTTAAGCTTATGTAAATGTTTGAACCAAGATGGCTACCAAACTAACAATTACAATAGCACAACTACTAACACAATATAACTTGAGCATCCCTCTATATTATCATCACACATAAATCAACAATTAATAATGGTTACTTCATATTAGATCCATACCAAGCGCCGATAAAATAATGTCCATGTAAGGTACATCACAGCAACTTGTTTTCGCAAAATAGTTCCAACAACAATCTCTACATTGATGTGATCATGGAGATGAGGTGTTGGTCCTAAACCCATCTTTGGGGCATCAATATTCAAAAACTAATATCTCACCAACTAAGAGAACCCACAAAATGTGCCACCTATTAAACGAAATGGCCTTGCAATGGCTACCAGTCTAGACAGTCCTTATATCCAAATTCACTTGATTTGTGCATGAAAATCATCAAACAAATGCAAGCCTATAAACCCTTTGAAATCAATAACAAACTCTTCCAACACTACAAGAACTATTGGATACCACAAATCATCAATTGTGTATTGATCTAGTGGAAAGATATGCAACTAGAATATCCACATGGGAATATACAACTATTTCCTCACCTTGACTCTTAAGGACAAAGTTGATTTCCAATGGAGAGGGAATGTGAAGGTCATAGCCTAAACCCCTTATTTATATAACTTATTAATTTATGAGGCAAACTTCATTCAAGAAGGCCCATTAAATAGCTAGCTAATAGTCACCCATTACAAAAGGGCCCAATTTGTTAAGAGGGTCCAAAATAGTTATTATGCTCTCATTATAAGTACGGTCTTGGGTAGTTTAGGCTCTCTATAGATAGGTATCTATTGTGTGGAAGGTTATGCAATGTATTGTCAACGACCTTCATTTTATTTGGAGCACGGTTCTTGCAAGTTACACCCTTGAAGAGGAAAATTAACATAGCTCTATATATCTTATAATCAAAGAGATATTTGTTATTGTTTATCTCTCTTTCTCTTGTATTCCTAGATTTTGCACTACATTTACTGATTTTCCAAAGTTTTGGAGTTGATTAAAAGAAAATTTGTGTCAAAGTTCTTTCTTGGGCATGTAGTGAGAAAAATTTTGGGCACAAAATCAAAAAAGAAAAAATATATATCTTTGTTGGTTTGTTTTGGAAAAGAGAGTATATCAACGTTCAAGTAGTTTGAAATTTTCTATGCAGATTTTGGAGAATGCAATTTCAAAATTAAATTCCTCTTGAAAAATACCCTATCCTAGAAGAAAAGAATTGTCCAAAACGAAGTACAATAATTGGAGATATCATTTATGTAAACTCGACATCTTTTATACTTTTTCTTGGAAGGCGACAAATTCAACTGATTGGATATGTTTTGATAGATTGCAAAAAATTATGCCAATCCAGTGACAATAGATCTAATGATCTTGTAGCATTTCATGATTGGGGTCATAATAGCCAATCAAAGAAGTATAGCAGAAGTTGTGAACATTTTGTAATTTCAGCCTCAAAACATACCTTTCGCAAGTTATTTTCTTTCTATTTTAGGATACCTTTCCTTTGGTTAGCAAGCTCATATATATTTAAACTTTATTTTGGGATTGTGTTCTAATTCCCTTTAATAACATGGTGATATATCCATAACTGGGTAATACTATAGTAGAGGAATAATAAACGTAGTAAATAAAGTGGAATCACATTGTGTGAAACACTTGTAAACCTTGCTAGTGTCACTTGCAGTACTACGACATAAGACAATACTTGTAAAAAAAATCCCACCTCCATGTACCTTTAGGAATATAGGAATTCGCATAATTTGTTTTATAATTTTTTAATGATGGCCAGAAATTTGGTTTGATATTATAGCAACAATGGCATCAGGTGAACCCTCCAGAGACCTCTCCATGAGAGGAGGATTATCAAGTACATTAGATGTTTAGTTATGTCATGTTTTCAAGTAGGTTATATTTATTGTTCATTGTGAAAAATTGATTAATGTGAAAAAAATTTGTCTAGCATAGGTGGATGCACTCATATGACTCGTGCGCCCAGACACCAAATTGAACAAAAGGAGCCCCATAGACTTGTTCCCATTCGTCCCCAATTTCTTTGATCCCATTCTGAGGGGTATATTATACACGGTATAGGTACACATTATATTTCTAGTTAAAATGTTCAAGTTTACGTTATATTCAATGTTGAACAGGTGAATTCTTTTTTCAAATGAAATGTGTTTAATGTGAAAACATTATGCTCCATAGGTGAAAATGTAGGATTTGGGGTTGGCCTTATTGCTGGTGAGGGACAAAGGAGAACAATGTCTCATCCTGTGGCATCCATCCCACACTTGGATATATCTCGTTCAGGTAAAATCTAAAGGAAACTTTATTGTTCGATCTATGTTTAATGTGAAACTTATTGTGTGTCTCATGTACTTGTGTGATAAAACAATTTAACGTTTTTTACAGTGGCTAGTAGAGACCTCCATTCCTCAGAAGGGAACAATCCTAGTCCGATGAGCGAAGAGGATGAGATAGTTTTTCCATAAGGTACTTTCAAATGACCAGACAAGTTTTTTAAATACAAATTTTCCTTATAAATTATTTAATTTTTAATCTATGCAATAATTTAACATGTTATAGGGGGTGGTCATCTCCCTCCTAGGGGGAGAGGTTGTAGGGTTTATGAGTTTGCTCGAAATTCGAGCTATGAGCCCCTTTACACCCATCCCGAAGATATTCCTGAGGAGATTCCTTGGGAAGACACCATCTCCTTACTTACTGTTGATGGGATGAGGGAGCATTCCACGAGATTACGCAATGAATTGCAAAGTTGCAATCTCTCTGCCCCTAGTCGAGATTGTCTCCAAATTGTTTTGCACAATTTGGAGAGTTTGTTAGAGACTTGTCGTGGGGTTGGACCATCAACCCAAGTTTTTTTTGACATGATGCATAGGAGGAGAGCGTCAGTGAATTGTATCCACTCCTATAATGAAGTTAAAATTAGGGTCACTAAAGAAATGGCCTTGTCACTATTTGACTTGTGGCCTGAAGACAAAAATTGTCTAAAGATTGCAAGATTCAATGATCCCAATATTGCACCTTATATTTATGAGAAGTTCCTGTATGCATACGGGAAGTTCCCAAATAATGATGAGGTGCCGCAATATTTTGTTAGGATGTCGTATGCTCGATTCCGAGAGCACATGGACCCTGACTATACAGATACGGGGTCCAGATTCTATAGAGCTAAAAAAGGTCGTACATATGAACAACTTGATGCTATCAGAGATGTTGGGTTTAGGCCTCCAGCACCTTAACCAACTAGGGTAGTTACACTTCCAAAGGAGTTGGCCCTTACCTCCAGTGTTGCATCTCAGGTGAGGGAGAAGATACAAGAACATATTGCAGCTGCTTTAGGAGGGCTGGAAGTCGGCTTAGGGACAAGCCAACCTTCATCTAGTGCAGGAGTTCGTTCATTTGTGAGTATTCTATATGACGTGTTGAGGGAAATGGAGCGAGATGAGCTTCTAGAGTATGCATCCTCTTGTAGATACCACTATGAGCGAGCCATTAAACAACAAATGCACACCATGGGCGAGGTATGTACAAGCATGTTTTGATCTATTTTAAAATACACATTTATAAGATGAGCTAGAGTGCATGTAACATGTTTTTTTGGTGTATATACATTTAGTCTCCAAACACTTACTCCAATATATTTATTTAACTTAAATGTAGTTTACAACATTATTAGAACAACATTTCTTTGCCCCTGATCCTCATTCTGTAGATCATGGACATGCTCAGGTACAAGTGCCACATTCATTACTATCTATCTATATTTTTGTACGTCAAATTGAAAATGAATTTATGTCACATAATTATATATGGTATGAGTCTTAACATTATGGAATTTTCAGGTTAGTACTACAAATGAAGGGCTTCATGAAGACATGATACCTTCATATGTTCCAGTGGTATCACAGGTATTATCTATCTAGATATTTACGTTAAATTGCAAGTGACTTTAAGATTACTATAGTTTTATATGGTGTGGCTCTTAACATTATTGAATTTACAAGTATGTGCTACACATCAAGGGCTTCCTGAAGAGATTATTCCTTCTCGGGTTCCAATCATGACACAGGTATCGATATTTTTCATTAAGAATATTTATTATGTTTATTATATTTCTTTTCGCAAACTTTTCTATTAACTTTGGTTTTTACTTTTCAGGCTACAGATAATATTGAGATGATGCAAATTGAGCCCCAAGGAGATCGTTTAGGCTTTGGGTCAGAGAGTCGACATTTTTAGGTGAGTTGAATAATGCATCGGTTTGTAATAATGCTGAAAAATATGATTAAGATGGTCTTGCAAGCTGGAAATTTGTTGATTTTGATTTAGTTAAGTTGATATTCGGTAAAAATTGATATGGAATAGAAAATGGAAGAAGATACAATGCATATGGAACAGAAAAGGGAGGAACTTTCAATGCATAGCTTGCTCAGTACTATTTTTCATCACCTAGGTCACTTCAAACAGTTTGACAGTGTAAAGGACCCTATGGATCACTTCTACCACCAAAAAATAAACCAGGTATACATTTATTAAAGGGCATGCTCGTCTCATCCCTTTTTGTGATTTTTGTTGCCAAAAGAAATGTTCTTTTCCATGTTTATGGTGTATGATTGAAGTTTTTAAACGTTTTTTCACAGCATATTAATAAGTGTAAATGGATGAAGAAAGTTCGGTAGGAATGGAACATTCTTTAAGAAAATTTACTAGGTTTGTTAGATGGAAATCATAATGTTTACATAGATTGTTAGGGAATAGTTTATAGGAATTGCTTTTATATCTTGATGTGATCAATAGTTGACTCATAATAGAAAAAATTTATTAGTTTTGGGACATCCGAAATTCATAACCTTGGTATAGAAATTCTTTGAAAAAGTGTACAGTATAAGGTATAACAAGTAGTACTGCATGTCCTTACATACATGTGGCAATATTAATGGATCTGTACAACATTTATTTATGTGCAGCATGATGGTCTGTGGATGAGGGCGTTGCAGTAGAGTATACAAGAGGGTGCACCAATACTTTTATAGGCTTTCAAATTTTACCTATTTTTTCCTTATTTATATTGTATAGCATCGGGTATGTGTGTATCTTTGCCTAAGACTTTAAAGTGGTATTTTAACATTCAACTTAAACAATTCATAATGGATATTTTTAATTTTTTTTTGAAAGAGTTGATTGATGATCTCACCTACATTTTATTGAATGTCTTGTAGAAGTACAGTGAATATGGAAGAGACACAACCAGATTTGTTTGATCGCCTTCCTAAAGATGTTATTCAGATGATATTTGGTGCCATCTATGATTGTAAATATCTAGTACATATAGCATGAGGGAGTAACAGACCAGAGGATGGTGCAGCACTAATGTTCTTGAGAGCATCGTTGGAGCTATGTACAAGAGAATGAGTGAGGGTGAAATAGATTAGAGGATGGTGCAGCCCTAGTGTTCTTGAGAGCAATGTTGGAGTTATGTCAAAGAGAATGAGTGAGGGTGCAATAATGCCTTAACTTAATGCACCAAGATCTTCCAGTTATGTTCATAGAGAGTTTTGCATGCTCTTAATATCATTAGAGTAGGGCACAAATTACTATGACAACTAGGGCACTAGCATGGGGAGTTGGTAAGGGCACAGACCCAAAGGAGGATTACACATACATGAATGCCACAGCTATCCTCCAATCTGGGTGCAATATCTTTGGCACTTCCATCCAAATAAGAGGGATTGTTTGTTAAGTGGATTAGGGTTAGGGTTTGACTAAGTCACCTTGTGCACTTCATATATGTTAACAAATACATTGTATCTTCCCTCTTCTTCATATTTTGTAAAGGAGATGTAGGGTGCACCTTTTTGTTCATTGGTAAGTTTTGGACTTTTGATTTGAGCTTATACATTGTAATTTTCTTCTTTAGAGTTTGAAATAGAATGCAGATGCATTCTTAAATGGTTATGTTTATCTTATTTTCATTGTTCATAATTTCCAACACTGTGTGATTGTAGATTAATGTGGCTTAGATTAAGATTGAAGCTTTCAAGTTTAAGCTACCTAGGTTTAAAGTTGGGTTTTACAAGTGCGGAAGAAAACTCCTTATCGCCCTTTGAAATTTAACATGCATATCTATGGCAAGAGAAATCTTACGCTAAGGATTTGGAAGCTCTTATGGGGAGGAATCCAATAAGGGCAGCACACCCTGTACATCTTCTATTGTTTTACATGAAGGATATTGAAACCATATGAGGCCATTTACAAATTTGGACTGTACATTGTAGAATGCATGCCACATTCAAAATAGGATCCTTCTTATCTAACTTTCCCTTGCATCATTATCTAAACGATTAGATCCATGTGTTATTTGCATGCAAATATAATTAATCTTCTATTGGAGGGTCTTTCTGAATTATTTCTATACCTTTTCTAGATAATCTCAACTGCAATATTAACCATGATAAGCATTATTTGGAATAAAGCTAAATGCAAGTTTTTTCTAGCCACATTATGGAAGTTATTCTCTAGCCAAATTGATTAGTGCATTTTCTAAGGTATATCAAGCATATATATAATACATAGCTACTATTATACACACTCGATGAGAAATTATCAGCAATTATCTTGGGTGAGTGGGTTGCCGACTAAACAAGACTAGCGATTAGATTTTCAAATACATAACAATAATAGCCCCATGTTAAAAAGAAGTTTACCTGGGGCAGATCCTCATATTCGCAAAAACTAGTCTTATCTGCTAGCAACATCTTGATCTGACATGCCCTTGCTTTTGTTCTGCAACCCTTCTCAGGCGTGCATCTACACTTAAACCCTTTAGGTCACATCTATCAAAAATTGTACAAAGATACAATCAAATTAACAGATGACATTCTCAAGAAAATACCATAACAAGTGGCATATCAAGTTAAATCATCAGTGACAAGTGATGATGGGAAGATCCTCGACTCTAGATATATATTCATTTTGCAATGGGCCAGAGTTAATATTGACATCCCTTTGTATTTCTCGACTATATCTTTTTTGGCATCGACAAGATCTAGAACTGGACATGGATTCCCTTAATCACATTGGCACAAGGCAAAGGTCTAGATCTGGTTAATTAAAGAATTTCTAGGTTCCTCAATTCCATGGTGTGCAGTTGTTACAAGTAGCCATTAGTAAGCAGTGGAGGATTGTTCTTTTGGTTCATCACGTTGAGAGGTTTACCTCTTCAATGCAAGACCTTCCTCCAGAACTGAAGATCGCTAAATCCAATTAGTTGTTGGAGAGATTGTTGGAATGTGTTGGGGGATTGTTGGACATAATTCACCAATAGAATGACATGGTGGAGTGGAAATGAAAAATTTTTCAATTGTTACTGGAAAAAAAATTAGATGAGGAAAAGGAGCATCTTGGAATAATTCAATGAAGAAGTTTTCTTAGAGATTATTACACTTGATCTAAGGGTGATTAAACTAGAAGAATTAAACAACATGGGTGACATATAGTTAATAAGTTGATTTCTAGTAGTGGTCTACTATCCACTTGCTACAAATGATGACTATAACTACCAAGAAGGCAACATAAAGATTGTAGAAAGTGGAGCAGACAAAAGAAGAGTTACAAATGGATAACCAATAACTTAGATAGTAGATAGTGGAGCTATCTGCTGATAGAGAAATCCAAGTGTGAACTTGAAAATAAGTAGAGGGATAAATTGAGCTGGTTAAGGCCAGGATGGAAAAATTATGGCCAGAGCTACAAATGGTTAACCAAAACTTTGAAGACTTACCTTCAAAAATATATATGGTTGAGTGAATCAACATGGTATATGAATCATGGATAACTTTGCAACAATAGACCACGTACCTATGAAAGGAACTGGCTATTACAAAATCTAAGGAATCCAGCCAACAGAAAGAGCTTTTGCAGCAGGTGTCACCCATGCTTGATGAGGCCAAGAACATTCACACTTAATTGTGTACAACCATGGGGAGAACCAACTCATATTCACAACAGTCCAAGACTGGATGGGATTGTTGCTACAGTGGAATAAGTTGCCAAAGAAGTTGTGTGAGAAGATGAAAAAGTGGAATGAAGAGGCTAGAGTAATTGCTAACCCACTCTTAAAGTAGGCTAAATATGGAGAGATCCAGGAAGTATAAGATAAACTATATGCCTTATACACCACTTCACTAAAAGATAAAGTTACACTGCAAGAGATCTGCGCTCAATCCCATACAATTTACATGGAGTTGCATCAGTTTTAAGCCTACATAGACTTAGAAGTTCAATCCATTAAGAAACATCATCCTATAGAGCCTGATACTTCAAAAGCTCAAGCTTTCTTGGCAGGTTAATCCATTTTGGTTGATAAATGGAAGCAATGGGTTTACAATTTTGCATAATTCCACTATAAATCGTTGCAGGTAGTCCCTGAGTTGGGCCCTTCATTTGAAGAGAAAAAATAATAGATTTGACTTTACGGTGAGTTAAAGTTTATGGTCAGGGCCAATTGGGCCCTTCATTTTGATAAAATGAACTTGCGGATGGATAAAGATATGAGGTGTTATTGTATGTCACCCTTGGGATCAACACTATAAAATGTACAAGACTAGGAAAGAAGTGTAAGTTAGCCTAAGACAACTATAACATGAAATAAGTAGTTAGAGAGCCAACTTGACATAGTAAACTTTAGCCTTGTGTCAAATTATATAAAATAACCATCGAGGCTAAGATGAAGAGTGCTAGTGTTTTTGTGATTATTTTTGTTACTAGGTTCTTTCCTTTGCTATGTTGTTATGGTTAAGATGTATACTATGAATTATTGAAAGACCTATGTATTATGAATATAATGGATAAGTTTGTGTGCCCCCCTTTCAATTTTTTCTTTCTATGGATATCATGGGATATTTCATTGGTTATGATTTGATTATGTTTTTGTTTGGCTTTATATATGAGTTGTGGTTGTGATGGATGAATAGTAGAGTTATTGAGTGGTTGTGGAACTACCTGAACCATGTACACAACTTATATCTGAGTATATATGGCTAGGTTTAACCCTAAAAATTCCCCCTCAATCTTACATAGTTTAAACAGTGCTTCAGGTGAGACCTTCTTCCTTTGGTATGATTTAATATGCCAGTGCTTCTAGACTATAGTGGTGGGCCCCTTTATTTGCAACCTATGAGAACCCTAGTTTCCATTTTGCAAAAAAAATCTCAATATTTTATTGAAAGTTTGGACCTAGGAAACTCTAGACTAAAAAGAAGTTGGAACATCTAAAGGAACAACAGGTTCCAATTTCATATCTTATCCTCTATTTCTCCAGCCAAGAGAAATAAAGCAACCTTATTCAGAACATATTGTTTCACATCAAATCTATGATCCAGTAGTAGTAGCCAGTAGATCCCTCTATTATCATCACACATACATGATCTTAACTCATGGACTTATCAAGTAGGTGAAGTTCTGTTCTTTTCTAAACTTTAATCAGTAATTCCTTCAATACTAGAATATGTGTATTTATAAAATCTTCCATGCCTACCAGATTTCTTTGTTTCTCTCATATACCCTTCCCTATTTTTACTAGTTTCCAAGGACGGAAACAACCTTTAGTTGCGGGGGGGGGGATATTCATGCTACATTTTTATTCGATATTCCATATTCCATACACGCATAACCCATATTCCTAAGTGATGGTGATAGACATTTTTTCCCCAATCTAAATTGGTTTTTGCAAGCAGTTAAGTTCCTCCGGTCAATAAAGAAATTCCTACCCCTACCCAAAGCAAAAAGAAGTTATTTAGCTAGGTTAAGCCCTCCCTTAAATAATAATAATAGGGCCCATCTCTTATTATAAATAAAATTAGGATCTATTGGCCTACTATATTTTATGGTGTGCATACATTTGTGATACCATGTAAGCCTTGTCAGCAGTTTGCAGGAAAATAGAAAGTGGCAGCCTTACCGTTGCAGCTTGTGGTTGTTGAAGTACCTTTCCAATAATGAGAGTTGGATTTTATTGGTAAACTCCATGAAAATGAAAGAAATGAGTATAAATGGATTATAACCGCTACTTATTAATTCACTAGGTGGTTTGAAGAATCCCCTACAAAGAAGGCAACCAACAAAGTTATAATCGATACTTCATAGCATAAAATATCATCACAAGATTTGGATTTCCTGCTACAATCACTACAAATAGTGCTCAAGCCTTCAGGTCCATTGAATTAATGAGGTTTTTTCTGGATTATGGAATAATTATTTCTCACTCATCAAATTATTATGCCCAAGGGAATGGATTTACAGAATCTAGCAAAAAAAACCTAATGAATATTATAAAGAATACCCTTGGATACAATAATCAATGATGAGACAACAATTTGAAGTTTTCCCCTTTAAATGGCCATTGAAGAGGTTTGAAAGGGATCGTCACCCCTTATTCATGGATTACAGTCAACATATTGCAGCTTGGAGCTAGTCTTGTGCCTTATTTCATGGATATCCACCTCATTTACCTCATCTTGAGCCTAACGAACCTTGGAGGAGGCCAGTTTCATATAATTTTGGTTTAATTCGGTTCTTTTATTGAATTAGTAGTCACAACTTTGTGGTCACGGAGGCATGAAGTACATCATCCATTGTTTATAGGTTATTTTAGAAGCTTTGTATGTTTGTTGCTGTGGCATGAGTTTTGAAAGTATTTGGGAGGGAAAAATGATATGGTTGGTACACTTGAAGGCCCACTTGTAGATAAGTGTGACCATTGGTGAAAAATGAAAGTTGTAACATCGGTTGATACGTTGACCTGGTAAAAAGTAACAGTTTTTGTGTTCTTTTAAGACAATCTGTAAAGTGCACGACAAGAAGAAAATTGACGATATTTCACATGTTTGGTAAATCTTACTGTCGGTTTATAATTGAATATGTTCTCCTTATATATGCCTAACCTTTCTTAACACTTCATTTCATTGTTATTTTGAAATGAAAAAACTAACTATCAAATTAGAGCCCTGAGAGTCTAGTACGTAGGAAAGTGAGCTCCCATTGGTATAGAGACAAAAGCCACCCATCCATAGTGTCTGTCAGAGATATATAACTATGGGAAATTCCAATTCCAGAAGAGCTACAGGCAACTCTAAGAAAGAAACCATGCCATTGGAAGCCCTGCCAATTCCCAGTATAGACTATGGAGCTCACCACACCAATTCCTGACTCAGACCAGCCGATAGGTCAATATTGAAAGGAAGGAATGTCTTAAACGGGTTAAGGTGTTTTTGAAAGGAGAAGCATCGGTTAAGAAGCATAGGAATCTATAAGCCCTAAGTTTATCAATGCCCTCTATCTCACCATGACCTACCTAGGAAACTCCAAAAGCCATCCACTGATCCAAAGGAAGAACAAGCCCAAATTATAGTCGTCACTATTGAGGACGACCCTGCTTCACTACCACATAGTGAGGATGTTACCATTACAGATGAAGCAACATAAACATCTCCTTTTCCCGTCCAACACCTGAAAGGCTCCATAGTTGTTCCAGTTTTGGATTCCCCACCTACACAGAAATAAGAATAGTGAAATGATGATCTCATGAATGTAGAGCCCACAAGTCACATAGTGCTAGTAGTTACAGTGGGAGGAGGCTTGGGGGAAGGACACCTTGATATTGCCATGGGAGAACTGAGTGGAGAAGACACAACAGAGAATATCCCAATCCCTCTACCTCCACACTCTGAAATCTCATCAAGGTTAACACATATAGAGCATCTCATCAATGATCCCACTACCTATGAAGTAATGCTATGCTTGTGCTAAGAATAGATGGATGTCACCCCATACTAGAGAGAAACGACACATTAGTAGGTGGCCCAGAAATTCACCACGTCTAGACAGTAGGTAGAGTCAGAATCTTGACCTAAGGATTTGGCACAATCCATTGCCGGGCCAACCACTGGCATGGAAACCTCCAAAGCGATACCCACCAGAAGAGACCTTATGCCATATTGATCCAACTTTTAGGGAATTTACTCTAATAAAACCAAAAAATAATGGCCAATGACTTGACAAAGAGCTTCAACCAACAAACATAACTAACCTAATAAATTTATTATATCCTAATAAATTTCTTAGTCTCAATCATAACTTTGATTGCTATTATATTTTCAAAAGTTTAAGTCTATTTAAATGTGAGAAGACACTGAAGATAGAATATAACTCTCTTTCAAAAGAGGATGTTAGGAAGAGGAAGACTAGACACCTTTATGCTAGTATCTCATTTTTCTAGCATCATCAATTTCATTATTTGTAGTAATATTGTCCAGCATCAATGCAAATTCAAAAACAGATTTATGATTTTCACATGTATGGATACACTTTGGTCTCCCACTCACCATTGTTTCAAATCACAAATTTTTGTTTCTCAACCAATTTTTTGAAGTCAAACATCTTGAGCTGAGCCATGTGGGCAGCTAGTTGAACATTTTATAGAAGCACATAACTCATAGGAAAATTCCTATATGCAATAGATCCACTATACTTCAGTGCTACAAAGGCACATGCTTTGTAGTGTAAAACTTTTCCAGAAAATATTTATAACTACTTAAGGTGATGGAATAAGACAAAGAAGTAAATGATGGCAATCATTAATGTCAGTGGGTGGGTCAATGTTAACTCCATGTCAATCTTTTATTGCAACTAAACATCAATTTCATTCTTTGAATAGATTGTCCAACATCAATGCACATTCAAAAGAAGATTTATGCTAGTATCTCGTTTTTCTAGCATCATCATTTTCATTCTTTGCAGTAATACTGTCTGTCATCAATGCACATTCAAAAACATATTTTCCTTACTACAAGGAGATGCAAAATAAAAGTAGGATACCTCCATCATGAGAAGAGACAATAATGAAGAGAAAAGCCACATCAAATCTAAACTAATCTAAACTAATGAAGAGATGAAAATATGATTACATTTGATATCAAAACTAAACTAACAGTACAATAATATATATGTAATTAAATATTCATTCATCACCATCATATCCATGCAAAAAAAGGGGCTAGTTAATATCATCTAGGAGTAAACATCATGGACACATTAAATCACCATAACTTAATTATCTAGCAAAGCACCCTTATCCAGTAGATTATAATATATTGTTCATACCAACACACATCTAACCATCCACATGTCCATTTATTTGAAAGCAATACACAATATTGTCTTAAACTATATAAAGTTCAATACATTGTAGCAATTATATGTTCTAACCCTAGAATCAAAGTTCATTTTTCATCTTGAACAATGTATTCCACTCATATGAAATGTGCTGGTGGAAAATTTTCTAGAATGGCATCATGATCATCTATCGATAACCTCCATTGTCGTCGTTTTTTCTACTCTTCACTTGCTTCAACTACAACCAAGTTGCTATGACCAAGTGACTATATTGGGCATAAATAACCTCTGGTTGGTAATCTTGAAAAATAATATGATATTTACATTTATTTACTTCTTCAAATAAATGCCCCATTAACACCATTGAACTAATGGGTATGTATAATTTGATGGATCGTTATACTCTTGCAGCAACGTGGATTTAGACATAGTGCATCGTAATAAATAATAATGCACTTTTTCTTGATAATTTTCTGGTGCAATGACAGTGAAGACATCACCTTCTCTAACCATATCAGAAACACGATCATAATAATTGTCAATCACAACCACTTCATTGTCCATTTCCTTGTCAGTCACGTTTCCAAATGGGGGCAATGGTGTCAATTCTTCGTGTTTCCATGGTTTAATAAATTTCTTAATTTGGTTTTCACAGTCATCGATGAACTCTTTCTGATCAATACATGCAGAACAAAAGCAAGAGCACTTTAATTTGTCAATGAAATGTATGTTTGTCATGTTCTTACTCCTAATTGAGTGTAAACTTCTTGTTTTAGGGATTGCAAGGCAATTAAATGGCAATGATCTATCAACATCACCCATTGCAATATTCCAAAAGTACCTGCTTGAGAAAAACACACACATGTATGAGTCAAATTTTGAACAATATTTAATATTTTTTTGATAACAAAATACACACACATGTATACACATATATCTCTAGACATGTATAATAAATTGTTAGTTAAATGTGTATGGTTACCTGCGCACATCAGCCATCCTTGCGTTTGATACATGACTTAAATTGTCTTTGCACCAATTAACAACATCTAAAGAATTTGCAAGTTGGGAAGCTGAGTGATTCAATTGATGCCTCCTAAGTGCATGTTTTACGCATGCCCCAGCACCATTGTGCTCTCCTTTTCCATGCCTTGTCTCAAAGAAATTCCATGTATGTCGAATGTTGGTTCTCTTAGCAAGACAAGACAACCAAAAGGACGATCTTGCTAATTTAAAATGACCAGCATAACCATCTGACCATACCCAATGTTCTTTAAAAGGGACCCTTCGTTTCAATAATTCATTATAAATAACATTAAAACAATGTTTATCAAAACATGTATCATGTATTCGATCATCACTGATGTAGAAATGGTACTCCTTAATCACCTCACGATTATTTTCATCGTTATCAAAACCATCGATATCAAGCTCTGCATGTCTATACAAAATATGCACAAATATAGATACTTGGTCTGAATGATAATACTCACTTTGTATCTCCTATTGTGGACTAAACATGTAATTCTCAGCGAAATCAACCACTAATAATATTGTTCCTTTTGGGACCACATCACCTGATTGCTTGAACTGTAAATCCTGCCATCGTGCTGTATGACAGTGCTTAATATATTTGTATATTTTCACCTTGAACTTCTCCATAAAATATGTCATGGAAATGTCATCGTCAAGTAAAGTGATCTTTTTTTATGTTGTGCTTGAATTTGCAATAGGAGTGTAAGTAACATTTTCATATCGCTTCCAATTCAGACTGAGATTTGACAATCTGGGATCATTAGGATCAATGGGATACTTTGCATCGTAGAGTGCCAAATGAGAACATTCTAAGAATTTTCTTCTACCAACATAATCTTTTTTATAAAATAATTTATTATTACCTCTTGCACATAATATCTTCGATAAAAATTCACGAACACTTGAAGGAGGGGGGTCATTTGACCAATATTTTATGCCAAAGTTTACAAATGTCTCGTAAAATAATTGGAATTATACATGGTATTGACAACATGTGTCTCGAACAGTGATAGGCCTGACATACCATGGTTTAATCTTCACAAATGTGCTAAGGGAAACCTTCACATCAGTATTACTCTCCATAAAGTTATGGAACAATTCTACTTGACTGACCTGTGTTATATGTTTGGCATGAGTTTCATAAAATCCCTTAGATATAGACATCGCACAGTGCCCTTTTCATTTGGAGACACACGAGAATTCAAATTCCAAAACCCTTTTACCCTATCCCTCACACCATCAAGAAGTCTATCATGATATGGATGCCTGCAGATATTAGCCCAACATGCAAGTTCATCATTCTCATCTAATTGAATTCTAAGTTTTGTATGCTGCCATAAACTTTTTCTTGATGTTTTAAACAATTTTGAAGTTGATGACATCAACCGACTTGATGCAGTTTGTTTCGCGAGTACACCTATTAAAAGTGCTCTCTAGGCATACTACAATTTTTTGGAAACTTTTTGGACTCGATGATATATCTTTGTATTTGTAAATATCTTTGTTTTCATGCATTTTCGGTTTTTACAAGACAATTATGTTTTTGTTGATATACTACTCACTAGAGTTTTGTGTATTTGCATGATCCATGCATAGATAATTATGTTGATACAATATGTAATTTTTCTTATACATAATGAAAAATTACGATTTTTTCCTTGGAAAAAAAATTATATATCGATTTAGGAAAAGTTAATATATTTTAATAAATATATGGTTAAATAAATTTAATTTTATGAAAGTTATTTTGACTAATTATGAAATATTTGCATTTGGTGTAATAGTTGTTGTAGATCTCATAGCAGTTACCGATTCTCCAGAAATTTTTATTAGAATTAAGAATAAATAAATATTTTAAAATTTTAAAATTAGTTAACTTTATTGTAAATTAATAATTATAATAACTAAAATAATATTTTAGAAATAAATTAAAAGTAATATAATATTAAAAAAAAAATAACCTTTTTTTTAAATTTAAATTTTTATTTAAATAATATAATATTTAAAAAAACTAAAGATTAATTACACCCTTTTTTTTTTAATAACTATAAATAAAAATAAAAATTTATAGTATTATAATGAAATTATACATATATATAGAAAGATATATGATTAAATACAATATTGGACCAAAATTAAAAGTAAAAAAAAAAAAAAAACAAGTTACTTATAAGGTGAAGTGGTACTTAAGATGCTTGACCTTATTATTTGAGGTTGGTGATATATTGTATTTTGGATATTTTATTTCAAACTTACAACCAAGTTATCCGCTTCTAATAAACCAATTCTTTGATTCCACTAAACCAACAAAATTATAATATCGGCAATGCTACATGATATAATGGTTCTTCAATTCATTGTTCTTAGAGTAGGCTTCTAATTAAAATTAATTGGCTCTTTGCAACTTCTCAAAATTATTTTGGATTCATTGATACCACTTTTGTCCATCTTGGGATGATTTTCTACCTAATAGAGATGACCTCAATCCCTCATGAGGAAACCCTTTTGATTATGGCTTCTAGGGAGATATTTTTTTGGATTTGTAGAGTAGGAAAGAACTTGAAGAGGTTTAAGGACTACAAACTTATATACTTTCATGAAATTTCAATTAAAAATTTAGGAGTTCTCGAACCTAAGGATGAATTCCAAATATAACCGAACTGAGGATAAATACAACTATTTGAATATAGGAAATAGAAAGAGATGCCATAAACTAGAGAAGCCTAAAGATGGACTTGTGTATCATTTTGTGCATTTGTCCAGAAGCTTGCTAGAGTAGCCTTCCCCAATTGTTTCCTAGTGATTCTGGGCTTAAGAAGATGAAAAATAAAGGATGGAAAAATAAAATAGGATGAAAATTAAAGAGATCCCACAAATGAAAATAAGAGACCAAGAGAACAGGAGGATTAGTATAATACATCCACACTCCTTCACTTAAACTTTATCAAACAAATTGAGTGTTGCACCTACTCCAAAAGGATAAATTCTAGGCTTATCAAAGGGAATGAAGAGTGAATAATAATTTAATGGAGACATACATTATATGATTTGGTGTTTATTCCCAAAAAGCTATAAAATTCCCCTTAGACCAAATATTTACAGATGTAGTTGAGCCCTAATATTACATAGACATTGTTGATGGGAGGTCCAAGATAATTAACATGCATATCAATGTTGTTATCCCCACCAAAACTAGGATGTGATAATTCCCAATTCTAGCACCTACACACTCCATTGTCTCATTGATGAAACACATAATATAATGGGTTCCTTCAATCTCCCACACTGAAAAAAAATGGAACGATGAACTATCTACTCACTCATGAGAGAATAAATGTGATGTGAAACCATGAATCTGAACTTAAAGCTATGAGATGTAACATATAGTACTAGCTCCATTTTTCAATACTATTTCAATCTCAAGGTCTGAAGCTATGTTAGCCCACTTTTCTGCGACGTAGTTGAGGTGTCATTTTACATGGAAATAGGAGGAATTTGTAACGAAATCAAAATATGTAATCCAAATGATAATGTTTATCAAGTTCATTCCCTCCAACGTCACAAAGAATTCATAGCTTTGATGATGGCCATTGAATCTCCAACCATTTAAAACAACTTGACCATTTCCTCCTTTGCAATCTGTATTCCGTACATCGTGAGTAAGATTTTGCGTACTTAAAATAAATTTTTAATGAAAATGTTAGTTTTTGGTAAAGAAAATTGTACAATTTATAGCTTTTAAAATATAGGAAATCAAGTACAGAGTGTTAGGGATGCCTGGGAAGATAGTAGACAAGTTTAAACGGAAGTATGTGCATGTACATGGGAAACAAAGGATAGAATTAGAGGATACAAACCATATTAGTTTCATCCCAACACATCATGGCTCTCCATCACATGATTCCCAAGCTATTATTATTGCAAAAGGTCAAGACTCACACATTAAATTAGGCAATTAGGGAAGTAATAAGGTTCAGAGTTTGTTTTATTATATCAAGAATGTAAAAATGAGCTTAGAAGTTATAAGTTATATATAATACTCTAGTATGATATTATATATACTTGAGTGGGCCTAATGGTTAAGAGCATGTGTTTCCTCTTAAGAGGTCACAAGTTCAAATCAAGAGAGGGATAGAGTACGTATTCCTTTTTAGACATTAGTATTCAAATATTTGCAAGGAATAATTCTAGTACGCTCATATATACACTAGTATATTTACCAACATATAATATGTCATATAAATACTAGTATATATATCAACACATATACGAGGTATATATTTACCGGTATATATGCTAGATACATCTATTGGTAGATACACTACAAGGAAAAGAACCTCTAGCGGAGGTTAGAAAGGAGGTTTTTAGTGTTATAAAATTGGCCAAAATTGTCCAAAAAACATTTTCTACAACATCTGTTTTTGGTAACGGAGGTTTTGGCAAAGCTTCTAACGGAACTTCAACACAACTAAAAAAAAATGGGTTGCCAGAGGTTTTTATAGGTGTTTTTCTCATTGGTGCGCGCATCAGGTGTGAACACACGGGTACTGTAAACATACCAAGCACAGGAATGGAAAACAAATTTCGGACGCCCCGGGGCGTTTAGCAACGTCTCGGTGCGTGTCACCCAGCAAGACGCACCGGGCCATCTAGGTCTTAAAACACACTGTGACGTTAAGTTATAAAAATCCACTGGCACGTTAAAGGCAAACCGTACTGGTGCATGCAACGCCTATCGGACCGCCTGGGTGCTAGTCGTCGATAAAGTGCACTGGGCATTCTAATTGGAATTGGTATTTGTGCAGTGCCCATAGATCCTAGAAACAAACTAGTGCGCAGTATCATACAAACGCACCGGTGCGCAGTAACTAACATGCACCAGTGTTCATTTTGTATTTTTTAGAAACCTCGACCTGTGGCAATGCAATTATTGTGATTTTTTAAACTTCATTATTCAACAAAAGTCGACACATATCTTATAACAGTATTCATAACAATTAAATTTTTATTAGTTCATTTGAATGTGCTGTTTGGATTAATTTGTTATATCATATCATCAGATTTCGCATATCTTCATTATAATATCTAAATATCCATATATTTAATGAGTGGTGTAAAATTTCACAGCAACAATGGAGAACGCAATAGAATAAATTAAAACGTATTTTATTGTATATATGAATAAGACACTCTTTCTCATACATAATGGGACAGTTATTGGTATCCCTTTGTCTTTCAATTGGGACACTATGTCCATTACATTAAACAAAACGTCTAATTTCATAGACAAATATTTTAAAAAATACAATGCCTTTCTTTGATATCCAAACATATTGATCCTCATTCTTCGCTCGAACTGTTGTCACTGCTCGAGCTACTTCCATGATTTGGGTTATTTGGAGGAATGTTTTGCTCATTGTGTTGATTGTTTTCTTCTTATTCAAGTTCCATCTACAAACATAAAAATAAAGTGTAATGAATGTATATAAATTGGTGAGAATAATGAAAATTGCAATATTAAAATAATACTTCAATGTAAATCGAAAAGAAATGTACCATAGCAAGAATTGACTCGTGAACTATACACATTCTTTCAAAACCAAATTTCATGCCATCTCTCAACAATTCATTTGTTGGTGCAATTCCATACTTTGTTTCTTGCAAGTTTTATACCCCATAATAAATCATAGATTTAATATAAAATATTTTTTTTTCTATTAATTATAGACGAAGCTAAGTAAAACAAGATATATGATCCAGGGTAAAATATTGATACCCTTGACCAAGAACTTTTACTTCAGCTGATAAATTAGAATTTCATTAATTAAAGCGTTAATGAACATAAATGAACAATCGTTGTTGTAAATAAGAGGAACATAACATGTCAAGATCAGAAATTATAAGAACAAATCGCTTGATAACGGAGTTCGTCCAGGAGGGACTACATCTCCAGGCCTCAGTGTCAAGATGGTGTAGGCCGCTGCATTAAGTGCTATAAGAAGAAGATGTACATGGATGTTTTTCTCCGAAATACAAGGAAAATGCCCCCTCGCAGGAGTGGCTAGACCTCTCTATGAGATGTTCCACTACGGAACTCTTATGCATAAAATGACTCCTATTAGTATGACGATAGCTCACGCATAAAGATTGTGAGTATCCTGCCAACATGGAAAACAAGGGATCTCAATGGCATATGTGTGACAGGTAGTATCCCGCCAACATGGAATAAAAGGGATCTAAAAAATGATACAAGTCCATGACAGAAAGTACATCAATAACAAAACAAGACAAGATCCCGTGACTCATACATCAACAAGGATCTGTACAGCACTAAGCATCTCAAGAACAAAGAAGTACATGAAATCAACTCATCACACACCTCATGCTGAAGATGACTGAAGAATGGTTGTTTCTGCTATTGGATATTAAAACACCATCACAATCGTGGCATTGAGAGGTGTGAAATCGATTGCTCACTCGCTAAAAGCTGACACCTGCAACTTCACTTCAAAAAGTGATCGAAAAATAGAAAGCTCAGATGAGAAATATGAATACGCCATCAGATTCGTGGCATCGAATAGTGAAAAAACGACTGTCCATTTGCTGAATTATGATGACATGAAAATCTAGGGCAAAAAGGAATCTTTTAGATTCCCCCTAGATTCCTCCATGTAGTTGCTCCATGGGTGGACTAGAAATTTGCAACTCAAAAGGTGAATCTAACCTCGCCATTGTGTTCCCTGCGAAAAACCGTGAAAAATGACTGTAAACTTGACTATATTCTGACATGGAGAAAATTTACCTCCCCGGGAAAATTTCAAGGCTCATGGTTCTGCTTCCTGTTTCTGAGCCTGCTCATGGTCCCGCCTGAAAATTGCCTCGATCCATGTGCGTTCTCTCCTGCTATGCCTGGCCCTGGGCGCACTATGAAGAATTGGGTTTAAGTAATAAAATTCAGGCGGATTAACCAAAGTCACTGTTGGTGCAGTTGGTAAAATTTAGAAATTGATTAAGGGAGGTCGAGGGATCGAATCTGGCCTCCCACAGAATCCGCGTGTACATTTTTATGAGGGCGCATTTGGTTTTTGGTATGGGTCGGGTCCACATTGGGCGGCTCGCCCAACCAACCCTGCCCGAGGTATTAATGTGCATGAGTTATTTTGGGGTGGCGGGGTTGACCGCCGAGCACCCCTCATATATATGCATTGGTCTTTGTTTTAAAATGGTGGGTGTTGTTATGTGGGGTGACCGTGTGAGCAGGGCTGGCAACCCACCGACCGTGGGTTCAACTCCCGCTTACCTCGTATGGTTATAATGAGAGGCCTTTTTTTATATAATAATTATTTATTTTACAACTAATATATACGAAATTCAAAATTTGTTTTTGGACCGTATGAGTAAATTTAAGTAGGCCACAATTTTGCTTGGAATCTGGCCAGAGCTGGTTGGAAAAGGTCAAATTTGTGCCTTCCTTAAGCCTGCCAAGTCACCAAGTCAACCCGAAACTTTGACCAGCTCTAACTTTCACATATGAGCTCGGTTTGACAAACCGTTCGCACCACTATGATCAAGACGACGAGACCTACGCTCTGGTCCTGGTTAAAAAGCAATCCAAAAAATTTTATTTTTATCTTTCTCAAGCCCTTTTTATCCTGTGTGTGTCTCTGGAGCCACCTGGATCAATCCTCCCCACTGAGGAGCTTTTGGTCCTCCAAAACCATCAAAATAATATGCACTATTGTGTACTATGTCTACACCACAAGCGTCCTAAAAAAGGTCACCCTTCCTTCTCATTCACCTGCGTCCTTCAGAGCCATAAGTGATGAACTGACACCTGCATCCCCTACAAACCTATATTACAATATCCTCCAAATACCTTCTCAAATTGACCAATATATGACCCAAATATTCCCATACTTGCCACGAGTTTAGAAGATGTAATCGGTGGTCAAGTTTACATCAAAAGGGAATCATACCCCAACTATCATTACAAGACGAGACATCATCGTCGCATTTCGAAGTGATGGAAAACACCTCATCACTTTTACATGAAAGAAATGCATCACATGACTCATAAAACAAGGCCAACAACATCGTCGTTGCATTTCTAAGCGATGGTAAACACCTCATCACTTTTACATGAAAGAAATGCATCACAAGGCCAAAAATTATCATTATCGCTTAAACAAGTGATGGAAAACACATCATCACTTTTACAGTTAAAAATGCGACAAATGATTTACAAGCATGGACATGAAAAGCTAACCTATCTAGAAAAGAAAATCTAGAAGAACCATCTCTCACTTATCAAAGTGAGTGGA
The DNA here is from genome assembly GCA_034641835.2 of Pinus albicaulis. Lineage (NCBI taxonomy): Eukaryota > Viridiplantae > Streptophyta > Pinopsida > Pinales > Pinaceae > Pinus > Pinus albicaulis. The sequence continues at coordinate 413,432,604 of CM076577.1, forward strand.
TCATTTTCTTGTGGCGAACTTGCTTGTCGATCAGCTCTTTCAACTAGTGTATGCACGAGCGCTTTGTCTTTAAGGCGTTGCTCTGGATGGAGTCTCTAGCATGTGGCTATTTGATGGCCACTTCGGTCTCAATGAGTGAAAAAGGTATTTTTCCTCCAAACCTGCTTAACCGATATCTTTCCCTACTGTGGAGAAGGCTTTCCATGCCTCATCCTCCTTTCTGCTGCCATCTTTTTCCAACACTTAGAAAACACACGGTTATGAAAACCACAAAAATGACATGTTTTGTGATGCCATGATTTATGACCATGGTTATCAACATTCTTATAATCAAAATTCACTCTAGAATAATGATACTTATTATACCTTCTCGGGTGACCTCTGGTGCGGTCATGGTGATGGGAGCTCGCCTCATTTCTTATACTGCAACATGCACCACCATGGGATGATGGCGAAGTGTCCCCATCATTCCTCTTCCCTGGAGAGTTCATCAATATATGTTTTCCCTTGATTTCCTTCGAACATCCTTCTTCAGTGTACCCCAAACCTGCATAACGAGGTCGTTGCACAACCTCCAATGGTTGAGTTATGCTTTGGCCACGAATGCCAAGTCCTCCTCCTCTGTACCCCATTTTGATGAGGAGTCTCATGCCAGTACCTATGATGGGTATCTCCACACTTCCAACTGAAATGATATCATGTGAAGAAACTAAAGAAAATTCAATATTGTTTACCTTATTTGTCTATTGCGAAACATATGAAGAAGGTTTCTGTATGCCTTTGTTGCGCTTCACTTCCTCCAAGGCCTTTGTCGCGGCTTGTAGCTGAAGCTGAAACTGTTGCTTATCCTCTTTCTCTTCCTATAGGAATGCCTTCAATGCATCATGATCTACTTGAAGCAATTCTTTTTTGCGCTGCAATTCTTCCCACGCCTCTGTCGTGGCTTGCAACTGAAGCTGCAATTGATGTTTGTCCTCATTTTCTTCCTGTAGGAGTGTCTTCAATTCATCGTTCTCTACTACTTGTTTTCCATATGCCTCGTACAACATGTTAGCTTTCTCGGACACCCTAAGCATGGTTTCGTACATGTCCTTGACATTCTCCATGTGTAATATTCCTAATTAGCCCAAGCTAATAGGAATATTTCATTTTGTGTTAATTTCCTTAATTTATGAATAAAATGTAAAGGAGGACATGTAAACTCCTAAAAACATCAAAATAATTCAATTCCCAATGTGAATAGAGGAAAATAAGGGTTGTCTCAATAAAATACCCTTGTATGTGAAAGAGGATTGTGGAGATTGATTGGGTCAATAGGACCAAATCACAACACTATCCAGATACATTGAACCTCCTGGTTGATCAGCGTAGTTTTAGATGGAGGATCTCATGTGAAAGGAGCTAGGGTTTTTGAAGGTGGTTTAGGGTTTCTCAATCTCTCATCTTATAAAAGGAAGGGGAATGCTCAAGAGAGGGGTTGTTGATGATATCATATTTTCAGAGTATATTGTCTGTTTAGACATATCTCATTCTCTTGGTTGTTTAGTAGAGGATTGTGAGGATTCCCTATTTAGGGATTCTCTCTCCTTCCATTGAGTAGCTCTTGGAGGGCATTGTACTTCTCTTCCACTGTCAGGCATATGGCCAAGTTCCATCTCCCTTAGACATCGTAAATCCTGTTGGGGTTTACTTGTTTCAGTGAGCTGCAGCAAGTGGAGACTAGATCTGCTAAGATCTATATTATACTAGTGCTTCTTCTCAGTGAGTGTGTCTTTTAACCTCCTGGAAGAGTGTATTAGCAGTTTGGGCTTCAATTCTTGATCTTGGCATCAGGAAAATTTATGCTTCAATTTTATAGCCCAGTTTATCCTCTTGGACTACGTTATTTCAGTTTGCAGAGTTGCAGGGTATTCCGACATTCAGTTGGAGAAGTGATCTCTGGTGTAAAGGAGTCTTCCTTGCACTGTGGTGATCCATGGATTGGCCAACCAATCCATGTATGTTTCAGATCTGATTCATTGCTACATATAATTCATAATTTATGTATCATTCTGCAAATTTTCTACAGTAAAACTCAGATCTACTCATGTTCTTTCATGTATTGCTGAAATCCCCAAGGGGAATGTAAAGTAAAGACAATCTAGTGTACCGATCTGTTATAGATCTGATATTTTGTGCACAGATATGTCTTAGATCTGATATTTAATGTACATCTGCTACAGCTCCTGAATATTACGTTGTACATTCTTGTTGCAGAGGAATAAAGTGTTGCAGCACCTCATTCTTGATGGTTTCTTCATCCATCCTTCCATTTTTCTCATGATCTGAGCAATAAACTCCATGATCTGATGTAAGACCATGTATGCATGTATATTCCATCATATTTCATCATAAACCTTTAGAAAATCATGCTGCATAAGCTTCAGTTACTTTCTGTTGAGTCAAGTCATGGGGATTGGACCTTTTCTAGCCATATCGGGAGTGGGAGACCTGTTTAACATAGCTAGAATGATTTTTTTTTAGCTTAAATTTGATAAGTGAGTCCCCTATAAAATATTCTAAGGGATCAAACTGTCATTTTCCTTTGTTTTTACGCAGATCTCTGAAATTAACCTTTTTAGGGCTTAATTTGTTGCTTTTCCCCACTTTTTGGATCTTAAATCAGAATATAAGTTGTTGCTACTACTTGATTGAAGAATATGTGTTATTAACACATCATATGAGCTATATTTCTGCATCTCCAACTTTATAATATCTTAATATATTCTTATTGTTGTAGAAAATCCTATTTTGGGATATTACAGTGGTATCAAAGCATCTTGCTTGGCTCAGCCTATGAGTCTTAGCCCAAGAAGACAGAAGAAGATCAGAATGATGAAGAAGATGAGATTACTCTCATCAATTTTTAGATCCAGAAAGGACCTCCCTCGGGAGGTTAAGCAGATGAAGAGTTGCAGTGAAACTCCTAGAGGGTTTCAAGAAGAGGAAGAGCCATGCACTTCCTATTCTCAAAGAGGAGAAGACAAGAGACATAGAGGACACTTGGAATATAAGATTCTAAGTGAATACAAATCTAAATCTAGAGCCTCCAAGGAGACTCTAGCTTTACCTCAGTTCATTCAGCTAGAGAAAGAGAGATCCTCACCACCACTTGAGGAAGCATGTACCAGCGCTGTCACAACCTTGGGGGAGCAGCCTTCATGTTCAGTAGTGGAGGAAGACAACATAGTTGATAAAGGAGCTTTTGCTTCTACATCTCACCAAGGTATGCTTAAATTTCCATCTCTTGTCATTTCAGCAAACCATATGAAGGGATCTACATCATTGCATGTTGTTGATTTAGAGCAACAGAGTTGCACTATGCTGTGCAAAGGCATTGATGAAGAAAAGAGGACCCATGCCTTATGGGAGCATTCACATGACAGCTTCATTCATGAAGCAGAGGAGGAAGTAATGGTAGATAGTAGACATCTTGAAGTGAGAAACCCTTTCTCCTTTCTAGATGACACTTTCTCAATGAGCACTCCCCATCTCAAAGAGAAACTTCTACCTGCAACAGATCCAAGACCCCACTGGTTTTGGAAGACCATGCATGAGGAGGAGGTCTCATTAAGAGATCCCATGAAAGGTGCACTTCAACATTTCATGAAGTGCAAAGTTCTCAACAGTTTGAGGAGGCTCTTTCCTTCTCACACTTGGATCTTCATGGATTCAAGGAGGAACAGATAGATGATGGAGGACATCTTCATATGGATAACATCTCTCATGTGTGTGTTGGATACTTCTTGAGCCATACACATCATGATGGGAGGTTTTTTCCTACCACCTATTTGGGTCCTTATGGGATCAAATTGATCCTTGAGAAGATTACATTTCAACATCCCATGAAATGCAAGAGCAGAAATCTGATTTGGGAGAATGACAGTCTTCCTTGGGAGAGTGCTAAGGAAGGACAAGATGGAAGGCACCCACATGTGGATGGATGGGTGTGGATGATGAGCAAGAAGCCGGAAAGCTACTTGCAAATATATGATACCAGGCAGCAGGAGGCTTGGCTGCGTTGGTTACTCTTGAAAGAGTTTGGTCATCATCCTCTTTCCAAGGGTATGTGGCAGGATACTTGCATCATGGGGAAGCAAGGAGTATGGACACATTGTGTTGACATAACATTATTCATGTCAATCACCATGTTTTCACTACATGATTTGGATGACGAAAGTATGAGGAGGCAACAAAATATTTTGTTGCTTGGGATGTTCTTGGGAGAGCAAGGACAGATTTGCTCTCACAGTTTTCATGATGTTGCAGAAGTAGAAGATGGCATTATCACAGTGCAAAGGGGCTACTCCTTGGACTTAGAGGCTAAAGAGGTACTTTCCCCATGGGAGAGAATTCTTATGTGTAGCAGCATTATGGGAGATTCCTTTGACATTCTACATGTCAAAGATTGGAGCCATGAGTTGTAGGGAGCCTATTTGCATAGGCCAACAGCATTGCCACTTTGGAGCTGGGCTTATTGATGGAGTATCCCCATGATCACTTCACACTTGATGCACTTGATGGGCAAAGAGGAGGTAAGAAAGATGAGGTAATAGATGGGGACATCTATTACTATGATGTACTCTTCTTGTATTGGATTTCCAAGCATGAGGGAGAGGATTTGCAGGCGGCACTTGGTTCATTTCTCTTCATGGAAGTGTGCCAAAATACTATGGAGGATCCATTCATGGATCCATGTGTCTTCTTACTTCCAACATATGGTGAGAGCTTGGTTTGTGCAACATAATATTTGCATGCTCTTACCATCTCTTGGCAGTGCATTGCTCCAAAAGTAACCAAGCTCTTGATTTTTCTCCATGACCAATGTTGGGCCAAACCATATGATGGAGACAGCCATCTCTTATGTGGCCTTGGGTAGATGTTTTGTGATTACATGTATGTTCAGTTGATTCATATGATTAAACATGTATCAAGAAACAATTTGCCATGTATTTCTCTGAAGCAGCAGTTTGAAAAACTACGCTGTCACCACTTGGGAAACTGTTGGTACCTTCCAGCACCTTATGAAACCATCAGTAATTCCCTTTTTTTTATGCCAATCATGATCCCAATTGCTAGTGTTGTTTTTATCTTGATGGGAGACATGATTTTGAGTAAGGCACATGGTTTGAATGTGTCCTTTTGGGACATTTTCTGCAGTACATGTTCTAATGGGAACATGGGAGGAGTTATGGCTACCATAGACAAATATTTGTTTCTCTTGGAGGTGGGCCAAATGTGTGATGGGATTCCATATGATGATGCTCTCCTATCCATCACATGTGGAATGTTTTGAGCCAATTGGTTTTACAGCGTTGGAGGAAGGATCTTTACAAATCTAATCTTCATGTTGCCACTTGAGGGCTATATCATTACATCCCAAGATCAGCAAGAACTCTACACTTATCTTAAGTGGAGAGGAGGACAGCGTGGGGTAAAAAAATTTGTCTACTATGTTTAGTTTTTCATCCCACCTTCTTTGTAGGAACCTAAGGTGGAGGAGAATTTTATGGAGTTACCATGTTGGGAGGTGACTCATTCTATATGGATGATTGCTTGGGAGAAGATGCTTTCCCCATCCATTTCAGTTATAACCTTGCAGTTGCTTGAGGACAAGAAACATTTTTGGAGGGGAGGACTGTAATATTCCTAATTAGCCCAAGCTAATAGGAATATTTCATCTTGTGTTAATTTCCTTAATTGATGAATAAAATGTAAATGAGGACATGTAAACTCCTAAAAACATCAAAATAAATCAATGCCCAATGTGAACAGAGGAAAATCAGGGTTGTCTCAATAAAATACCCTTGTATGTGAAAGAGGATTGTGGAGATTGATTGGGTCAATAGGACCAAATCACAACATTATCCAGATACATTGAACCTCTTGGTTGATCAGCGCAGTTTTAGATGGAGGATCTCATGTGAAAGGAGCTAGGGTTTTTGAAGGTGGTTTAGGGTTTCTCAAGCTCTCATCTTATAAAAGGAAGGGGAAGGCTTAAGAGAGGGGTTGTTGATGATATCATATTTTCAGAGTATATTTTATGTTTAGACATATCTCATTCTCTTGGCTGTTAGCAGAGGATTGTGAGGATTTCATTTTTAGGGATTCTCTCTCCTACCATTGAGTAGCTCTTGGAGGGCATTGTACTTCTCTTCCACTATCAGGAATATGGCCAAGCTCCATCTCCCTTAGACAGCATAAATCCTGTTGGGGTTTACCTTTTTCAGTGAGCTGCAGCAAGTGGAGAGTAGATTTGCTGAGATCTAGATTATACTAGTGCCTCTTCTCAGTGAGTGTGTCTTTTAACCTCCTGGAAGAGTGTATTAGCAGTTTGGGTTTTAGTTCTTGATCTTAGCATCAGGCCAATTTTTGCTTCAAGTTTACAGTGCAGTTTATCCTCTTGGAGAGTTGCAAGGTATTCTGACATTCAGTTGGAGAAGTGATCTCTGGTGTAAAGGAGTCTTCCTTGCACTGTGGTGATCCATGGATTGGCCAACCAATCCATGTATGTTTCAGATATAATTCATTGTTGCATCTACTTCATAATTTCTTAATCATTCTGTAGATCTACTGCAGTAAAACTCAGATCTACTCCTGTTCTTTCATGTATTGTTGAAATCCACAAGGGGAATGTAAAGTAAAGACAATCTAGTGTACCGATCTGTTATAGATATGATATTTTGTACAAAGATCTGTCTTAGATCTGATATGCAATATAAAACTGCTACATATCTTGAATATTATGTTGTACATTCTTTTTGTAGAGGAATAAAGTGTTGCAACACCTCATTCTTGAGGGTTTCTTCATCCATCCTTCCATTTTTCTCATGATGTGAGAAATAAACTCCATGATCTGATGTAAGACCATGTATGCATGTATATTCCATCATATTTCATCATAATCCTTCAGAAAATCACGCTACATAAGCTTCAGTTAATTTCTGTTGAGTCAAGTCATGGGGATTGGGCCTTTTCTAGCCATATCGGGAGTGGGAAACCTGTTTAACATACCTAGAATGATTTTTGTTAGCTGAAATTTTATATGTGAGTCCCCTATAACATATTCTAAGGGATCCAACCATCATTTTCCTCTATTGTTACGCAGATATCTGAAATTAACCTTTTTAGGGCTTAATTTGCTGCTTTTCCCCACTTTTTGGATCTTAAATTAGAATATAAGTTGTTTTTGTTGCTTGATTGAAGAATATGTGTTATTAACACATCATATGAACTATATTGTTGCATCTCCAACTTTAGAATATCTTAAGATATTCTTATTGTTGTAGAAAATCCCTATTTTGGGATATTACACCATGGCTCAACTCAACAAACATTCAATGTTCACGCTTGCAATCCAATCAACAAGAAGACATGCTCTAATACCACTTGATCAAGGGTAAAATCTAGATACCCTTAACCAAGACTTTTTACTTTGGCTGATAAATTAGAATTTCATTAATTAAAGTGTTAATGAACATAAATGAACAACTATTGTTGTAAATAAGAGGAACATAACATGTCAAGATCAAGAATTATAAGAACACATCGCTTGATAATGGAGTTCATCCAGGAAGGACTACATCTCCAGGCTTCGGTGTCAAGATGGTGTAGGCCCCTGCATTAAGTGTTGTAAGAAGAAGATGTACATGGATGTGTTTCTCTAACATACAAGGAAAATTCCCCCTCGCGGGAGTGGCCAGACCTCTCTACGAGATGTTCCACTACGGAAATCTCATGCATAAAATGACTCCTATCAGTATGAAAATAACTCACACATAAAGACTGTGAGTATCCTGCCAACATAGCAAACAAGGGATCTCAATGACATATGTGTGACACGGAGTATCCCACCAACATGGCATAAAAGGGATCTCAAAAATAATACAAGTGCATGATAGAAAGTACATCAATAACAAAACAAGACAAGATCTTGCAACCCATACATCAACAGGGATCTGTACAGCACTAAGCATCTCAGGAACAAAGAAGTACATCAAATCAACTCATCATATACCTCATGCTGAAATGACTAAAGAATGGTTGTTTCTACTGTTGGATCTGAAAACACCATCACAATCGTGGCATCTAGAGGTGTGAAATCGACTACTTACTCACTGAAAGCTGACACCTGAAAATTCACTTCAAAAAGTAACCGAAAAATAGAAAGCTCAGATGATAAATCTAAATACGCAGTCAAATTCATGGCGTCGAATAGTGCAAAAATGACTGTCCATTCACTGAATTCTGATGAAATGAAAATCTGGGGCAAAAAGGAATCTTTTAGATTCCCCCTAGATTCCTCCACATAGTTTATCCATGGGTGGACTAGAAATCTGCAACTCAAAAGAGGAATCCGACCTCGCCATTGCGTTCCCTTCAAAAAACCGTGAAAAATGACTGTAAACTTGACTATATTCCGACATGGAGAAAATTTACCTCCCTGGGAAAATTTCAAGGCTCATGGTTCCACTCCTTGTTTCTGAGCCTACTCATGGTTCTGCCTTCAAATTTCCTCAATCCGCATGCGCACTCTCCATCTTTGCCTGGCCCTGAGCGCACTATGAAGAACTGGGTTTAAGTAATAAAATTCGGGCGGATTAACCAAAGTCATCGTTGGTGCAGTTGGTAAAATTTAGAAATTGTTTAAGGGAGCTCGGGGGATCAAATCCCGCCTCCCATAGAATCCCCGTGTACAGTTTTATGAGGGCACATTTTTGGGTTTTGGTACGGGTCAGGTCCGCATTGGGTGGCCCGCCCAACCAGCCTCGCATGGGGTATTAATGTGCATGAGTTATTTTGGGGTGGTGGGGTTGACCGCCGACCACCCCTCATATATATGCGTTGGTATTGTTTTAAAATGGTGGGTGTTGTTATGTGGGGTGACCGCGTAGGCGGGGTTGGCAACCCACTGGTCGTGGGTTCAACTCCCACTTACTTTGTATGGTTGTAACGAGTGGCCCTTTTTTTATAATTATTGATTTTACAACTAGTATATACAAAATTCAAAATTCGTTTTTGGACCATAGGAGTAAATTTAAGTAGGCCACAATTTTTCCCGAAATCTAGCCAAAGCTAGCCGGAAAAGGTCAAATTTGTGCCTTCCTTAAGCGTGCCAAGTCACCAGGTCAACTTGAAACTTTGACCAGCTCTAACTTTCACATACGAGCTCAATTTGACGAACCGTTCATACCGCTGCGATCAGGACGATGAGATCTACGCTATGGTCCTAGTTAAAAAGCAATCCAAACACTTTGATTTTTTAGCCTTCTCAAACCCTCTTTGTCTTGTGTGTGTCTCTGGAGCCACCTAGATCAATAGATGCTTACAAATTCCACAATTAATTTTTGATATGCCAACATATACTGGCAATCCATATTTAACCCAATGTCAATCAATTCTTCTGATGGTTCTTCTATGTATGTTAGCACCTATTTGAAGACATTCAATTATGAATTGTAAAACAACTTAAAATATACAAAAATGAAATCTAGTTAAGTTGTTATAAGGAAGTAACAATTACTCACAAACATAGATATCAACCCTTTTCTTCCTTGTCGTCCTCTTTTATGTGTTGAATGGGTTCCATTTTCTTTTATTTTTTACAAGAAAATACTTGAAAATTAATATTTAATGCTAAATTGTTTATTTATTGTACCTAATCAAAAAATTCAATGATTACATATTACATTTGAAGCATGTTGTTGTTGAGATGGCTCCTCGTGTGATGCAATTATGTCCATTTCTTTGACCATCTCCTTGTACACATTTTTGGACATTCCTACTGGCATATTTATGATATCAGCTCGCTCATCCTTTGAGATTTTCATAATCTTCCTGAAAATTTAACATGACAATAAACTATTTAATTTTTATATTGAAATATAAAAGGTCAATATAACAAAATTGATATTTATAAATGATTGTTTTGTAGTAATATATACATATAATTCTAGAAAAACATTTAAAGGAATATTACTTTTTCATTCCTTCTTCTTTTTTAGTATGTTTTTTCTATTAAAACTCTGACATGTCTCATTGACCAATTCTCTGGAAACTCATCTTGTGGTTTAAATAAAATTTGTTTCTTGGAATCATTGGATTTATTTTTGTATTGTAAGTGGAAAGAAAATCTATACATTCGTTCTACTAGATACCTCAGAGTTTTGTAAAAGTTTTGCCCCATTTCGTTAACCTCCAGCGCCACTCCAGATGAGCTAAACAACAACTCATTTTCATTTACATGTTCTATTTTTTTCGTTTCTTATAACAACATTCATTTTCTTCGCTATTGGTCCTTGTAGAACATTAAACATATGTGAATTAATAGATTGTTTGAAACATGTTATCTAGTATTTTTGAGTATATTATCAATGAAAATTCAAAACAAAACTCATATTGGATCGATAGTATTTTTCATTCAGCTGATTCACCCTTCTGCAAATTTTCCATCAAAATTTTACGCTCTTCTAGTCTTAGATCAAAAATAATCTTATCAAGCTTCATCATTTTGTAGCTCTACATGATACACACTAAACAATACATATTAGTTAAACTTACATATAGTTCAAAAATAATAATTTTTGTAAAGAATTTACAAAGAACTTGCATTTTTTGCTTTTCTCGATGTGCTATTAGTATTTTTATTACTTGAACTCTTGTTAACCATTTCTTTATCAATATGAAACATATACCTTACCATTCATTAATATATTTTATAAATAAATCACATACTTTTCAGATAAAAAAAAAATTCAAGAAAACGGTGCATCTTTCCCTAAGTACGCACCGAACGCAATGCAATAAGTTCTTATAAACGCACCGCCAATACAGTAGAAACAATGTACAGTGCTCTTTGTCAACAAGGCAACCTGGTGTGTTATATGTCAACTAGTGCACTGATTAAAACGAATATAAATTAATAAAAAAATGCGTTTATCAAATAGTGTTTTTTTGTCAGTATGCTCTCGGTGCGCTATACTACAATAGCGCACCGGTGTGCTATTTTAAACAGGGCACACCGATAAAAAAATATATATATGTTTTTTAAAAAATTGTTCAAAGGCCGACATGGATTGGGATCTGACTCTTCAAGTGGTCCCACGGGTTACGCCTATATATATAGTAATACAAACCCTATAAATCTAAAATGAAAAGCCCTAATTGTGAAGTCACATAAATAAAAAGAAGCAAAGGTTTAACGTAAGAATGGGTTTTTTTGTTTTTTTCTAAACATGCACAGTAAAATTTAATTTTTTTACTATGCATGTATTAAATCCAACAGAAATTGTAAAAAAATAATTATTACAGTGAAATTTAACAATTTTACTATACTATAAGAATTTTGTGTGAATCACCAGATATTTCAAATTTTGATTCTCTGAATAATGTTGTTGTTCGAACATATTTTGCTACTCCACAGTGCTCTCGAAATGACGTTAACCATCATCATCATCATCATCATCATCACATATATATATATATATGAATTTTGTTTTTCAATATATATATATAGAAAAACAAAATTCATTTTTTTAATTAAAAAAAAATTAAAATTAAAATTATAAAAAATTATAAAAATTAAAATAAAAAAAACCATTTTTAAATTAAAACTAAAATAAATTAATAAATTAAATTAAATTTAAAAATAAAAATAAAAATAAGCAAATGAATTCAAAAATAAAAATTAAATTTGAAAAAAAAAAAAAACTAATTTTTTTTTTTTAATTAAATTTTAAAAAATTAAAAAAAAAAGACCTCCGCCGCAACGGGGGTCACAGGGCTCGGTCGCCAGGCGAGGAGGAGCTGCCAGCTCCCCCTGCCCATCGGCCGAACCTCACGACCTCCCGTGGCTGCGAAGGTAAATTCTCATAATTGACCTTCGTCGCCACGAGGGGCCCCAGAGGTCTTTTTCTATTTTATTTTTTATTTTTTCTATTTAACACAAAAAATAAATAAATAAATTTTTTTTTTTTAATTTATATATATATATATATATAATTTTAAAATGTTTTCTTTTTTAAATTTGCTTTAAATTTTTCTCTTTTTAAATATATATATATATATATATATATATATATATATACTTGAGTCTTTTTTTAAATTTTAATTAGTTTATTTTATTTTTTTTAATTATGTTTAAAAATATATATATATTTATTTTTTTTATTTTTTTTTAAATCAAAATGAAAATCATTATTGTAAACAAAAAGGATTGATGTTGTTTTAACATTTTTCAAAAATAGCATGAAAATCATTAACGTCTTAAAACAAATGTTCATACTTGACAAATAAAAAAATTTGAAGTGCCAAAAAAATCACCATTTTCTAAATCAGCATCAAAATAATGATATTTAAAAAATAAAAATAAAAAAATCAAAGAAAATTTAAAGTTCCAAAAAACAAAGAGGTTATTCTACATCACCACTTTTCAAAATCGACATGAAAATCATGACATTAAAAAATAATAATAAGAAGAAGAAGAAGAAAATTTAAAGTGCCAAAACTATGCTCCAAAAAAAAAGAGTGATTCTGCATCACCACTTTTCAAAATCGGGTGTTTATTTTGCTACCTCAAAAAAACAGGTACTAGTTAATTTTTTCGTTTGATCGGTAACTTGTTTCAAGTAGAGACCTCCAATAGGGGGGAATTTCGAGCCAAGTGGGTAGAGGGAGCACATGCAGCCATACCTCTAGGTGAGAGGTGAGGCGATGTGACACAATAGCCCCAAGTGTGCAGAAATTTGTACAGGGTCCATTGAGATGTTTTGTCTCATGGATCATTACCTTGCTACAAGGGGGCCACAGTCAGGGAAAATTTTAGGGGCGAATTTTAGCCCAAAGGCGAATTTTAAGGGATTTTAAATTTTATTAGGGCGAATTTTTTATATAAAACCCATTTTCTATACTTTAATAGAGTTAACCCAATAAATATTTTAAAAATAATTAATTCTTAAATATTAGCCCACCAAAAAAAGGGGGCATAAAACTGGAAACATGAAATTCGCCTCCAATTTTCCAGATTTCCATTGCATTCGCCTGCATTTACAGGGTCGGAGGGAGAGGTTACAGTGATTCGCCCCATTTTTTCACTGGTTCGGAGAGGTGGCTGGGCTTTGTGCACACTTATCTTCTTGCTGGCTGAGCGAGGCCGACCCTCTCTGGTCCGTCCCTCTCTGGTCCGTTAGGGCCTCCCATAGTTCAAGGTTTCTGGGTGCAAGATCAACACAGACCCATCTAAACCTGGGTTTGATATCTACCTCTAGGTTGTGAAGGTTGAGGTTGCATATCTGAAGGTCCATACGTGAACAAGGTTTCGATTGGCTGTGCTAGTGTCCATATTCAGGGCACCCAGTTAACTGACATAGCGGATCGAGTGAAACAAGTCGTGGTGACAATTAGAAAAGGTGTTCGAGGATTTTGGGTGGTGAATTGATCCTACACAACTACTTTCTTGGGATATCTTCTGTTAAAAGATAAATGTTCAATCTTTGTTCTCATTTTTGGAATTTAAATCTTTATACTCTGCTATGAAGATGAATTTGTGCATAACGTACATGTGAATTCATTTAACAATGAAATGGCCATGTGTTTTTCATGATTTCAATTTGTTGGGTTTTCATTGGAGACCAAATTTGGGTTTAAATGGTGAACTGTGTTGTTAATGGTCCATAATTTTTAATTGGGTTCAAGAAGTGTAATCGTTTGCTGGGAAGGCATTGATGGGGATGCCATATTATAATCAATGATATGTGAAGGGAGGCAATTACATTGTAGGATGTCTTGTACCAACTACTTTGGGAGCAAAAGTTTGTAAGTCGATTTAAGGGGTAAGTCTCATCACACAGGGGAAGGATATACCGATGCATGCTTTCACATGGATCTCTCCAAACTTATTACAAAAGTCCATTCTTTCCCTATTATCGATAAGGTTAATCTTGCTATGAAAAAGATAAGCTTAGTGGACCAATTGATCTCTTTGTTGATAATTTTGGTATTGGGATTGCTTCAATAGAAAAAGCTTCTCTCACTCTTAATCTACTTTCTCCAGCATTATGTTCAATCCATGATGCAGATGGTTTGTTGTTTCGAGGGCGGGTTATCTAGATTGTGGGTATTGGTATATGTTCTTTGTGTATGAGAAAAAACTGCAATTTTGGTTTCAATATCACTACTCTCAGCTGAGATTCACAATGGCTTCATCATCAACCTGAGTAGTGAATGGTTAGGAGTTCACAAGGCTGGCCTAGTGACAATTAGTCATCTTGTCTTGTGGAGGCCCCATCATCATCATCTCCTTATGGTGATGGTAGTTGTATAACTCTTGAGGGGACAACCTCCATTGGGGTTGGGAGTGTGTATGGATGCCTTTCTTGGAGGAAGTGAATCTCTCTTCTTGGAAAGCACTTTGACAATCCTCAAGTAGTGTTCGCTTGAAAGGTAGGACATAATCAAGTAAGGTAAAAGGAAGAAATTCTTCCCTATAGATTTATCTCCTTTGAGCCCCTGCACAAGGGGTGCAAGATCATGGAGGAAGTGCTTGATGCATCCAGGGATTTTTTCTTCTCTCTCTCTCTCTCTATATATATCCCCAAGGGAAACCTTGCTAGATTCCCCCCTCTTCTTTGGAATATCTAGATGGAGGGAAACTTAACTGCTAGCTACAATAGTGGTTGGTGACCTTGAGAGACTCTATTGGGTTTGAACCTATGAGTATGACCTCCCATTGGCAACATGCCTCGGGTGGAGCTTTCAATTGATTGAGTTAACCCTCAAGGGTTTAGAAGTATATATATGTATATGTGTTTGTGTATTTTGTTTTTCAAGGAAAATCTCATAGGGAAATCCAAGGAATGCTTCCCCACATTTATAGATGGCATCCCTAGTAAAGCCATTGGCATAGATTAGTGCACCTCAACCAGGGGGAATTTGAGCCATGTAACTGCTGGCATAGAACTAGTCAAATTTCTCCTAGCACCATTGGCAACAACCAGTTGAGCTAACTCCTTGGGATATATCTATATATATATATATATATATATATATATATATATAAACTCCTAGATTGATGAAACTATCCAGGACAATCACAACCATTTGAAATGATTTAAAATTTAAAATACATTCCACATCCTTTGACAGACTATAAAGTTAGCCTAGATCATGTTGTAGGTTAAGATGTTAGGGGTTATGGTTTTGTAAAGTTGTACATCAAGTTGTGAATAGGGTCTAGTCCTTAAACCAATACAATTTTCTATTATGTGGTGACTCATGTGGATACAGTGAGGCAAAATGCAAAACTAAACTCTGTTTTTCCAGGTCTGATAAAGTGTTAGTTATCCATGGATTGAGGAAGAATTATTATTAAGGTTGGGGATTAGAACTTATATACGTTTTCTTGTTCCTAAAATTGTTTCCCTTGTATCTTATCAAGGCCCGTTTCACCTGTGTTTTTATTGATTCAAATTGAAAATTAACTCGATAAAGCTATAAAAAGTCAAATGAAAAATCAAAATCATATTGATCCATTTTTGTAGAATCTGGGTTTGGTGATTTCACTAAGTTTTTTGATAGTTCAGTTTAAGTCCTATTTTCTTATTCCAGACTTAATTTTCTGGGTGAACACTATGTTTTCTTGATAAAGGATGAAAATTGTAAGCCAGCACCTGTTTATAAATAGAGAAAATTATCTTACTTTCATCTAGACTGGATGTACAAATTTAGGAGTGACAAGCTAGAATCCTTCCAAACCATTCATGGACTAATTGGTTTTATCTTTCGTTTATATTGGATTCTCCATGCTGTTTAGGTTGACCTTTGAACTGACATAATATGTTAAACTCCCATTGCTTGATATGCTAAAATGACATTTGATGTTGTTGTAATAGGTGATTCATTTGGTACATTATTACCCCATTTTTCTTTTAAAACATAACAAGCCATAGAAAACACCTTTAGCCTTTAGGTAGTAGTTTATATAGATTAATCATAGGGTCAACCATTTTTTTATTTCTTATTCCCCTATGTTATATTCTTTTCTGACTAATGAATTCCACTGTTTCCTTTGAATATTTTGTTTACAGGTCATTTCCCGAACTCTTTGATTGCTAGTATTTGATCTTGTTCTTTGTTATTTAATAAAGCCTGATGCGGTGAGGAAGTTCCTCTGCTTTCCAATCTGTTAATAGGTGCATTTTTTTCCTGACATTTCCTCCATGTCATTTTAAGTTTTAAGTGCAATCATGCTTCTCATACTATGCAGGCACATTCATAGAGCAAGGTGAAAGTCCACAATTCTACTTTGAGAAGTATCCAGAGGACAATCCTGCTTTCGGCTTTCTCACATGGCGTTGGGTCTTGGGGCTCTGCTTAGATCATGTTTACACAGCCCCTTATTTCCTTGGTCTATGCATCTTGTTGGCAGCATCATTGATGGCTTGTACTACCATAGCACAACTTCCAGTGGTTAAAGTTGCTCACAGGTTTGCTCTCTTTTTGAGCTGTATCATCATGCACCAGCCTCTCTGTTCTGGAAGATGATATTTGAATGTAAATTGCAACGTTGTTTGGTTCTTATACCTTGTCTAAAAAGTGCATTTACTTTGCTGTTCTTACCTTCTTGTTGTGATAGATAAGACTGTGAAGCCTGGACCTCAGCCTAGTACAAGTTTTAAGTTGATATGGGAATATTTTTGGGATGCCCTCTTCCTTTGCCACACCTTTATCATAATCTCTTTTGATGACTACTAGGTTCTTGAATTAGATTTGACTATCTTTTTAAATTTGTATACATTGACCTCACCGACTCTCACATTCAGAAATTCACATAGACTCGGTTTTCAGTTGTGAGTTTACTTTTAATATTGAACTGAGAATCAAAGTATATTTGACTTGTCACTTGAAAAAAAATCTATTCAAATCTGGTCTTCTCTAATAGTGATAGATCATTTCATGTAGATGGTCATTCATGAAGTCTCGATTAGCCATCCTAAAGCTTGATGTGGCAGATTCACTTCCCAGAGCTCACATTCAGGATCTTGGTGTTCTCCTGATGGGTGCAGGATATGAGGTAAATTTTTAAAATAGTCATACCAGTGGGGGAAATGAGGCCATCTCATGTATCCTGCATTTGATCTGTGACTAGCTTTCTTAATAATGCTGTGGATGATTTAATCTTGTTTGGTTTCTTAACATTCATGGATTGCAGGTCTTTTTGAGTAATTCAGCTCTGTATGGATTCAAAGGGCTTGCTGGTAGGCTTGCCCCTATTGGTGTCCATGGAGCTCTTTTACTCATAATGGCAGGAGCAACCTTTAGTTCCACGGGGGCATATCGGGGTTCAGTTTCAGTTCCTCAAGGCCTGAACTTTAGGATGGGAGATGTGCTTAATCCAAATGGGATTTTATCAAGGCCAATATCTGCTTTTGCGACTGAAGTCCACGTTAACAAATTTTACATTGATTACTATGAAAATGGAGATGTATTTATCTTTCTCAATTGAGAAGCACACAGAGCTTGTGTTATTTCAACCCCTTTCCCCTCTTAAAAACCCTGTACACAAAAAAATGTTAAAAGAAAAAGGAAAGGAAAGGCATGCTAGCTGGCACTATTAACACACTATTTCTCTTCCTTTTACGTAACTTGACTTTTTACTGTTGAGAATCTAAAATTTATGGGGTAATTATTTTTTTTTTGAAACAACAATGTTGAAGCAGCTCTCTCTTTACGACATGGTTTGCAGGTATCCAATGGATTAAGATACAACTCTCCTTTGTTTGTATAGGTATCCCAATTTCACTCAGACCTTTCTCTACGGAATATGGATGGCAAGGAAGTTTTAAGGAAGACAATCAGTGTGAATCACCCTTTACGATTTGGAAGGGTAACTATATATCAAATTGATTGGGGTATTTCAGCTCTTCAAGTACACAAAGATGGTGCAGGGCCATTCAATCTTTCAATGGCTACCTTACAGAATGGGGATAAAAATGTTTTTGGTACATTCTTGCTACTAGAAGATGACATTAGTTATACCAAACCTAAAGGAATGTGAGTTGACATTGCAAACCTCTTCCTGGCTTGTAATTTCAAATTTACTCTTTACGTGTGTAAAAAACTTTTAGAGTAATTAGCTACAAGTTTCTAACAGTATGTCTAAGCTGGTCAGTTTTCTATTAATATTTTTGGGCACTGCGGATCAATTTTGGATTGGAAATATTGGAGTCAACAAAAAGGATGGATCATGAACATGCAAAGAGAACAGAGTGCCTACATCTTCTCTATATGCAACAATCCATATCCAATTCATTTTTGTCCTTGAAGTTGCCCAGGTTATAAATGCATCAAATACTGAGAAAGTCTACATATGTAACCTTTGTCTAAATATTTGGTGCACACTGAAGCAGGGCTAAAATGGATTTGTGCTAAGTCTTTGAGAAACACCCAAATTTTATACATATACATGTTTTTTGGTAGTTCAATTTAAGTCTTATTTTCTTATTCCAGACTTAATTTTCTAATAGTGATATGTTAACTCACTAATAGTGATATGTGTGAGTATGGAGAGATAGTTGAGTCATTGGAGAAAGAGCCTTAGCTGCCTTTGCTATTTTGAGCTTGTATTTCAAAATTGGTTTGCATTTATGATGAGTGATGAATCACCTAGATCGAAGGAGTTCTCCCCTAGTTGGCACTTTACCACATTAATTATGGTCACTCCATTTGCTAGAGCTTGTTGTAACTTACAATGGACAAGTTTACCATCCTGCACACACTTTTAGGGTGTATTCTTAAGGGATGAATTGGCTACTTCCTTGGCTATTTCTGGTCTCAATATCTTGTATGTGTCTGTTACATTATGCATTTTATCCTTTGCTGCAGTAAGTAACTTGCAGCAATCTATAATCTCTTTGACTGTAATTTATTTGTCTTTCTACTCTACTCTCATTTATTGTTATATTGATATTTGTATAGTGAAGAATTTACTCCTAATGGTGCAGTGAAGTTTTTTTCAAAGGATTCATCACCATACAATGTAATAGAAAATGGAAGCCAGGACTGTAGCATCACTGTGTGGACCACAGCCAGTCCACGCCCTATTTTTATTTTTTATAAGTTTTAGATCCATTAGCTGAACATGATAATTGGCTTGATGCCCCAAGCTAACTCTAAAGTTAATTCACTATATAAAACACTTCTCCCTAATCCATAGAACTAAGGGTCATCATCAAAATATGCCCATGCACCATCCTTACCCACTTCTTCAACAATCTGCCTAGGAGGCTTAGGTACTATGATCTGGGGACAACTCTTTTACAGAATTGATACCAAATAAAATAGGAAAAGCACATTGAATAGGAAGAATTTAGGGTGAATTCTTAAGGGGTGAATTGGATACGTCCTTGGAGAGTATGCGCTAGCTCACCCTAATCTATTGAGAGTATGTTAACTTACTAATAGTGATATGTGTGAGAGTATGGAGAGATAGTTGAGTCATTGGAGAAAGAGCCTTAACTGCCTTTACTATTTTGAGCTTGTAATTGGTTTGAATTTATGATGAGTGATGAATCACCTATATCGAAGGAGTGCTCCCCTAGTTGGCACCTTACCACATTATTTAAGGTCACTCCATTTGCTAGATCTTGTTGTAACTTACAATGGACGAGTTTACCATCCCGCACACACATTTAGGGTGTATTCTTAATGGATGAATTGGCTACTTCTGGTCTCAATATCTTGTATGTCTCTGTTACATTATGTATCTTATCCTTTGCTGCAGTAAGTTACCTGCAACAATCTGTTATCTTTTTATTGTAATTTATTTTTCTTTCTACTCTACTCTCATTCATTGTTATATTGATATTTGTATAGTAAATATTTTACTCCTAATGGTGCAGTGAAGTTGTTTTCAAAGGATTCATCACCATACAATGTAATAGCAATGGGAAGCCAGAATTGTAGCATCACTGTGTGGATCACAACCAGTCCACGCCCTATTTTTATTTTTGATAAGTTTTAGAGCCATTAGCTGAACATGATAATTGGTTTGATGCCCCAATCCAACTCTAAAGTAAATGCTATGAGATTCACTATATAAAGCACTTCTCCCTAATCCATAGAAATAGGGGTCATCATCAAAGTATGCCCATGCACCATCCTTACCCACTTCTAGAACAATCTGCCTAGGAGGCTTAGGTATACCGTATTGTCATCCGAGGAAAAATCTTTTAAATAATTGAAACCACATCAAATAGGAAAAGCACATTGAATAGGAAGAATTTGCCTATCTTTAAATAAGTTTACATTCCTAGCTTGCTAAATACCCAAGCTAGGATTCAAGGAAGTTCTTTGTAATCCTTCACTGAAGAGTTATGGCACCAACCTCTTACACCATTTTCAACTATGCCACCAATTCAGAATTTTTTCAACCTAGTCAAATGTTTAATCTCCCTCTAAACTTGCATAATGTAGTTACAGTCCATGACAAGATGTTTATTGGTATTTTCACATACCCTGCATAAATTGCACCTATCGATTCTTTCTCTATTCCTTCTCAGAAGATTATACCAAGTCAAGTAATTTTTTTAGTGCAAACCACATAAAATTTTAGCCTTTGAGGGATATTTAAATATCCAAACTCTCCTCCTCCACCAAACATGATTCCTCTTCTCCCCTTATAAACTAATAGCAACATATCTAGCTTCTGGGATATAAACCCCAGAGTGGTTCTTTGACCATATTAGATTATCTATATTCTTAGTCAATCTGACATGGCTAGACTTGAGTCTTGCCATAAAAACGCTCTAGGAATGAGCATCGTCACCTCTAAAATCTAATGAAAGCCACCTTTGACCTCCAAATAGAAGTAATATTAGGAACTGCAATATGAGAAATATTAAAGTATCATGTTCCTCAACAAAAGACTCATATGGATTCATGGGTAAACATGGGCAATTAATCCATAAGGGGGCACCTTGTTTCATTCATATTGGAATTTGGATGGTGGTTGAAGAGTTATTTCATAATACAATGTGGTTGATACACTTGTTGCACCGCCATTCATATTTTATCCAATAGTTATCAGCTATCCCCATCTTCTAAAATTCCAATTTTCTAACCCTGAGATCAGTGCTTTTGGAGAGGGATAAATTTAATAATACTTTCTCATGACAAGAGGCATCAAAGGAGAGAAAGTGGCATATGATAGGTTGGAAACAAATAGTTATGCCTAAATTGGAATGAGAAGCAGGGATAAGAAAACCGGTAAACAAAGCTCTATATGTTTCTCTCTGGAAAACAGATGAACCTTATATAATAGGTATCAGCTATGTCCATCTTCTAAAAGTCCAATCTGCTAACCTCGAGATCAATGCTCTTGGAGAGAGATAATCACAAAGTTAATAAAACTTTTTCATGACAATAGGCATTGAAGAAGAAAAAGTGGCACCTGATAGGTTGGAATAAATAATTATGCGTGGTGGGGTATTGATCATTTTTTTAAGGGGTATATGTATAAAATTTGGGTGTTTCTCAAAGATTGTGGAGTTCAAAGTAGTATTCCAAGCCTTGAAGTGATCTGTGGTATTCCTGTTCTAATTATGCAATATTTCCTGTTCATAGTTATGGTACGCATTAGCTAAGACACTGTCAGAGAGGGCTGCATGGGCACTGGCCATGGAGAAATTTGTGTCAGAGTATTTCTAAGCAAATATATTAATCTCCAAAATTATTTAAGATGGGGCATTCAAGTCTTTGGCAAACATGTTGATAAGCACTCCTATGGTGCTTTTAGGAAATGGGATATCAATTGCATGACAAGTTGTTGATGTTCAAATCACTGGCCAAATTCCTGCTCAAATCACTAAAGCAGCCAGTCTGTGGGCATTGGAGATATCAAACAATCAATTCAGTGGAACTATTCCCTCTGGCATTGGACAACTGTGGAATCTCAGCAGCTTTCTGACCAGTCACAACAATATATCAGGGACTATTCTAGTGGAACTCACTAGTTTATCCTCACTATCAAGGCTTTCTCTTGGTCACAATATGTTGTATGGGGAGCTTCCTAAGACAATAATATCATGGAAAGGTCTTTCTTAACTTAACCTTGCCAACAATCGCATCACCGGATCAATTCCTGCATCGTTTGGGTTGCTGCCTGTTCTTAACAGCCTTGACCTCTCAAACAATTTGCTTTCAGGGAAAATACCTCCTGAGTTAGACAATCTCAAGTTGAGTTTTCTGAATGTGTCTGACAACCTTTTGTCTGGCTCTGTTCCTTTTGGATACAATAATCTGGCCTATGATTAAAGTTTTCTTGACAATCCGGGCCTTTGTGGAGGCGAGCCATTAATCCTACCTTCATGTTTCCAGCAGAAAGGAAGATTTGAAAGCCATCTATATAGGGTATTAATTTCGGTTATTGTTGTGATAGTAGTACTTTGCTTGATTGGTATAGGTTTCTTGTATAAGACATACAAGAATTTTTTTCGGGTTAAATCAAGTACAGAGTCATGGAATCTCACAGCCTTTCACAGGGTAGAATTTGATGAGTCAGACATTCTGAAGAGATTGACAGAAGATAATGTTATTGGAAGTGGAGGTGCAGGCAAAGTGTACAAGGCAACACTGGGAAATGATAATATTGTTGATGTGAAATAGATCTGGAACAACAGGAAACTGCAGTCTTCCCAAGACAAGGGATTTCAAGCAGAGGTGGAGACTCTAGGGAATATTAGGCATGCCAACATTGTCAAGCTTCTCTGCTGCATATCTAGTTCAGATTTACTAAGGCATGCCAACTTTGCCTTTGGATTTACCTTGAAAAAAAAATCTCTGTTTTTTTTGCTACTTATTCCCACAATCTGTAGACTTTGATACAGATAAGTAGTGATTAATGACAAATGAAATGTAATCAAGATGTTTCTTTAGTCTAGATATTATTTCTGCTACAATCACTCTTTTTAGAAATGTAACACAACACATCTCTTCACCATTCCTCTACTGTAAAATAAGCTACACTAGAAGATACACCTTGGGTGTTAAAATATCCCTTTTATGTGTAGCTTCTAAAATGTCCTCATTTGTTCTAGATAAATTTCCCACATATTATAAGCATAAAATAAACCGAAGTCCTCAAGACAGTTGGGGGATGTTAAAATTTCATCATTACTAATGCAAATGTTACTGCCACCTGACAACTTTTCAAACAAGCTTGAGAATCTGAGTGATATTTTTTATTTTAATGTTATAAGGTCGATCATTATATTAGCTTTAAATACCATCATTAGAATGGTGGAAATAATTCCACATAAGACATTTCAAATCGAGTAAAATTCTGTATCAAATCTCTAAACAATTATTAATTGTTTGACCTTGTAGACCCTACAAACAATTTATACCTTATTATGTATACCTAAAACCATTTGAAAATTTCTTATGAAATATTTACAAATGAAATTATTTAGTGTTAGTTTCTCCTTTTGGGATTATCCTTCCTTCAAATAATGCTATAAAGTCCCGTGCGATAAAAAATATTGCCTATCAACAATTTTTGATCTCTTCTTCCCAATCGGTTTAGGGTCCTTTTCCGTGGTGGTAAACATCATATTCCTTGGTGGAACACCACACAATATTGTTATTTTTAGATTGAAAAGGAAATTTTATGGGTTTTGTTTAGTTGATTGATGTGAATCATTTCTACTTTCTTTTCCTAGAGGTTATATAAAATGAATGTGCCACTATTGTAAGACACATTGTAAGTTCCATGTTGCCATGACATTGATCATGAAATACGAGACTAAATTAAAATTATTTTGTTGGGAAGGACACTTTTTTACCATGGACTCTGGTTTATTTAAATAGTTGAGAGAGAAATCTTAGAGGTTTACTCACAAATTCATTGAAATTGAAAGAAGGTATAATATTCTAAGGAAAGTGTCCCTGATGTGCAACTCAATTGTCGTATTATGTAAATAAAGAGACTTTAAATTCAAATCCTTGGAGGATACAAATATAATGATATGAGAATATTGGTCCTATAAGTATAATGAAAGGGACAATTAAAATTAAAAATAAATAAATAAATATGTAAACAAAAACATTCAATTCATACACCCATTTCTCTTTTCTTTGATATGTTCGCATCTTGCCAACCACAATGAGAGAGGAAGAGAACATGCATCCAACTACCCAAATATGTCAAACATATAAGTATCAACCATTTCACTATGAACCATTGTCAACATTGTCAAGCTGCTCTGATGCCAAATGGGACCCTGTATGAACAGCTTCATATTTCTCAAGGGGAAACGTTGGATTGGCCTACTCGTTATAAGATTGCTTTTGGTGCTGCTAAGGGAATGTCCTACCTGCATCATGGTTGTTCCCCTCCAATAATACATAGGGATGTTAAATCATATAATATATTGTTGGATTCTGAATTGGAGGCCCATATTGCTGATTTTGGTTTAGCTAGAATTGTAGAGAAGCTGGGTCAGATGAATGTAATGTCAGGGGTTGCTGGAACATATGGATATATTTCACCAGGTAAGAATTTACCCAGCACCAGGGAAGTTGTGGAAATGCGGCTTTCCTGCAGCACAGATGAACTAATTAGAAAGGAAGCAAATACCACTTTGTCTCCCCATCTCAAGAGGAATCCCAGTGCTTTTAGATATGCTTCCCCTTCTATATGCACTAGCACATGTCCATTTAATGACAATAAATGTGGCATAGACTTGTGACCTTTACCTTAATTTATAGCCGATATTAAAAGCATTTTTCAATGATGCTCTTTACCTTCCTGAACTGCAGGAGAATTTGATTCACAAAGAAGTACTAGATCTCTATCTTATATTGGCTTTATCAGCTTGTTCCAAACAGGAGATACATCTATCCCTGTGGAAACATTTCACCAATCCCTTGCAAAGAAGCAGTTGTTATCCCCCAAATCACCAAGAACAAAGTTGCAGACAAATAATAAACCTGTTGGGTATTCAACAAAGACATCAGGAGATCCACCAGCCAGATTTGGTGACAAGTCATATCACAGCTAGAATCTCACTCTCTCGATAGTAGCACGCATATGAGTTGTTTTTCTGTAGCATAGCCTTCAAAACAAGAATCAAGTTGAGTTTAACATTCCCTTTAGTGTATATAATAGGGAATTTTTGCAGCACAAATGTGAAACATTATATGCAGGGTAGCCTGTTTTGAGATTGTTCTATCAAAGAGATGATGACAAAGGAATAGATGTAGAACAATGCGGTACATCATGGATGAATGATTGACAATAACTTCGCTGAATCTCTTCTATCATTTAAAGGTAGTCATGAGGCTTTGTTGTCTAGTTATTGTATTGAGAATTGTAGTGTATTTTAACCTTTAATTAGGCATCTGCAAATGAGGAATTGTAACCACAAAAAGTAGTAGCTATCAAAGGAGGATATACAAACAGCCTACTAGAGTGTGAAGATACCTCCATGAATTGTATGAAGTAGAATAACGTTGAGTAATTTTCATTTTGTCACTGAAGATTGTGTCTATATGGCATGTTTTATTACATGCTTCATCTTTAATGCAAGTCAGATATTAAATTGGATTCAATTGGTGTATTACTGTTAAATTCTACACAGACTTCCTACGAGAAAACACTTAACTTTAACCCTTATGCACTTTATTTTTGGCCATCTATCTAATAATTAGTTATGTTCTCTTACCACCAGTTATGTTCTCTTTGAGGCAATCAAAAAATAAATTTACAACCCACTGATTACTTAATTCACGCACAACTTAACCAACATAGGTTTCCTTGTTGTGCAGGTGTTTATTACTGTTGTGAATTGTGTGTGGCACTGAACTGGGATTGAGTTTAATACACAGTTCAATGCTTAGATTTTTTTTATAATCCAGAGCCAATTCATCCCTTTATCTTGTCCATTCTGGCCACATTTCATGATTGAAAGTAAGATTAGGTCAAGGTTCATCCAGGGTAAAAATTGTTTCAGTCATAATTGACTTCATCATATCCACGAACAACTTGCCAGTAATTGATATTTGGCCAGATTTGTCATGCCTATAGAACAAGATGGTTCTTTGGGTTATATTTTATTTGGACTTATAAGTTATAACTACCAGATTTGAAAAGATGCATATATTGAAAATGTATCTCTCCTTGTACAAATTTAAAACAAGACATCATTTGTACAACAATACTAGGAGAGCATTGGCAAGTTCTAGAGTGGACCTCCTCTCTAATCAATGGAGCTATCAGGTAAATACAGGGTGCCACTGCTACTACTTGTGGGATTCTGCTACAAACAGATTCATGGCATGGCATGGGCATGACACGGGGAATTCCGAATCGAGTTTTTCTAATGGTTCTCTTCATGTTGATGGTTATAATTTTAATAGATTCAGCAGGGTGGCTGCAACTGGCACATATTCCTTTCAATATCCAGATTTTGAAGGCACAAGAAGGAATAATATTTTGAAGAAGTGAGAAGCAGTTCACCTTATTATATTTACCATGCTAGGTCTTCCTTTAAGAGATTCCCAGCATCAAATCATTTGCATAAATATGGTTGTGTAAGAGTCGTGACGGTGTTGTAATGTAAATTATGTTTCCATAGTTGAACATCTGAAGTATTTTGCGATATTGTTATGGTACCATGGCACCTAGATCGGATCCAATGTTTATCAACACGTTTTTAATAACATGTTTTCTTTTCTTCCCGTTGTTGTTCATTTCTCCTCAAACTCCTCTCCAACCTCAATATCAGTGCTAGTAGTAGCATGAGCAACAACACTACGCTTAGCAGAACTAGAAGAACATGTTTTCCAAACTGCATGAGAACTACTTCCCTCATGAGTCACCATGTGCCATGCTTGGTCTCGGTGGTTCTCTTCCTTCTCCTCTTGGTTCAACTACCATATCTTCATTGGAACCAACACCCCGAACTCCACTAGACAACGATTCACCATTTTGTAGTAGTGATTCGCCATTTGTATTGGTGATTCGCCATGATTTTACAAGATAATATAATCTCATGAGAAATTCGCCAAAAAATTATATCCACAGTATACAGTAGCGGGATGGATCAGTGGCAGTTGATGCAATCAGATGCCAGAGTGACAGATGCAGAGACTAGCAACAGTCAAATATTGGGGAGCGCAGTGCAGAGTTGGAAGCAATGCAGATGGAACAGTGTTGAGTCAGCAGTAGCGTGGAGTTTTCAGTAGACAATGCAGTAGCTAGTAGCAGTCAGAGACTTGAGTGACAGATGCATCATACTGATTACAGTTGAATCAATTTGTTGGGTTATTTTCATTTGCAAATGTTGCAGTCGCAATAGCAACAAAGAGAAGTTTTGCTTGCAGAACATTCCAAAGGTACCAGATCGAGATAAAGTTGAATTCCTTTCTTGTTGAGAGGGAGTGTTGAAAATGGAAATGAGAAATCTTGAAAATGGCATCAATAAATATTTTAATTTAATTTTCCATTGAATTAAATTAGAATAAATTTGTAATTCCACATAACATGACAGCTTGTACGAGTTAACTAAGTTAGGATGACTTAGTTGGTTCAGTTAATTTGAGTTGAGGGTCTAACTAGAGGCATGTAGAGTGTCTCCTACATTATAGGAGCCCTAGTTGAGTTTATTTTGAGATGTAATTAATTAACTCAGTTTATCTGAGTTAAAGTCAATTAAACTAGTTCTAACTAATGGAGGAACTAGTAGGAGGTTAGACAGTCAGGTGTCGCTTCATGTGTTCAACCAGTTAATTGATAATTCACTCATAAATAACTCATGCATGTCAGTTTTGAGAAAGTCCCAGCTCAGATTGGAGTTTAAGGAAAATTTACTATCAATTGTATAGTTATCTAAATTGTACAGGTGGTGCATGCAGTCAAAAGAAGGCCCCTAATGGATTGCGCAGTATGGATTGGGAATTTCCCTAATTAACAAGGCCTAATTACCCAAGGAAACAATGCAAGGAAATAGGGATCCTGGAGGGCAGAAAATTGGTTAAGTATTAAACCAGGATTGTCTAGGAATCAGTGAGACAGCTAGAGATAGTGCAAAGGTTTCTCAACTTGGAGAAAAACATTGTAATATTCTCTTATTTTTTTACTTATGCAATATGCAAATAGCATGGTTTTTAGCTAAGGATTTCCCGAGGAAATACTTGTGTGTTGTGCGATTGAAATTCTTTCTCTTTCATGTTTTGTGATTTCAAGATCTAAATTGGTTTCCACAATTTGTAGAGTAGATTAAATTATATTGTTTTATCATATTGCAAGTATCAGTTGAATCTACGTGGATTTTCTACACCCAATTTCATTATGCATTGCTATATATTCTATTTCCATCTACTAAGTTCTGGTGGAAATTTTGTCTTGTTTCAATTGATTAATCACTCTAGTCAACATGCTTTCTAGTTTTGAAGCATTAATAGTTGTATTAGTTAAGCTTCTGCATAAAATTTCCCTTGTCTTCCTATGTAGA
This sequence comes from Pinus albicaulis, assembly GCA_034641835.2. NCBI lineage: Eukaryota > Viridiplantae > Streptophyta > Pinopsida > Pinales > Pinaceae > Pinus > Pinus albicaulis. The sequence goes on from CM076577.1 coordinate 413,461,151, forward strand.
TCCATTTGATCAACCAAATGAATTTGTTTCAAATCGATGGTGAACTTTTATGCTTTGTAGTCTTCTGCAGATTTAATAACTTGAGACTTAGGTTCTAAAACTGCCATCTTTAACTATCCTTTTTCATAATCTAGAGTTGAGAGTAGTCGTGTTTGTGGTGAACCTAAGCCCTACTTCCATAGCTCACTATAGGAATCTTGTTTCAATTTCAAATTATTTTTCCTTATATCCATAAACTGAGAGAAAATATTATCTTGCTTACCAATGATAATAGGTGAAGCACCAGAACATGATGTTTCTTGTGTTATAAAAGTTGATGATAAAACCTCAAACAATAAAACCTTTGTTTCTTCCAACCTTTGTCTTTTTTGTGCTCTATGCTTTACATTGTCTGACTCATAAGCTAATGTTGGTTGTTTTGTTTTATAAAATATTTTTTTAAGCTCTTTTCCATTTTGTTATGGAGTTTCAATGATAACAGATTGTGAAGACTGGCCTATTTCATTACTTGTTTGAACAATTGTTTCTAGATCCCGATTTGAGTATTCTTTCTTAGTAAACTACTCAATTTCAAGTCTTGGCCCATGAATATAAGGGGTTGAAACATGCTCCACTCTTTTGTTTGATATAATATTGTGTGAATCATAATGCCAAATCTCTCCTTGTGAGAACTTCATTTCCTTCAACATTGCCTTAACTTCTTGATTAACTGCTCCAGTGTTTGTTAGAAATTAAATAACAGAGCAAAAAAACACAGAAAATCATAAAATAAGAGAGACACAGATATACGTGGTTCACCTAATCTAGGCAACGTCCATGGAGAAACAATGAGTATTTCATTTTATATTATTCAACAAATTGAAGTAATACAACCTATAACACATTCATTGTAACTTCCTCTTTGCTCTCACATACTCTCCTCTCTCTTTTTCTCACAGAATAATACACAGTCGCAATACAATTCCCTCATATAAACCAAGTGTTTCCTTCTAGGGGGGGAAAATTAACATATCTTCTACCATTACATATTTTTCCTAATGAACATTCCAGATTGACTATGAAATCACAATATTTTATGAGGAAGTTTTCTCAAAAACTTTTCTTTCATGGGTGTTGCCCCTGAACCCCCATCAGGTGGGGTGGGGGAGGAGCGCCCCCACACCCCCCCATCTGGGATTAGGATCCAAACACACTCGAAACAAAGACTTATAAATCAGGAAGACAATCAGGATCCACACCTAACAACATTAACCTAAAATGGTCCCACTTACGCCTTAAGTTTGAACATGGCAACATTTTTTTTATACAAAATGAACTTGGTCAAAACTGAGGCTCTAACTTATGAACTCTGGTGAAAAAAATTTCATTGATAGGAAAGCAGGAAGCCTATATGGAGGTAGTTCATAGCGATAAACTCTTATTTCTATAAAATCCTTATAAGGATACTAATCTCCAACGTTGGTTCCTTCATTGAGTTGTAACATCTTTTTGATGTCTGGCTATATCCTTAGAGGAGACTAATCATAAAAAAAATTGAAAGTAACTAATAAAAAATTATTGACAAAATCATAAAATGAAAATCCAGGGGAATTCTTTCTTGCCATTGGTATCCAATGTATTACATAGAGAGAATTTCCAATTGAATTATGAGTTTGCAATTTTAAATTGGAAAATTTGTCCACTTGAAATTAAATGAAAAGGTAAACTAGGACTGACTAATATCTTAAAGATTTGGTAAAACTATAATGGGGTTATTTATAATTTATGACATCAACTAAAAGCTGACCAAAATGAAGCATAACGAAAGACTTCTTGTTTGGTGACAGAGATGTTAGAAACCTTAAAATAGTCTCATCTACTCACTCATTGATCATCATCAGATCCTAGCAAACAACAAATCGTAGAAATTATTTTCCTGGACATATCAAGAGAAAGGTTAGATTAATGAGGAAAATTACTTCCAATTAATTGGGAATTTAGAGGCCATTAAGATATAAGAATAATAGTGTTTTCTTCATTGATTGATTCATTATAGGACCGACTCAATATATTTCTTTTAAAGGTTGAGTTTGATTGGGCATTACAATATTCAACATTTTTAAATATATGTAGAACTAATATAAAATAAAACCACTCCATTTTTTGATACAATTGTCTGCTTACTTGAGGGATATCGTTCTAAGCACCATGATGCAAATTTTGGATATGGGTGAGTTTGAGGAATAATGAATCATACCATATAGGAATCCCAAACCAAATAAATGTTGTGAAGGTCTTGGGAACACTGAAGCACCCATTCTCTTAACTCATATAAAAATAAATTTACAATGGGTTTCATGGGAATCAACCTTGTTTTCTATTAATGGCAATTTGTCAAAATTAACTAGACAGGAAGCTTCTGTTGTCAAGGGTTTTGCAACTTTAATTTTCATTTTGAATAAATAAGTAACAATTGAATATTGTAGAAATTATACAACATGCATGTATCTCTTGGATTCACCCGATCTAACAATGTACTAAAGTTAAATACTGAATCTCTATTACAAATATTTTGCGGAATTAAAAACACAATCACTAATCACATGAACATGAAGAAGAATCAAATCACACACAACACAGATAATTTCCTGGGGAAAGCTTACAACTAAAAACCCCACTATATTCTATTGTATATTCAGCATGGATCATGAAATAATTACATACAAAACTCTTCTCACAAGAGCCCTCCAGTACTCAAATAATTGTCTCACGCTGTCATATGCAACACTGACCAACACATAACCAATTCTCAGCCTCCAGACAGTCTGCCTGCCTTGCGCAATCCCAGATGGATGCAATCCCTGATGGATGTAATCCCTAGATAGGAATTCTTGCCTTCCTTGACTGCGCAAGTATCATGGGCACTCCAATGGGTGTTTGGTTGCATGTGTGCAGCCCAATAATCCTACAACTGATATTCAACTTTCCTTTCACCTAGAACTCAACTGGGTCAACACTGGATCTGACATGCATGCAGCTAATAATAGTAAATCCTCAGTTGCATGTGAGATCACTGATTGTGAATTAATTAATATTTAATTCACTTGATCTCTCACTAGTGTATCTTCAGTTACAACTAACACAACTGATTTTAACTCACTTAAATGAGTTAAACTGGTTACAACCTGCATTAACTAATGTACCACTACACTTTGAACTCTGTTACAACTAGAATTACTCTGCATGCCTCGCCAACTACTTCTAACTCGAAATCCACTAACTAACTGAATTTATCACTACCATTTCACTGTTTCAAGTCATCACTGAGAATAGATTACAGTTTAATTTCCATGTTAATTAAGGGATAATCAAAATAGACATGCATCAAAAAATAGCACTGTAGGCCCCACGCTAGTTTGGGTGCTTAATGCAACTAGGCATAGGTGCTGAAATTTTCTTGTTGAATCTCAACACTCCCTCTCAACAAGAAATGGATTATCCTTCACCCCGATCCTATCTCTATGGTATTTGAATTTTCTCTTGGTGAGCGCCTTCGTTAGAATATCTGCATCCTGATCTTCCATGGGAATGTACTGAGCAACATTATCCTTCTCTACACACAATCTCTGAGATGATGGTACCGGATATATATATATGCTTGGACCTATCATGAAACACAAGATTAATAGAGGGTTTGATGCAACTCTGATTATCACAATGAATCATTGTCACGTCCATCTGAGAACCAAACAACCCAACCAAGATCTTTCTCATCCAGATAACCTCACATGCAGCTTGACTTGCTGCCATGTATTTTCTGCTGAACTAAGTGCCACAAATTGTTGATTCTTGTTGTACCAAGAAATTGTTGTCGATCCTATGCTAAAGATCCCTCCTGATGTGCTATTTCTATCTGATGGACTGCCCGCCCAATCTGCATCTGTGAAGCCTTGAAGCTTCACTCCCTCTATCTGTCTGTACCATAGACCATACTCTGATGTGCCCCTCAGGTATCTTAAGACATGCTTCCCCGCCTTCCAAAAGAGCTTGGTAAGCTTAACCATAGCTTGACTCATCTGGTTAACTGCGTAGCAAATGTCTGGTCTCGTGTTCACCAAATACATTAGTGAACCCACTAATTTCCTGTAGACAATAGCATCCACTACCTCTCCAGAAGTAGCATCCTCTTTCCTCCAATTTCCTGGAAGAGGAGTATCTATGGGTTTGCAGCTCTCCATGTTAAACTTACCTAGTATCACCTTTGCATACTTTCATTGAGACACAAAAATTTCACCATCTTGCTGCCATATTTCCAATCCAAGGAAATAATGAAGGAGTCCCATGTCCTTCATTTCGAACTCCCTTGCAAGATCCTCCTTACATCAGTGTATCAGCTGCTCATCACTAGTCAAAAATATATGATCAATAGCTTACCCTCAACCAAAATCTGGTACAGGTTTGTATCTACCTCACTTTTGGTGAAGCCCGGTCTGGTGAAATAGTTGTCTATCCGAGTGCACCAAGCATGGGGTGCTTGCTTCAACCCATACAGTGCTCTTTTGAGTCTGCACATATGTGACTCACTGTTGAAGATCTTGAAACCTTCAGGCTGCTCTATGCACACCTCTTCCTCAATGATCCCATTGAGAAACACAGTTTTCACATCCATCTAATGAATGTGCCAGACAATCTGCACTGAGAGTGAAAGGATGGATCTTATGAAAGAGTACCTTGAAACATGTGCAAAAGCCTCATCATAATCTATCCCCGCGATCTGTGAGAATCCCCAGGCCACAAATTTGGCCTTCTATTTCTCCACACTCCCATCAGCAGCTTGCTTTACCTTGTAGATCCATCTCGATCCAACCACTAATTTGTCGACAGGTCCTGGGACTATCTCCCATGCACTGTTCTTGACAATGGAGTCATACTCCACCATTGCGTCAACCGAAGTTGGTTGTTGCACTGATTTCGGAAAGGAAGATGGTTCAGTCACAATATATTTGCTCATAAGAGCCATGTATCCAGTAAATCGGTCAGGAGACTGTCTCTGTCTGTGCTATGAAGTAGGGGCTCCTACATTCTCTACAGCATCAAGTCTCAATCTATCAACTTATGTGGTGCGCCTTCTGCCATTTCTGTTAGATGGGTCTACATGAGTGTTTTCCTCCACTCCATGAACCTCCTCATGTGGTTGATCCACATCTTGAGATTCATCCTTGGGAACCAACAGTTCCTCCTCTACATACATGTCCATATCCCTCTCAAGGGACAACCACATGGATTTCTCCTCATTAAATTTATATCCCGTCGCACAACAGTCATTCTATTGTTTGGAAAATACACATGATAATTATGGGGTGCTTCAGTGTACCCCACAAAAATCCCAACCTCATATGTTGGTTCTAGCTTCTTCCTAGTGCCCTTGGTCACATGCACATAAACAGATGAGCCAAAAATATTAGTGTGAAATGTCAGGTTTCTTACCAATGAAAGCCTCTTCAGGTGTACTCATGCCAAGTACTCTATGAGGACAACGGTTTTTCACATGTACCATTGTGTTTCATGCTTCCACCCACAGATGCAATGATAGGCCTTGATCATGCAACATTGCTCGTGTTGCACCCACAATAGTTCTGCTCTTCCTCTCTGCGACCCCATTCTGCTGTGGGTTATGAGGCGCTATGAGTTCTCTTCAAATTCCTTCTTTTCTGTAGAAGTTCTTGAATTCGTTAGAGATGTATTCTCCATCATTATCGCTCCTAAGAACCTTCACTTGCTTCCCCGACTCTTTCTCCACGAGTTCCTTAAACTCACAGAACTGAGAGAATGTCTGATATTTCTTTTGCATGAAGAAGATCCAGCACTTACGAGAAAATTCATCAACAAAGATTACATAGTACTTATGTTTTGTTTTCGAAGCAACAGAGAAAGGACCACACACGTCTGTGTGAACCCTCTCAAGGATCCTTGAAGCTCGGTTCTCCTTCTCATGAAAGGTGGCCTTTACATATTTTCCCATAGTACATCCCTTACATGTGTCTAACTGCGCAAGTGTACCCTTAGGAAGACCATTAGAAATCTGTTGCATGAATTTGAAGGCTCCATGGTGTAGATGGCCCAATCTCCTGTGCCATAATTCGCCCTCATCCCGACTCACCACTTGATCTGCCTTGCCCATCATTGTTACACAGCCATCTACCTCCAGCTTGTAGTTATTCTTAACTCAAATCCATATCCTCTTGGCTTGTCTTGTTGTTTTATGTCGCAGGAAAGATTTTCCTTATTTAAAAACAACATCATAACCTCTATCCTCCAACATTGAAACTGAGACCAAATTTTACTTCAGACCTGGTACATGCATTACATCTTTTAATTGAAAGGGTTTACCTGACTGCCTCTAAAAGGTAATGGTACCAATCCCGGTAGCACTGTACTGCCCGTCATCGACCATTTCGATATGCATCTAGAGATCCTTCTCCTCCAAGTCTCTGAAAAGTTCCTTGTCTCCCGTCATGTGAAAGGAAGTGCCACTATTCAAATACCACACAGATCCCAATGCACTGGACACCATACATGCGATCAATGAGAATTCAAGCTCAAATTGCGAGGCAAGGGCCTCACCAGCTGTAGATCCTCCGGCCTTCTTGTTCTTGTTTTTCTGTGGACAGTTAGTAGCAAAATGCCCATGCTCGTGACAGTGAAAACACTTCACCTTAGACATGTCCTGCTTCTTGCCATTCTTGGACTCGGATTTTGAATGGAATTGCTTCCCCTTCCCCTTCCTCGCCTTGGCAACCAAAGCACTATCCTCTTCATCTTCATTCTTAGATGAAGATCCATCTCTAGTGTTTCATCTGAACTCATCATGCACCAAATCCGACCACAATCGTTCCCATTGGAAATTTTTCCCTTGCATTGACAGAGTCTTGATAACTGTGCCAACTCTTGGGAAGTCCTAGGAGAGCCAAGCTTACCAAATCATCATCAGCGACTGTTATTCCAACGCTCCCCAGTTCGTCCCGACATTGGACAAACTTTGTTAGATATTTTGGAATGGTGTCGCCCTTTTCCATCTTGAACTTCCTGAGTTTATCTTTGAGCGCCAATTTCCTATGGTCGTTGTTGCTTAGGAATAGATCCATCAAAGCCTTCCACATTGCATACGGTGTGGCTTTTCCATGGAGGCTTGAGACAATGTGGTCTCGTACTCCCTCCAACAGGATCCTCCTCGCCTTTGCCACTTTCTTTTGCCATGCATCAAGATTTGCAGCATCTACCACAGGGGTTTAGGAACATCATTGTCAATGAATTCCTTCAAGCCATTGTCTTCGAGTACTGCGTCCATCCTATCCTTCCAAGCAATATATTTTGTGTTGCCCTCGAGTGCACACTCCAACCTCAAGCCATTGAAATCCATTTCGATCTAGAATCAGTTGTAGTACTGAGAAAGTCTTTCTGCAAATTCGAATTATATCCAGTCACAAACTCAGCGCCTGTTTCACTTCTGCAATTTCCTGTTCTCCGATACCATATAGAAATTATACAAAATGCATGTATATCTTGGATTCACCCGATCTAACAATGTATTAAAGTTAAATACTGAATTGCTTCTACAAATATTTTGCGGAATTAAAAACACAATTGATAATCACATGAACATGAAGAATAATCAAATCACACACAACACAGAGAATTTCCTGGGGAAAGCTTACAGCTAAAAACCCCACTATCTTCTATTGTATATTTAGCATGGATCATAAAACATTTACATCCAGTACTCAGCTAATTGTCTCACACTATCATATGCAAAACTGACCAACACATAGCCAATTCTCAGCCTCCAGATAGCCTGCCTTGCTTGTGCAGTACTTGATGGATGCAATCCCTAAAATATAGGAATTCTTGCCTTCCTTGACTGCACAAGTATCATGGGAACTCCAATGGGTGTTTGATTGCATGTGTGAAACCCAATAATACTACAATTGATAGTCAACTTCCCTTTCACCTAGAACTCAACTGGCTCTCCATTAGATATAACATGCATGCATCTAATAATAATAAATCCTCAGTTGCATGTGAAATCACTGATTGTGAATTAATTAATATTTAATTCAATTGATCTCTCACTAGTGTATCTTCAGTTACAACTAGCACAACTGAGTTTAACTCACTTAACTGAATTAAACTGATTACAACCTGCATTAACTAATGCACCACTACACTTCGAACTTTGTTACAACTAGAATTACTTTTTATGCCTCACCAACTACCTCTAACTAGAAATCCACTAGCTAACTGAATTTATCACTTTCAGTTAACTATTTCAAGTCATTATTGAGAATAGATTAATGTTTAATATCCATCTTAATTAAGGGATACCCAAAATAGACATGCACCCAAAAATAGCATTGTGGACCCCACCCTAATTTGAATGCTTAATGCAATTAGACATGAGTGCTGAAATTTTCTTGTTGAATCTCAAAGATTTTGCAACTTTAATCTTTATTTTTAATAAATAAGTAACAATTGAATATCAAACCGCTTACTCAATTTTTTGTAGATGGTTATTGTACAAGCTCAAGAATGTGATTTGAATATTGTAGCATGCAGAGGAAAAGTTAGGAAATTGTTGATCAACACCTCGATATTGTAAGAATAGGACAAGAAACCCCTTTCCCTTTATGAAGTTATCTAACCATTTGAGGACACTTGTCACCACCTTATTTGTCTGGTCGATGCACTAATGTGGGAGCAATTAAGTTCATTAGTTGCCAAATATCATAGTGGTAAACAACTCAAGGAAAATAATTGAGCCGCCTTTATCACTTTAGCGAACTTTATTAAACTAGGTTTAAATTTTAGGTAAAATACAATTTTTTAATAAAAAAATCAATTTTATTTATTTACAAGATATTGACACAACAAAAGAAAGATAAAAGAAGAAAAAAATAATAGTAATACTATAGGTAAATTGTTAATCCTTCACATTTTAACCAGAATAAAAAGCTAACGAATTTTTTTGTTCAGATAAAAAAACTTGAATTCAGATATTATTGATTTCATTGAACTTAACCATATCTATATTTTTTTTTCAAATAAAAAAAACATGAATTCAGATATCATTGATTCATTGAATTCAACCATATCTATTTTAAGTGATAGTAATTTTTAACTATTTAAATAACTAAAAAGTAATTCTAATTCTTTGTCATTCTAATTCTTTGTTTTAGATTGGTAAAAAGTAATGATCATATTTATTTATTTTTAAATAGAATTTTAAATTAAAAAAAAAAAAAAAAAAAGCATATATTGCTTCATGTTTTTGAATTTTAAATTTATTCAATTATTTTTATAGTTTAGACACCATTAAATTTTATTAATATATTTTAAATTATTATTAATTATAAATAATAAAAAGAATTAGCTAATTATGATATTAACATTTAGTACATCTCCTAAAATTTGTATGATTATGGACAAGTAATTTAGGACGCATCCATTTAAACAAATAAATGGTAGTGTTATCAAAAAGCTTCATAATGACACGTAATACAGTAGGATCTAAATCAGTGAGGTAAACCCATTTTGGTAACTAGTCCGTTAATAATATTAAATGGTCCAACTATAAGCAGGATTGGTCAACTTTGTATAAAAGAATCTTTAGAAATAACAATGTTGATAGGTTGAAGTTAATGTAAAGGTAATGGTGATGTACTAGAGTTGTGACAATAATGTTGGTAATTTGTACCAGAATTGAGAATATAGTGTACACGCATAAAGTGTTGTCTTTCATTAATATAGAAAGGTTATATATATATATATATAAATGGAGATATGTATACATAAATGTGACATTAATAATAATATCCTATATAGAAAAGAATAAATGTAATTTGTACCAGAATTGAGAATATAGTGTACACGCATAAAATGTTGTCTTTCATTAATATAGAAAGGTTATATATATATATGGAGATAGGCGAGTCTTATTTCAGCTGCCATATGCCCATTAATGTGTCCAGGCAAGAAATGGCCGCCGTCCGATTAAAGCTGTAGATCATCGTGCGGCGGCCATTTCCTGCCTGGACGCATTAATGGACCTATGGCAGCTGAAATAAGGCTCGCCTATGGAAATATGTATACATAAATGTGAAATTAATAATAATATCCTATATAGAAAAGAATAAATATAATTGTACACAAGTGTTTGCTTCATTAGATGTTTGAAGAGGTTAATGACAAATATATAACAAATAATAAATGATGGTTAGAAAGGTATATTAATAACATTAAAACTTACATAAAATGTTATTTCATATAAAAGGTTAATATCACATATAATACCAAACTTTTATCATCCATGGCATATATAACTTATTTTTTAAAATTAATTAATAATAATTATGATTAGAAAAATAAATTAATAACATTAAAATCTACCTAAAATATTTTTTCATATGAAAAATTAATAAAATATTATTTCATATGAAAAATTAATAGTAAATATTATTTCATATGAAAAAATTAATAGTATATCACATATAATAGCAAACTAGTACAAATTCTTATCATCCATGGCATATATAGCTTCACTTTTTATAAAATAATCTAAGTTAATCACTTTAACAATCTTATATATAATAGGGTATAGTAACTACTTATCATGGATGATAAATTAATTAAAATAAGATACATGAATACCCAAATATAATTAAGCATTTCACTCTTTGCAATATTGGTTTTATTTCTTTTAAGGATAATGATAGCATGGGATAAGGGATAAGGAGTATTTATTTAATTTTTTTCACAATAATAAAGAATTAAATAATTTATAATTTTAATAAATTTCAATGTAGTTTTTTGAAATATAATATTGAATATTTTTTCAATTATATATAAATATTCAAATGTGAGAGTGGGAAATAATATTGGGTAAAAAAATTTTACATATAAGAAACTATTTAAATTTTTTTATTTTTTTATTTATTTTTTTAATTAAAAATATTTACATTGTTGTATGTAATTTTTCAAAAATCTTTTGGCCTTACTCCTAGATTTTTTGACCAAAAGGAGACAACCAAAACATATAGTGAGTTGACAATACAAACTAAGTAACCACAACCGACATGACCAGTGAAACCAAAAAACACCTAAAATCAGAAGACAACCTACAACCATTAGAAGAGAGTACTAGAGTTGGGTTCTCTGGTACCGAGTGTTGAAGGAGGTTTGAAATCATAGTGCACATGCTCTTACATGTGTGCAAGCTTCCCTTCCAAGCATTCCAATTTCTTGTATATTCTCCTTCAACCCCTCTATGAGGTGGCTAGGCAGTGATCATGCATTTGCCATTGATTATATTGCAAGTTGTTCATAAATCCGATGATCACATTTTTGTCATCATGATGGTCCCCGTTGAGCTGCTCCAGGACGAGGGTCACATGTTTGAGTTTGATTTCAAAGACATCCAAAGGGGAGGGGGGATAATTCCACAGTTCCAGGTGACTAGGCAGCATTAGGGTCCACCGTTTCCTTTAGACTGTGGTCCCGCATAAATGCTCAACGTGTTTCCCCCTTGGACCAATACCCCTCCATGCCCTTCTCTCTAATTTTGCATGGTCCACCTGACTGGAACCCGTGAAATCTTGTACCCCAAACTATCCCACATTGACCTACAACAAGTGACAACTAAAAACGCACTTGAGCCATGATGCCACCAAACTGCAGTAGACCCATAATATTGGCTCGCTACACAGTCCCTGTTTGAGCCTCTCAAACCAACCAATAGCTTGGACGACCACCAACAAAACACTCCCCACATGAAAACAAGAAAACCTCAACCCCTTGGCCACGTCCGTAGCTGCAACCAAACATTAAGCGTCGTGTAATATCTCGGACGACTGACCAACAGATTAGAGAGCTCAAAGACCTCTTGTTTGACTACGCCAACATATGCAACCATACAATAACAATTTTGAAGCTCCCGCCCAAGACCCTGGGAATCACCCCACAACATAAACAATCACCAAGCACAACTAGCAAAGGTGGGGGATGAGCTCGAACCTTTTTAGCCCAGCCCTTCAAAGGATCACCAGAAACCCCTAATTCTACTAACCAAACTATTGTTATGTTTCCTAAAACCCAAAATCTCAACAAAATACATAAAACAAAGCTAGAATTCCCTAGAAAGGACATGCCCACCACACTCTGACAATACACAAAAGAACCAGTCAACGAACATGAAAACCTTACTGATAGCCTGGACAAGGGTCAACATTCCAATTCCCCCAAGAAATTTGTCATGCAAGGAATCCACAACAGTGGAGTATCCTCCAAGCTACGAGAAGTGCTTTGATTGAAGTCTCTTACCCCAAATCCTAAATTTGCTTCCTCTCGAGCCTCCTTACTGAATTCACCAGCTCGTCGACCTTCAACTTTAGCTTGCCAATTCTTTACATCAGCTTTCCATACCCAGGTTAGCTCATGCATAATGCCAACCTGCGCAGGTGTAACAGGACCTACACTAGCTCTCTATCTCCCATACCAAGCCACAAACAATCATCGTTGCAGCAGAAACATCGCCACTTATATCTCATCGACTCTCCTCCTAAATTTTTCTACCTATTGGGGTTCATGTGTTTTGGCCAGATTGGCAAGACCAAAAGACAAGACAACATCAAACCACTTTGGGATCCTAGGATCTAGCCCTCCTGGATCCAGAGAGGGATCTCTCTATATGTGTGTTTAAAGATATGATCTTTAAGGCTTTTGTATGTGATTTTAGGCTATTTATGAAGAACAAGGGCTTTTTTTGGTTTTGGTTGCGCAAGGATATGATGAAGGTGAAGGAATTCTATATGGAGGGTGAAGGTGTAAATAGATAGAAGAATGGTTCAACTAATAAGATAGGCAAGGAGCAGCTTTAATCCATTGGGCTATGGATTCATAAGAGGATTTAATTGAAACAGCAAGGTTCAAGAGTGGTCCATGGGGCAAGTCATCTATGTCAAAGGATCTCTTCAAATTGATTTTATGGAATGAAATGATAAGAAATGGAGTGAGGGAAATCAAACAGACAAAGAAACAAAGAGCAACCTAAGATCAAGTAAGTACTTTGAAACTATCCTGCTTTTGGCATGTACTTAAGAAAAGACACAAAAGTAATCTAAGATCGGGTAAGTACTTTGAAACTATCTTGCTTTTGATGTACTTTCAATAGATTTTAAAATACTTACAATAGCTTAAGATCAATTAAAGACTTTTAACTTAGCCTGCTTTCAACGTATTCGAAAGGAAAAAATTCATGATAAACATAAAAAAGTAGTCTAAGATCAGGTAAGTACTTTGAAACTAGCCAGCTTTTGACATACTCTTAGGGAAACTTTTCAAACAAACTTTGGAGAAAGAACTAGAAGACAGGGCAAACCATAAACTTTCCTAGTCCAACTCTACTTAGCATGTAATGAAAATATCATTCAAGAACAATGTTTAAAGCTTAGACAGTAAGACATGGGCTCACCAACATTCCTTGACTGCTTGGACTGTATTAAATCATTCTTAAATACACAAGGGAGGAAAACATAAAGATAAAGCTTATCAGTGAGAGTAGGGTACTTGTAAGAGTAAATCCTAGCTCTATATTTGTTGTTCTTTATCAGAGAAAAGTGGACAAAATGGAAACATAGAGAAAAATAACAATTACAGTGAGAAACACATCACCATTAACATATACCAGGATCCCATAAATCAGCTATTTGTATTTGATGTTCAAACCAGTTACAATCATCAAGTCCAGTAGGTTTCTACAACTTCAAACTTCTCATCTCAGCTTATGTATCTTCAATTATAAACAGGGCTACAACAACTTCAAAAAACTATTTACATGCAACAGATATCCAGAGACCAACAACATCTCATCTTCTTCAGAAGTATTTATAGAAGGAAGAGGAGGTGGGATGAAAAATAAGATCTCTAGTTCAATTAATACAAGTTTTAATGCTTCTTTGCCTTTGAGAGGCTCAATGGAGAATTTTTCTGATATTTCTCTGTATTAATTGGTTTTTCATTAAGTATTAAGCTACTTGGCAGTTTTTGTTGACTTTAAAACTCTTTAGGCAGGTTGGCAATAACTTTAGTTGTCTTTTAGGCAAAAATATCACTGACTGGTCCATAATTATGCCTTCTTTTGATTTATTGAGGTTGCAGGTGTCACTTTGGTAGCTGAAGAGGATAAATGGCCTTTGATGTGGCAGTGGAGGCCTCCTTTACTGGTATTTTCCTTGGCCTTTTCTTAAAACACTTTAATCCATTGTTGAGTTGTGCTTAGGCTTAATTAAGCCTTTGATCTTTGTTCCCGGGTCTTTGTTCCTTAACACTGTCTTTATCCTTTAAACCTGTGGATTAAAAACCTTGATCTTCGGGCTTTTAGGCATTAATCCCTTTATCTTTGATTCTTCACTGATACACTTTGTTTGCTTGTTTATGCAGGTGGCTTTATGCATTTGGAGGGCTTCTGCTAAACCCTGGATCGTGATCCAAATGATTTAAACCTGGATTCAAAACTCGCAGCTCCTATTTCCTTTGATTTTAAGCCACATAATCATTATTCTGGGCCTTTTTGTCACCTGACTGTGACTGGGAAAAACATAGAGCAAACACTGTTTAAACCCTGCAAAACACACAAATTTTTTTTTTTTTAAAGTCCTACGGAATTGGGTTAAGACTGATCTAGAGGTTTAACGGAGGGGATGGAGCTGTGCGAAATGGAGGAATTTGCAGGAAAAAGGGAGAAAACCCTTGGCGGAAGCAAAACAGGTGCAAATGGAGTTTGGGCGTGACAGTGAACAGGAACCGTTGATTTAGAATGATCAACGGTGGAGATCATTCGATGAAGTGTTTGGGAGAAATAGATGGAGGTAAATGAATTGGGGTTGCGATCTAATGTTGGTCGTTAGATTAAAATAATGAATAGTCGAGATCAACTGATGAAGTATTTCAGGAGCAAATTAGATGAAAAGTAAATGGGGGCGAGATTAAGTTAGGACCGTCCGATCTCAAAGATCGACGGCCGGGATCAAAGTGAAAATAACACTGCGGAGGACGGCGGTTTGGCGGAAAACCATTAATGGTTTTCGCGCGGGCTCAGGGGAGGTAAGCAGTATGCCAAAAAAAAAAACGTGATTCCATACGTTAGTCGACACGTGGAAAATGGACACCGCCTATTTCGCGTAATATTTTGGTGTTAAACCTCAGGTGCAAAATTTTTACAAAACGCAACGTCCGCCGTCGAATCGGAGGACCCAGATCCGATGGTGTAGATCGTACGCAACGGGAAATTTTCACGGAAGGGGCGATAGTGGAATACAGGTGGCAGTGCGTGAGTGGGTAGATATTTTATGAGGCGGGAGGTAGGTCCCAAAGGAGTCGGGTCTATCGGGTTGAATCCCGACCGTTGGATCTTCGCAACGAACGGTCAAGATTTAAAGGGGAGTGGATAATGTTGAAAGGAAGAAGGGAAGGGAAAAATGAAATGGGCGGAAGGATAAGGCTGATGGCTGTTGATCTGAGTAGATCAACGGTCTAAATTCGTTTAAAAATTTATATCACGGGAATGAAAATAAAGAAGGAAATAAGGCTTCGGAAGAGGATTTTAAGTCTTTAAGTGCCAGATTGCGGGGCTTAAGGTCGCATGGAGGAAGGGGCTAAAAGTCATAAGCCCTTAGGGGCTAAAATAACTTAAAATGCAAAAAGGGTGTTTTTAGGCCAAAAACAGGGATTTTTAAGCCAAACTGAGGGTTCCAATAGGCTAAAGGGAGGATTTTAAAACCAAATAAAGGGGAGATATAAGGTTTTAAGGGGATTAGGATGTTTTGAAGGTCAAATGAAGGGTTTTTAGAAGGATTTTATGGAGGAAATAAGGATGAAAATGGTGGAAATTTTTTAGTGAAAGGGGAATTGAAATGATGGAAAATGGGCTTCTTAAGCAGTTTTCTTTGGTTAACAGCAAGGTTCTTCAGGATTAAAAGTGAAATAGCAGTGAAGATCAACTCAAAGGGTAAATAACATCATAAGACTTCAAAAGATGATAGGTTTTCAAAGGAAACTATCTCTTTGAAGGCTAAAAAATATTTAGCCACCATTTGATATGGCAAATTTTTATAGGTGGCTAACAGCGGCTCCAACTTGGGATGACAGCTCCTTGGAGGTGTCAAGAACCTCAGAGAATTTTCTCTGGAAGCTGACTAGTGCCTTGCACTTGATAATCTCTTTTATCAGCTGCTAACAAAGATGATTAGAACTTGATATATCAACAGAAAAGTATTCTTCAAACATCTACCTACACAACCTACTTCCTAACATTTTTTCTTCATAAGGTGCATTTGGACTTGCAGACCTTTTCATCAATCATTTTATTCTTTTATTGAAAACATAAAACTAGTCTAAGTCTACTCTTATTTCTCCATGAGTTCAGATTAAGCAGTTGAACTCATAAGTTTATCTACCTAACTACTATATGTCAGGATTAGACTGTCTGATAGAGTTTTATTCTCTAAATTCTAAAACATAAATTTAAAAGCAGCCAAGCCATGATTAAGCAATCTGACTTGTTGTGGTCTATGGCATAAAAACAAGCTGCACATAGATTTTATTTGCAGAAAATTAAAACAAAATTGTGAAGGCTTAAGATCTGAAACTAAAACATCCTTCATTATTTCTTCAGCTCTGTTTTGAATTTGTTTGAGCTATGTTTTCTCTCTCATCTGGTTCAAGTTCTGAGCATATTGGAACCAGTCTGTTTTCTATTTTTGGCTCAAGATTTAATCTAATTAGAGCCATTCTTCTTTTGAGATTCATAGGTCAGATATTGAATTTGTTTGAACCTTTGTTTTCCTCTGCCCTAATCTACATTATTGATAAGCCAATATTATGTTGTTTGGCTGATCTAATTCACTAACCTATCAGCAGTAAATTGAAAAGCTAATTAGTCATGATTAGGCTTTATGACTAACTAGAAGTGTGTTTTTTAGGAGTGGCATTTGAGCTTGCACACTTTCAGACTTTGTCTCTTTTTTGGTATGGGGTTGTACCTTTCTTGTTTTCATTCTGCCCTCTTTTCACTTTTTATTGTTTTTTGTATTTTTCTCATTTTTCTTCTTCAGAGGAATAAACAAAAAGACTAACTAGATGCTCAAAAGCTGAGCTTTATTGACATTCCTATCTAACCTACTCTAATCTTGGAATATTTACATTTTTAACTTACAAACTCTCTTTTCCAATACATCCAGTCAATCAGATGGTTCCATGACTGGTCTTTGCTCATCTCTTTGAGCATGTAGGATAGACAGGGGCATTCCCATTTGCTTTGTTTCTCAGCAGCAGTTCTGAAAATTTCGTTGCACTTGGTGATATACTGTTGTTTGTAACCTTTATTCCTTCTTGTGATGTCTTCAGGAAATAAATATAGGGATCTTGAAATAATGCCTGGTTAAGAGTATTTGGAAGACATGGTTCCACCAGGATCATCTCTACTTTCTCCACTGGATCAAGGTAGAGATTCTCTTGAGAAAGAAAAACTTCCTCATCTTCATTATTATCTGAACTGGAGGACTTATCATATTTAGCAGTAATATCCTCTTGAAATCCCAAGATATTCTGATTTAGTGGGTTGAACTCTGTGAAGAGGTTATTATATTCTTGAGCATGGGTATGTTCAATTGCTTCCTCTTTTTCAAGAGAAGGCTCCTTGGTTTCAACCTGCTCAAAAATTTCTTCATTGCTTTCCTCCTCTACCTTTGAGCTGAAAGGCTGCTGATTCCCAATCATGTGGAAACTATTACTGATGGTCTGAGATGAAGTAGAGAAAATATCCAATGACTCTTTACTTATTTCCAAGCTTTCATAACTTTCTTCATCAGTATCATAAATAGTCTGCACTGGCTCATTACTTCTTTGAAGGAATTGATCTTCCTCCCATAAATCTGCTAATGATGGTCCTGTAAGATTAACTTCTGTTTGGGGAGCATCATCACTAGATAGATCAAAGTTAGGAAAATCATAAATATAAGTAACACTACCAATCAAACATATTGGGTTATCAGTGGGTCCTTCTTTATTATGATCTACAAAAGAACTTTCTAGATCTGTAGAAAAAAGTTCCTATGTGAATGGGAAAGAGTATTTGTTTTGCAAAAAGTTTCAGAGACTAGTTGTTTATTAATAGTCTAATCTATCTATTTTTTTGTCAAAGGGGAAGATGTTTCTATGTTCCTTTGAACAGGAGTACAACAGTTATTTGTCTCTTGTGAAGACTGATTTTGAGGTTGGATGTCTTCTTGAGCCTCAACTATAAGGAATGATGAATAATTATTTGGGTTTTCAGGGATATCTTGAGGAATGTCCTTTATTTCTTGGTTGATTTCTTTCTCAACTGATTCATCTATATTCTTATAATTTTTCAATAGGATATTAAATTCATGAATGGTTGTTAAAAGATCTTCAGGATGTATTTCTTCTAAATACTCATCATTGTCTATAATGTGTTGGGTGATGTTTTGTGATGGATCATGATGTATTCCACCCCATGATAATGATGCAGTGTTTCCTTTATGGTTCTCATAAAACACATATTCAAGGTCCTTTAAAGAAAACAAACTACCAGATTTCAACCATTCATACCAATCCCTAGCTTTTCCTTCTAATGTTAACATGAACATTTTCATAAGGCAGTCTTCATGCCATTCCACTTTTAACCTCCATACATGTATGTGAAATTTGATAAGATGTAGAAGTGAGTTATCAAACTTTTCACCCCGAAAAATAGGAAGGTTATCATCCCAATTCACCTAGGGCATCTTATGTGGGAACCCATGGATATGATCTCTACTCATTGGGACATATCTTCGTTGTACCCTTGGAATCATGTTTGTAAATCAGGAAAGAGGTCACTGTGTCTATTCAACCAGTTAAGAGTCTTCTACCATTGGAGTCATTTGGTCTTCTGAGAGTTGTGGAGTCATCAGGTGGATGATTTAAATTTTTCTATCCACCAACAGTATGATTGGGATTTCTCAATGCATTCCTAAATGGATTCTACAAAGATTGAAGGGGTAATAGGCCTATTGGAGGCCAGTGGAGTCACCAGGTGGAAATTTTTAGCTCTTTTGGAGGTAAAATATTCTATGGTCCACCACCAATGTTTATTATGAATGCCAATCTGAAATGTTTTTGGGTTTTTTCTGAGTTTCTATGGATGTATAAGATGTAATTTACTCAGAACTCCCCAGCGGAGTCGCCAGAATGTTGGGGTTCCTATGTTTTGGCCAGATTGGCAAGACCAAAAGACAAGACAACATCAAACCACTTTGGGATCATAGGATCTAGCCCTCCTGGATCCAGAGAGGGATCTCTCTATATGTATGTTTAAAGATATGATCTTTAAGGCTTTTGTATGTGATTTTAGGCTAGTTATGAAGAACAAGGGTTTTCGTTTGGTTTTGGTTGGGCAAGGATATGATGAAGGTGAAGGAAGTCTATATGAAGGGTGAAGGTGTAAATAGATAGAATAATGGTTCAGCTAATAAGATAGGCAAGGAGCAGCTTTAATCCATTGGGCTATGGAGTCATAATAGGATTTAATTGAAACAACAAGGTTCAAGAGTGGTCCATGGGGCAAGTCATCTATGTCAAAGGATCTCTTCAAATTGATTTTATGGAATGAAACGATAAGAAATGGAGTGAGGGAAATCAAACAGATGAAGAAACAAAGAGTAGCCTAAGATCAAGTAAGTACTTTGAAACTATCCTTCTTTTGGCATGCACTTAAGAAAAGACACAAAAGTAATCTAATATCGGGTAAGTACTTTGAAACTATCTTGCTTTTGATGTACTTTCAATAGATTTTAAAATAATTAGAATAGCTTAAGATCAAGTAAAGACTTTTAACATAGCCTGCTTTCAGCGTATTCAAAAGGAAAACATTCATTATAAACATAATAAAGTAGTATAAGATCAGGTAAGTACTTTGAAACTAGCCTTCTTTTGACATACTCTTAGGGAAACTTTCAAACAACCTTTGGAGAAAGAACTAGAAGACAGGGAAAACCATAAACTTTCCTAGTCCAACTCTACTTAGCATGTAATGAAAATATCATTCAAGAAAAATGTTTAAAGCTTAGACAGTAAGAAATGGGCTCACCAACATTCCTTGACTGCTTGGACTGTATTAAATCATTCTTAAATACACAAGGGAGGAAAACATAAAGATAAAGCTTATCTGATGCAGGAATTCTGCTAGAAAGCAGATCCCGCATGTAAGAACACAACTGCTCCACTAAACTCTGAAAATGCTCAAAATTTCTATAATAAAATCATGAAAAACATTCAACTCAATTAAACATGAAGGCGAAAAAGAGCCATACAAATAAACTCCCTTAACTATAGTAAAATTCTGTGGCCAGATATTACATTGGGCGGCCTCTTAGCTCTTTTCCCTTTAAACTACTCCTCACTCACTCCCCTCTTAACTATCTCAGCTCTTCAACTATTCAAGTGTGTTCTCCTCACAAAAACCACTCATATTTATACATAAATAATGAATTTAATTCACTCCAAAAATCTCTCCACCTAATCCTCAACTAAATCTAATTTAAATTCATTTTAGGTGTGGACTCAACAATCCTCGTACATAGAATTCCTACTCCCTAATTTTGCTACCTAATTCTATTTTCTCTCATATCCTTTTAATTATTAAAGAATATTTTACAAAATCCTCACTTTTTATAATTTATCTCTATTTTATTAAAAATAACAAATTAATTAATAAAACAATTAAAATGTCACACCCCCCTTTATTACATAATTAAAAATGAAAATTGGCCTTGATGCTCCTGCATCAGACTCCCAAGGTTGAAATTAATCATGATCGCCTGATCATGTGTTCGGATCTTTGTTTGCCTGGATCCCATATCTTGTGTTGTAACTTTCCATTTTTTGTTGCTTCTGTCTGTTGTTCTTCTCCAAGTCTCCACACTTTATGCTGCATTGCCCCACTCTCTATGCTTTCACAATCTTTTGTCGTCTTTCTCTTGCTGCTTCTTCTTTGTCTTACTGTTGTTGGCCTCTTCCGGGATACTTTCATCTCATTCGCCTCATCAGTTCAATTTCTCTGTCTAATAGATTTTCTCCAGCATATGTAATAAAACCTGTACTCACAAAACAATTGTTAGAATAAAAAACATAAGGCTTCAGTGCCCCTTCTGCTGCTGGCAACATTTCATTATGTTGCTCTGAAATTCCCTTGTCCATCAGCACATCAGTATGCTGATTTAAATCCTCTGTGAGACTATCAGTTAGCCCCTCCTCCACATCATCTATTTGAAAAATGTTTCGCTGTTCTGTGTCTTTCAGTAACTCTTCTTGAACATAGATCCTCTGCTTTTCCAACTCTCTCCTCTGAAGATCTAACTTCCGATATAACTGAAAAATCTCAACTGGAGTAGAACTCGGAAATTTTACACAATTTTCCATACCTTCACTTGTTGTTGACCAATCATCAGATGGTCCTTCTTCCCCCGCTTCAATATTCTGTCAAATATTTCCATAAGACCCCTCTGTCTTCATTCCTTCCTGAGATCTTGCTACCTCAGCATCATTCTGAACAAATTTCAAATTCAACTCTTCTTCTTTAACAAACTTCAAAGTTTGTCAAACACCCTGTGATATGCCTACCATCACACACAAATCATTAATCTTAAAAACATAAGACCTTGTGGTCTCACTGGATGCTTCAGTCGACATCTCTCTTTTTTGTTGTGAATCCTTCATTTGATTCAGTTCTTCTGTAGATTTCCCTTCTGTCTCATCACTACTTCTATTCTCCCTCTGGAAATCTTCCTGAATTTTCCTGGTTTCAACATCATTACATTGTAAAATTTTGTCAGCAATCCCATTAAACAAATACACTTGTTTACCTCCTTGGAATTTTCCTTCAGCATTCCCACTTTGTTCCCCTTCCATAACAGTTCTGACTCGCTGTCTTACCCCAAACAAGAAGTCATTTGTAATTTATTCTTGTTGTAACCAACCAACCCATTCCTTCTCTAAAAGGAATTCTCTACCAGAATTTACCTCAAGAATTTCATTCTCCTTTGTGACAGTTCCATCAGACTGCTCACCGCCTTTCGCACATCCTGCAAACATACATAAACTGTGAGAAAAATTGCAAGGCTTCATGGCCTCATCTATTTCTCTCGCCCTTACCTGTAATATCCCCAACAGGAAATAGGCAGCAATACAAGCATACAACTATATAGAAAAATGTCGGAAACAGAATATAAAACAAGTACACATAAAATGCCAAGAATGCTAAGCCATTTTATTAATCTGAGAATATAAATGGGTACAATGGATAATCAGAATAAGAGCACCTATCCTTGCACCAGGCAAGTGAAGAACCCTCTCAGAAACAGGAAATGGCTACTAAAGAAACTGCTTCCCAGCTGCTGGAAGAAACTGCCGTAAACTGCTGCTCCTGGAAAGAACTGGAACTAGAGGCTGATTCCCTCACCGGAATGAGCTAAAAATCTACAGATCACCTATACTCGCTGCTCCGGACAAAACCCAGAAATCATAGACAAAATGGACCACCTCTGAAAATCACCCCCAGAAACCACCCTCCTAGAAAAACGTTGTCCCTTCAGGACCAGCGCAGAAGCTCAAGGAACACGCTGAGAAAAGGGCCTGAATCCTCCTGCAAAACCTCCGGCTGACACAACAATCTCCGAAGACTGAAAAACGCTGAAACCACTGCCAAATCACCACACAACAACGCTGCTCAACCAAGACTGCGTCCTCCCTGCTGAAACTGCATCCTCTCTCCTGGAATGCGCAGTCACCCCAAGAGACCAACTCCTCTGCAACTTCCACCCAAAAATCCACTGCAAACCACCTATAGAAACTGAAGAAAATACCTTGCTCGAGCAGGCACTCGAAGTCCCCCGGAGCCAAGGGTGAGATCTCCGACCGGAGACACTCAGTTCGCACTAAACAGTGTTGCAGACCGACTAAACAACCGGCGTGCTGAAGTAGACAGAAGTCTAGCTCTCAATATCAATATCATATCAACAATGCCAAATGGAGTGAAACCCCCACCTTTTATAGTGCTAGCTCCCTCAAAACCCTAACTGCGTCCTTGAGTTCCTCTTTGACCTGCGCAGTTACCTTAGGAGTTTACGTGAGGCCCCTCTCATGTGTGTGTGGACCCCCAAGGCTTTCCCCTTTAAGTTACAACGTTGCCTCTACTAGGGAAACACTTTATTTTATTTAAGTGAGTTAGACCCCTTTTCTCACTTTTTATTTATTAATTAACTATAGTCGGCAAAACTATACAAAAATCAAATATTCCAATTAGCGGTGCTAATTAGGAATATTACAGTCTCCCCCGGCAAAACGTTGCTTGTCCTCAAGCAACTGAAGTGATGGATGCTGTAAAGTCTGCTCGCTCTCCCAAGTGGCATCCTCATCCGGCAAAAATTGCTTGTTCTCTAGCAATGCTTGAACAAGCCTACCTCTAGCCGCATCTCCCACCGAGCCATCGCAAAGCCCCCATGGGTCCCACCTCCGAACCTCTCTCGTCTCCCCGATCCTATATACTTAAGGATATCTCAATGCCAGGATCCCAAAGTGACCTCTCACAGTACCAGCCAACCAATAATCCTCCCGGATCCCATCGCCACCATGGCCAATAATCGCACCAGTCCCACGGCTCTGACTGTGCACTGCCACTAGCTATGACCAATGCTCTAAGAGGTGAAGACCACCAACAAGCATCAATGCTCCCGGGCTCTTGCTGTGCTGTACCTGTAGCTGCATATGCTACCCCTCCAACTGCATACCAACTCATCACCTCTCTCCAATCCAAGTTGTGACTCAACCCCATGCTAATCCCGCTCTCCTGAAATCGGGATGGGGTGCTGAAGAAATGATGACCTGTGTCCCCCTGCCAGCTGGAATCTAGAACATGTGCTATGTCCATGGGCCCCTACTCCGCTGTGCTCCCTCCGACGAATACCATAACATCAAGAGGGTACCAACTCATGATCTCCCGCCAGTCCGCTTTGAGAGGAATCATGTAATGTATAACAATCGCATGTGGAACATGCCTGGAAGGTTGCCGCCAACCCGTAATCATCTCCCACTGCCAAACTATCACATCTACCTCCAACATATCCAGAGGATATGGATCTGTAGTTGATGTCACGGTACTCGGTGTCTGTGCATCTGACTGCTCCACCTCAAAGGATGACCCCAATGCTAGCCACATATCCATCATAGGCTCAATGCGGGCACCCATCTGGACCCCGCCCAAGGAAATGTCATGCTTGATGTCCATAGTATCCTCCTCTGCTGACTCAGGCTCCCTCATGTGCTGCTCTAGCTGAAGCGTCACAAGTGACTCATCACTTCCAGTGGTCTCTTATGCGCTCCCCCGATCAAGCCACTCTGTGACACTGTAGTCACTTCATCTAATTCACTGGCTATCATACCCGCATGATCGTCTTGCTCCACATTCATTGAGCTTATCCTACGACTCATATGAAAAAGAGTCCTCACCCTGGTATACAGAAGGAATGCCCTCCTGTTCTACCTCTGCCATCTCATCTACATCGAACATGCCACCCATCCTCTCGATAAAGTGTCGATACAGTGTCTGGAGCCCAAACACATACTGGGATGCTACCTCTGTTGTACCCAGTAACCTCTGCCCATGCATGTTCTCGACATGCCGTGAGGGAAAAGTGATGCATGTCTTCCTCATGACCTGCTCTCCAAGCGTAGGCTCAGTGATGACTGATACACCACCTCTGCAAAGGATCATCTCATCCCCCAACCTGTGGCTGTCAACTAGCACACCAACCCAGTGCCGCTACTGAGAAGTCTCTCGCCTAGCGTACTGAGTGTCATCAAAATATTTGGGGTTAACCTCGCATACCCTGCTGCTCACGCCCAAAGTGCCAAAGGTCAAAAACATAATCAGCTGTACCTGTGAGTGATGTCGAAGTAAGTCAGGTGTGTGAGTCCCCACAGATACTGCCAAGTATCGCTCCTTTGTCTCTCCATCGATCCTGGGTGAACTACTACCAAAGGTAAGCCCGATGTCCCTGTCCATGAGTCTCTCTGGAAGCAATGCTCTAAGACCCTGCTGTGCAGCACCGTATGCCCTCGCATACCACTGATCATCCATACACTCCTCAACATGCCACTGCACACTGAGGCATACCTCGGTATGTTGCTGGATACCATGTGCTACTGCTGGAGCACCCTGTACCATCTCGTGCCCTGATTGTGTCCTCTGTGCCCCACACAAAGGTGAAGAATCCTTGGCCCCATACAAGGTGCCATCTGGTGGCCTGCCAATGCCACCTCCCCCGACAAGCTCCTGCCAGGGTGTGCTGACCACCCCGTGATCCCATGTATGAATGTCATGCCAAGACAACCTAGGGAGTCTGCCCATAAACTGGTTGGCCACTGGAGCTGACCGAAACTGCACATGCTCTACTACTAGGCCAACTGTACTCTCCAAGACATAGTCAGCCGACCTGCCTGGGAAACGATAGGTGATCCCACCTGGATCCCAATGCCAATCTGGGGTTCCGGTAATCCCCATGCATGGAAACTCCTGCTGAGCTACACTCGGATCCATCAGCATCTCCATAGCCCGCTCCATCGAGTACCAACTCAAAATCTCTCTCCATCCAACCTCAACATATGGATGCTGTACCCTGTGCAACTCTGATCGTCTCATACCGCTATCCAAGTCAACATATGAGATCTGACTAGGTGGCTCTGCCTCTCTCTCTCCAACAGGAAGAGATGACCCAACAACACTGCTAGTACCATCCATGCATGCATGAAGGGGAATGATCTGACGCTCAAACGTGCCCTCTGATGGTACCATCAAGGAATCTAGTTGTTCCCCAATGCGGACCAACTTGGTCGCCGACTTGGCACAAGTCACTCTCATACCCTCCAGCTCTTGGTCCTGCAACAAAATGGCCTCCCGTACTGACGTGGCCTTCTCTCTCAAGACTCGAAGGTCCGTCCGAAGCCGATGATACCGCTGTCTGCGACCATCATCCAATACCTCTGTACCTGCTAGTGCCTCATCGAAGGTGGATACATCTCGTGACACTGCACCCATCTGTGTGCTGCTACCACCCGAAGACTCGGACGCGACTCTGGTCATCACCTCAATGGATAGCTCTACTGAGGTAGGCTCTACCTTCTCCACTACCACATCAACCGACATGGCCAAGGAGGTCTCCGATGAGGGTGAATCCTGTGTCACACTAGGTGTAACCTCGAACTCCCTGCAACCCTGTGTTCCCTCATCCTCCAAGTGCGAGGTAACCATTTTAATGGTTTCCCTCTCCGATACTCGGTCAGGCTGGAAAGAGGTATCCAACTTGTCCACTCAAGCTTTCTCTGAGCACCTGGATGACTTGTCAAATGTCGGTAGATGGAATCTGTCCACTATGCGCTGTAATCCCCCGTCATGTGAGCGCATGTTCCCTCTGTGAAAGTTGTGAGGTCTACTACCACGCTGGAGCTGAACATAATCTCTGCTAGCTGTGCGGTGGTAGTCTCCATCATGATGATGCCGGTGCCCCCGGTGATGATCACGGGTTCTAATGCCATACTGGACCTGGATATAGTCCCTGAAGGTGAGAGAATCCATGAACGCCTGTCCGAAAGCCTGATACTCTGCAAAAACACCTGCCATCCGAGCCGGATCCATCTCTCGCTGCGCTGTTGGCCCTGCGTCCTCTGCCAGGAAGGTAGGCATGGTGGGTCACGTGGGTGCTGGAATATCCCTCCGTGCACCTCCCTGTACTCCTGCCCCTGTGTCCTCTGGTAAGAATGAGGGCATAGTGGATCGCGTGAGTGCCTGAGTCGTCACAATGGGGATAGCATCATGCACTGGTACGTGGTGAGACATACCCGATCCCTCACCGACCTGGAAAACCCTAGGGGGTTCTCTCTGTCCTACCTCTACGGCCGTGAGCCTCTGTGATATCTCCTGCACGTGATGGAGGAGTGCATCCAGTTTCCTCTCTGCGTCTGCCATCGGATTCCGCTGCTCTGTGCCCCGCACAGGCTGCTCTTGCTCAGAATCAGTCTCAGGTGGCTCCTGATCAGAATCCTCCCCTCCGAAGGGAAACCTCCACCTGCTCTCAACGTCTCTGAGTCTCCTCTGATCAAAGTAGGGATTATCTCCGGGCATCATAGACTGCTAGCACCACAGGCTGAGCCAGAACTATGCTCTGATACCACTGTAATATCCCCAACGGGAAATAGGAAGCAATACAAGCATACAACTATATAGAAAAATGTCGGAAACAGAATATAAAACAAGTACACATAAAATGCCAGGAATGCTAAGCCATTTTATTAATCTGAGAATATAAATGGGTACAATGGATAATCAGAATAAGAGCACCTATCCTTGCACCAGGCAAGTGAAGAACCCTCTCAGAAACAGGAAATGGCTACTACAGAAACTGCTTCCCAGCTGCTGGAAGAAACTGCCGTAAACTGCTGCTCCTGGAAAGAACCGGAACTAGAGGCTGATCCCCTCGCCGGAATGAGCTAAAAATCTACAGATCACCTGTACTCGCTGCTCCGGACAAAACCCAGAAATCATAGACAAAATGGACCACCTCCGAAAATCACCCCCAGAAACCACCCTCCTAGAAAAACGATGTCCCTTCAGGACCAGCGCAGAAGCTCAAGGAACACGCTGAGAAAAGGGCCTGAATCCTCCTGCAAAACCTTCGGCTGACACAACAATCTCCCAAGACTGAAAAACGCTGAAACCACTGCCAAATCACCACACAACAACGCTGCTCAACCAAGACTGCGTCCTCCCTGCTGAAACTGCGTCCTCTCTCCTGGACTGCGCAGTCACCCCAAGAGACCAACTCCTCTGCAACGTCCACCCAAAAATCCACTGCAAACCACCTATAGAAACTGAAGAAAATACCTTGCTCGAGCAGGCACTCGAAGTCCCCCGGAGCCAAGGGTGAGATCTCCGACCGGAGACACTCAGTTCGCACTAAACAGTGCTGCAGACCGACTAAACAACCGGCGTGCTGAAGTAGACAGAAGTCTAGCTCTCAATATCAATATCATATCAATAATGCCAAATGGAGTGAAACCCCCACCTTTTATAGTGCTAGCTCCCTCAAAACCCTAACTGCGTCCTTGAGTTCCTCCTTGACCTGCGTAGTTACCTTAGGAGTCTATGTGAGGCCTCTCTCATGTGTGTGTGGACCCCCAAGGCTTTCCCCTTTAAGTTACAACGTTGCCTCTACTAGGGAAACACTTTATTTTATTTAAGTGAGTTAGACCCCCTTTTCTCACTTTTATTTATTAATTAACTATAGTCGGCAAAACTATACAAAAATCAAATATTCCAATTAGCGGTGCTAATTAGGAATATTACATTACCTCTTCAGATGCTTCTGAACTATCCCAATAGTTCATGAGATCTTCCTCACTGATCTCTTCACCCAAAATTTCGCCATGTTCCGGGCCACAAATGGAAACATCCATTTTCAACTCAGCCTCTCTGAGTTCTTCACAACTCAACATCTGCTCGAGCTTCCTCAGCTCCTCCATCAACTGTATGTTTACCTGCTTTTCCCTTCTTGCGTGTAGCTTCTGCCACTTCACCTTATTTCTCATGGTCCAACCATGTGTCTGGTTCCTCATATTTTCCTGCAACAACTTCATTAACAATTCAAGGCGAATTGTTATCTCAACATTCTCCCGCTCATACTCTTCATCAGATCTCCGAAAATGACTATCAACAGTCATCTTCCCCTCCTTTGTGAACTGCATCTATTCACGTGTGAACTTCATTTAAGCCACTCCCCCGCAATTCTTCGCACTTTTCATTTATCAAAATGCAACTTCTCCTCCTGCGCTTGGCTTCTTTTTGTCCTGGGACCAATCCCTGGCAACCTTTTTGCTACAATTTGTTGCAAACAACACTTTAGCATGCATGTGTTACTTGATAGTAACCCAAAGGGCTGCAAACCCACATTCACACTCTCAGATGCATATAAAAATGCATTTCAATTTAATGCCCCAATAAAATTTGAAATCTGGCAAACCCGCCAAACTCACAACACACACTTTCTTCAATTTTCCAAATAAGAATGTACCTCAATTTTCACAATCTGGGCAATCTTAAACTACATGAAAGAAAAATTTGATCTCATGGTTATTACAAACCAAACCATCTCCTTGCGAAAGCTTATTTTCATCGTAATACTCAGACTCAATATCTCTTGCCTCAAGCTTTACTTTTACAAATAAAACAATGATTATAAAACCATTTGAATTCCATACTTCATGAACATTCGAACATTCCCATAAATTAAAGGTTCGAACTTATCCTCACCTCAAGGGAGCTTAAACCAACATTCAAAGTTTACAAAACTTCATTTAAATGCGCCACGGCTTCCATTCACCATATATCCAACCCATATAAGAATAGATGTTCCATTAAGAAGTCGATTTTTTTTAAATAAAATCATATAATTCAGTTCCACAACTTACCTTCCCATCTCTGATCAAATGTGCCCACCATTCTGCATATTATAATTTCGCCATAATATAACCTGCACACATAAATTCATCAATGTCTGTTCCATTATAACCTGCGCATGGTAGCATCAACCTTTCAATGTGATTAGGCTTGCGTGGCCTCCACGCACGCACTAACAAACATCTTCAAACCTTTTGTTGTTTTCCGTAAGATTTTCGTCAACACATACTCCTCTGTCCTGCAAAGGCTTCTGGAAATTCTTCACCTAAATTCTGTCTACTAGGAGACATCAAAACTTCATCATAGTTCTTAGCAATGGATAAATCTGACTTTACAGGCACCATTTCTAATTAATTCCAGATCTCAACGTTAACACTTCAACGTTAATGTCATAACCATGTAATATATGTAATACCCACGCAAATGTCACGCGAGCTTGTGACACAGCATTATCACTGTCATATTAGACACACGAAAAAGCTGGAATGACAGTGCCTCCTCTGCGTTGCGGCCAGGGCAACCAGACTCTTGCAGTCTCACCTCCGGCTGCTTCACCGGGAATTCGCACGAATTTTATATGCTGGTTGTTTTCAACCTCAATACGAATTTGTCACATTTGTGTTGTGGCATCACTTCAACAGCAGCGATTCTTTCACGGATTTTCCGCCTTCCAGCGTTTCCAACAGAAAAACAACAAGATCGTGGATCACCACACTCCTGGTACAATGGCACGATGGAGGGAGGAATAAATCTCTCAGATGACGCTACAACCAACGCAGATTAGATAATCCAATCTCAGCCACCTAGGATCTCGGTCTCAAAGGCTTCAGGTTATGTAGTTTTACCATACTTCTGATTAGTCAGTCGATCACCACAGCAAACACCCAACATTCATATCAACCATCACGCAAAAGAAATCGATGTTCTAACATTTAGATCGATTTCACAGCAAAGAACCCAAACTTCAATTGATTATCACAGCAATCCCAAACTTCAATCGATTATCACAACAAAGATCGATGGACCATCATATTCATAGTGATTGCAACAACGAGTCTACTCGGCGTATAATCAACAACAGTCATTCACAAATTTTGAACCACACGTTACCTTCAAGCACGCTACATCTGACAAATTTGCCACTGTTTAAACACTGTTCATTACACTTACTGAATGCCATTCAACGCCGGCTCAGTTTTATCAACACGGTTTTTGCAGTTGCAGTTATTCATCACACGAACCAAGCTCACACCGGATTCTTCTCCTAGGGGAGTTCCAAGCCTACGCAGAGTTTTGTTTTCTCCTACATACATTCCAGATCCACATAATTCAAAAATTGAAGACTGTTACCGTCCTCTCAAACACAGCTTCAGGCGATTTATCCACTGCTTCAACGCAATTTGTTCTTGCTGAATGTTAAAACTTCACCACGGACGCCGATCGACTTCATTAATCACAGTTTCAGCTCCATTCATCCGCATCTGCCTCTGCACAACACACTGTCACAGTTTGTCTCTGCGCCTATCACCTGCAAACGCAAATCCGACCTACACATTCATTCCAACCTGTTACACTGAAATTGTCACCTTGACATTTTGCTGACTGTATGAGCTCAGTAACACTCATACATGCCTCCTCTGCAAGTCTTACAACCTTTGTTCCTCATTCCATGCCCTGAAACTGGAGAAAAAACCCTAAAAAGCTCAAAAAACCTTGGGTACGCAGTTAATATGAAGCCTACCTGCGTTTTTAGCTAGGGTACGCAGGTAATGTGAAGAGAAACTGCGTTCTAGAACGCATTTTTCCAATGTTATAGGTGCGGTACCCCTGTAAAGTCAAAAATGCGGGAAATTAAACCAAAAAAGTTGAATTTTGGTCAATTCTAGAAGGTTCTCGATGAGATTTTTTGGGGATGAGTACGCTTTGGTAAGGTGCATCTATCCCACACCTTAAGGAACTAATCCCTTGATGTGAGGAGCCTATCCCTTTGAAGGAGGGTTCTATCCCTTTAAAGGTGGAATCCTAACCTCCTCATCTGCTCTATAAAAGGAGGCATTGGGTAGCTTCAAAGGGTTAAGTTTTTTTGGAGAAAATATTTGAGTTGAAGTGCTGTTGAGATTTAGACTTCTTTCTGCTGAGCTTTTGAGAGGAAAGATCACATACCTCTTTGTGCTCCTGGAGGAAGAGTGTAAGACTTATCAAAGTAGAGGAGATTCCTGTTTCGGACCCCGGGAAGGCCTTTCGAACATCAAGGCTAAGGTTGTAAGGTTCTTCTGTATATTTTAAGATTAATACAATCAAGTTCTGTTTTTCTCAATAAATTGTCATTCGATTGTTTATTTCAATAAGCTGTCGTTTTGATCATTTATTTCATAGATTCCTTGATCACTATGATAGGTATGTTTTATGATTATTTGTTATACAGGTGCTATTGATATTTTCTTGTTTGTGATTGCAGATCAACGAAAGATGATACTTTCTTGTAACAAAAGGGCCCTTGTTGCGACGAAGGATTATAGATGCAACGGAAGCACTGCGACCGCAAATAAGCATTTGGATCTAAGGTAGGATCGACACCTTCATAACATTTATTTGTAAAATGAATATACTTAGAGAAAGACAAACTTAGTTGTTCGTTTGTTGCTAGATTGTCTTCTGACACTAGGGAGATCGGTCTTGTCCGCAAGAACGATTTATCCGGCCAACACAACCTTCGGCAGATGTTAATGCATCCAACATCATAACACTTCATGCTTGCGTGGCTTCTCATAAAATTCCAATTAAGGACGACATTTCCCCAATTCGACTTCAAAATCGAATTTCGTTTTGCTGTAATATATTAAAATGACACATTGTAGTCACAAGCTCTTCCCACATTGGAAAATCCAATTCGCAACTTAATCAAAAGTTCTACAATCGGCAGATACAAAAAACTCACACGGTTTAGACTCTCCATCCACACATTGTGGTTCATGCAGATCGATTATAAATAAAATCTCAAATGCGATTTCCATTTCCCAATCCCTCTTCGCTGTTTGTTACAAAATAGAACGTGTAATCAAACCATCCCATTGAACACTATCTGCAAAAACAGCATTGTACCCTTGCATTGTATAAATTTACATCAATAAGAAAATCACGTTGTGAAATTGATCCATTTTGAGATCGATTCACACAATTCTACACAACATTTAAATCAAGAATATTTATCCTCAAACCATGCAATCAAAACTCCTCGTGCACCAGCTCTGATACCAAAATGATGCAGGAATTCTGCTAGAAAGCAGATCCCGCATGTAAGAACACAACTGCTCCACTAAACTCTGAAAATGCTCAAAATTTCGATAATTAAATCATGAAAAACATTCAACTCAATTAAACATGAAGGTGAAAAAGAGCCATACAAATCAACTCCCTTAACTATATTAAAATTCTATGGCCAGATATTACATTGGGCGGCCTCTTGGCTCTTTGCCCTTTAAACTACTCCTCACTCACTCCCCTCTTAACTATCTCAGCTCTTCAACTATTCAAGTGTGTTCTCCTCACAAAAACCAATCATATTTATACATAAATAATGAATTTAATTCACTCCAAAAATCTCTCACCTAATCCTCAACTAAATCTAATTTAAATTTATTTTAGGTGTGGACTCAACAAAGTCTCGTACATAGAATTCCTACTCCCTAATTTTGCTACCTAATTCTATTTTCTCTCATATCCTTTTAATTAATAAAAGAATATTTAAAAAATCCTCACTTTTATAATTTATCTCCTATTTTATTAAAAATAACAAATTAATTAATAAAACAATTAAAATGCCACACCCCCCTTTATTACATAATTAAAAATGAAAATTGGCCTTGATGCTCCTGCATCATTATCAGTGAGAGTAGGGTACTTGTAAGAGTAAATCCTAGCTCTATATTTGATGTTCTTTATCAAAGAAAAGTGGACAGAATGGAAACATAAAGAAAAATAACAATTACAGTGAGAAACATATCACCATTGACATAGACCAGGATCCCGTATATCAGCTATTATTATTTGATGTTCAAACTAGTTACAATCATCAAGTCCAGTAGGTTTCTACAGCTTCAAACTTCTCATCTCAGCTTATGTATCTTCAATTATAAACAGGGCTACAACAACTTCAGAAAACTATTTACATGCAACAGATATCCAGAGACCAACAACATCTCATCTTCTTCAGAAGTATTTATAGAAGGAAGAGGAGGTGGGATGAAAACTAAGATCTCTAGTTCAATTAATACAAGTTTTAATGCTTCTTTGCCTTTGAGAGGCTCAATGGAGAAGTTTTATGATATTTCTCTGTATTAATTGGTTTTTCATTAATTATTAAGCTACTTGGCAGTTTTGTTGACTTTAAAACTCTTTAGGCAGGTTGGAAATAACTTTGGCTGTCTTTTAGGCAAAAATATCACTGACTGGTCCATAACTATGCCTTCTTTTGATTTATTGAGATTGCAGGTGTCACTTTGGTAGCTGAAGAGGATAAATGGCCTCTGATGTGGTAGTGGAGGCCTCCTTTACTGGTATTTTCCTTTGTCTTTTCTTAAAACACTTTAATTTGTTCTTCAGTTGTGCTTATGCTTAATTAAGCCTTTGATCTTTGTTCTCGGGTCTCTGTTCCTTAACAATGTCTTTATCCTTTAAACATGTGGATTAAAAACGTTGATCTTCAAGCTTTTAGGCATTAATCCCTTTATCTTTGATTCTTCGCTGATACACTTTGTTTTCTTTTTTATGCAGGTGGATTTATGCATTTGGAGGGCTTCTGCTAAACCCTGGATCGTGATCCAGATGATTTAAACCTGGATTCAAAACTCGCAGCTCTTTTTTCCTTTGATTTTAAGCCACAGAATCATCATTCTGAGCCTTTTTTTCACCTGATTGGGACTAGGAAAAACACAGAGCAAACACCATTTAAACCCTGCAAAACACACAAAAACTTCTCTTTTTTTAAATCCTGTGGAATTGGGTTAAGACTGCTTTAGAGGTTTAACGGAGGGGATGGAGCTATGCGAAATGGAGGAATTTGCAGCAAAAAGGGAGAAAACCCTTAGCGGAAGTGAAACAGGTGCAAATGGAGTTTGGGTGTGACAGTGAACAGGAACCGTTGATTTAGAACGATCAACGGTGAAGATTGTTAGATGGAGTGTTTGGGAGAAATAGATGGAGGCAAATGAATTGGGGTCGCGATCTATTGTGGGCCGTTAGATTAAAATAATGAATGGTCGAGATCAATCGATGAAGTCTTTCAGGAGCGAATTAGATGAAAAGAAAATGGGGGTGATATTAAGTTAGGACCGTCCGATCTCAAAGATCAACTATCGGGATCAAAGTGAAAATAACACTGCGGAGGACGGCGGTTTGGCGAAAAACCATTAATGGTTTTCGCGTAGGCTCGGGGGGGTAGGTTGTATGCCAAAAAAAAATGTGATTCCATACGTTAGTCGACACGTGGAAAATGGAAACCACCTATTTCGCGTAATTTTTTGGAGTTAAACCTCGGGCACAAAAGTTTTGCGAAACGCAACGTCCGCCGTCGGATCAGAGGACCCAGATCCAACGGTGCAAATCGCACGCGACAGGAAAGTTGCACGGAAGGGGTGATAGTGGAATACAGGTGGCAGCGCGTGAGTGGGTAGGTATTTTATGAGGTGGGAGGTAGGTCCCAAAGGAGTCAGGTCTATCAGGTTGAATCCCGACTGTTGGATCTTCGCAACAAACGGTTAAGATTTAAAGGGGAGTGGATAATGTTGAAAGGAAGAAGGGAAGGGAAAAATGAAACGGGCAGAAGGATAAGGCTGATGGTTGTTGATCTGAGTAGATCAACGGTCTAAATTCGTTTAAAAATTTATATGATGGGAATGAAAATAAAGAAGGAAATAAGGCTTCAGAAGAGGATTTTAAGGCTTTAAGCACCCGATTGCGGGGCTTAAGGTCGCATGGAGGAAGGGGCTAAAATTCATAAGCCCTCAGGGGCTAAAATAACTTAAAATGCAAAAAGGGTGTTTTTAGGCCAAAAACAGGGATTTTTAAGCCAAACTGAGGGTTCCGATAGGCTAAAGGGAGGATTTTAAAACCAAATAAAGGGGAGATATAAGGTTTTAAGGGGATTAGGATGTTTTTAAGGTCAAATGAAGGGTTTTTAGAAGGATTTTATGGAGGAAATAAGGATGAAGATGGTGGAAATTTTTGAGTGAAAGGGGGATTGAAATGATGGAAAATGGGCTTCTTAAGCAGTTTTCTTTGGTTAACAGCAAGGTTCTTCAGTATTAAAAGTGAAACAGCAATGAAGATAAACTCAAAGGGTAAAGAACATCATAAGACTTCAAAAGATGATAGGTTTTCAAAGGAAACTATTTCTTTGAAGGCTAAAAAAGATTTAGCCACCATTTGATATGACAAATTTTTATAGGTGGCTAACACTACCCACACTCGAATGTATGGCATCGGAGCGCCACGCTTCAAATTAACTCTATGGTTGGATCCCAAAGTTGCCTCTCCCCCCCCGCCTGGCCGATGGATCCCAAAGTTTCCCCAGGGTGCCATCCCCGAAGGGTATAAAATTATAGTTATTATGTAAAGCTAAAAACATATTTAAAAAAAGAAATTGAGCAATATATTTTGTACAATTTTCACTTGGATAATTATTCTTATAATTAAAGTATAAACCTACATATTTATAAATTCAATAAATATACTTACAAAACAGAAAATTATGTATTTAAATAAAAATATTAAAATTCAAACTTATTTTAATTTTTTCTTTATTTAAAAAAAAATCAATGGGAAAATTGTAGAGATACCTTAAAATAGATTAATATGTCTCATCCAAAATAAACTTTATACTTATTTGTACAGAATTAATTAATATCCAACAATATTGACTCGAACTAGTAAATTTTTCCCCTTAGTATTCAAATCCTCATACTTATATAATTTGACTTAATTCAATAGTATCTATCTCTCAATTTTCTCCCTTACTATTCAAATCCTTACACTTATATAATTTAACTTAATTCAATAGTCTCTCTCTCTCTCTCTCTCTCTCTCTCTCTCTCTCTCTCTCTCTCCCCACACACACACACACCATAGGTGGAATATTGCATTAGGAAAATTTGTATCAGTATACAAAAATATTACATAATGAGATTGCAGAGCCCATTTTTCCATATACTTTCCTACAAAAGGTTTTCTTTTATCATGTTTTCCTAACTAGGACAAAAAGCCAAATGTAAGGAGGTACTTATGTAAATTATCTATAGAAAAAATTCTTATATTCACAATACTTAGCTTTCATACCAAATCATTAAACTATATGTATGCCAAATAAACTTCATTTTGTGTCAAGATTAACTAGGGGAACTACCACATTCAAATTGATTAGAGCCATAGAAGGGGATACAACTAAACTAGTTGAAGATGCTATAAACATTGTTGGCATGGGAGGAAAACCTTTGTTAGTTGTAGTTCTTCTAGTTGGCTTCTTAGGATGTCAATTTCATCATCTTACCTCTGAATTAGCACATGGTGCTTGATCATTATCTCCATGTTTGACATGACTTGATTTTTAATTTTTCAGTACATCGACTGAGGGCCATAATATACCCTTGAAGTTCTATTACTTCATCTTCTAGTGTAAAATCATGCCTCTTCCTATTTCCATTTCATGTAGCCATATCCTTTGTTAGGCAGATACTCTGCCTCTTACTAGATTTCTCTTGCAGTCTCCATCCAGGTTATTTTTGGTGTAGTGACAAATGCTCTCTATTTGTTAAAGTAATTACATAAAGAATCACAATGGATATGTAGGGGATACATAAGAGAGAATATCCCAAAGTTGGGGATTTCTTAATTGCTCTATCATTCCATACGAGTTAGGGTGTGATGGCTACATACCCACACAAATACTTTGTGATGGCCTAGCTAACCTCATGATTATGAAGTGAAATATCCATTTCCCATAGAGCTCATGGCTCCATATCTCCCATTCTTGTGTTAACTCATCCCCTACACCTAGTTTTAAAATGTATTGCCCACCTATATGTGCTTTTATATAAAATGAGATAGAGGATTGACTAGCTCATATAAAGAGCATGATATACAAAATTAACACTAACAAAGTAAAAAATGCAAGCCTCACCTTAAGAGATAGAGATATAGAATTGTACTAAACATAAGAAATTATAATTATCTGTAGGATAAACTTTACAGATTTACACTGTGATGTAGGGAAAAAAGACATACTTAGTTTTTATATTGCTAAGGGATTTGACCATGAAGAATACTAGTGCTCGTGCCCTAAGTGCTAGAATTATTGAAGAAAAAGGTCCTATCATGTCATCGTCCAGAAGAGTGAATACCTTTGATTGTGTAACCTAATTCTTTAAAAAAACTCTCCAATTTGCAAACCCTTTGGTCTAAAGCATTAATTATCCTTTTGAGATGAAGTGGAATGCTCAACGATGTGTACAATTGCTACCTAGGGATTTATCCAATGTTTTTGGTTTACCTGAGATCACCTCTAAGCCAAAGAAAAGTTTAATGATCACTAAATCATGATGCCTAAAAGCGTTATGGGTGGCCCGTAGGTCGCCTAGGTCCATTACTACACCAAGAGCAAAGAATGAGCCAAATACAAGTTGAGAAGAGTTAATATCCAACTTTTACCACATCCAAATGACTTGACTATCTTTGTCCTTGTAAACTAGTTCCTTGTATCAAGATCCATCTACATGTCTTATTTTATCCCACAATGCGCATGTGGGAGGAGACACAAGGTGATATGACCTTCATTAGTGGCATAAGCAACCATCGTAATGTGGGGTGATGAGTTATTGTTATACATGATATATTGTGTTCCTTGATGATTCCACTTGTTATAATTGTGAGTTGAAAGTTGTTTGCCTTTAGCGTTAAGGGATTGGCTGGATGACATGTATTTCTTTAAAACAAAAACTTTTTCTAAATTCATTGCTATAACTTCATTGGCTTGGATGTCTACTTCCTGATTTATTTATTTTTGCTTGACATGAAACCATTCCAGCTTGCATGTTAGATGGAGGATCTAATCTTGTGTTCAACTAATAATGGATTCTATTCTTATATTTTTAACTTTTGTTCCTTTAATCATATGTCACATTATCAGTTGAGAATCACCAAACACCATTAGATGAGTGGGATGAAAAGATATGGCCAGGGAGATGCCTTTAAAGAGGGTATATGCTTTTGCTGCATTATTAGATTGTTCTCAAAGTTTTCATGACTATTTGCCTTCAATTGTTCCTAGGCACAAAAGATAACCCCTTCCCTAGTGCACCTACCTCTCCTTATATATTAATATTTATTTATTTTTTAAGTTAATTTGTATTACCTTAAAATAGAAAATTACATCATTCCATCCATCACAAATCAACATAGTTCAAGAAAAAAACATTTATTACGATCCCAGTCTCAACACCCAGGATTGCTAATGGGTTTTTCCTTTTTTTCCTTTTCTTTTGTGGAAATCAATATATTCTAAGGAGTTATAAATAATAGATGTAGAGGAGACAATAGCTGCATTTCTTTGAGACAATTCCAAAGTCGGGGTTTCTGCAATATTTGTTGTTATCATTATCTGAGTGATAAGATTCATGGAAATGTTTGTGCCCACTCATTGACATAGCCAATACCAAGGTTGTGTCTTTTATGTCTCCACTCAAATGTTGGGCCCCAACATTTTAAATATGAGATGGGGATGCCTATGGTTGAGTTCAAGTTAAAGGACTTGATTTAGTTGTAGAATTTTTTTTTTGCTACATGTTGCCTTGCTTGTGAACCAAAGAATTCTTAGAACCATTTGGAACTTGTGGATCTTTCCATCTATGGACCTTATTATTGGGACCTGGGAGGGGGGAGAGAGCCCTTGAGACAAAGAACTAGAATTCTGGAGATGTACGAGTTGTTGATAGATCCTACAATGAAATTTTTTTTCGTAGTCCACCAGCTACAAATACAGCATGTCATTCCAATTGAGGAGGATTTTGTCCAAAAACCCTTTGTTGAGGTCTATTTCAACACATATGACAGCAAAGGTAACAATACCCTTCTCAAGCATGTTTGTATCAACCTTAATGAAATGGACGAGTGAGTTACCCACATTAACTAAGATATCTTGATGTAGCAAATGAAGGGGGATGTTAGGGAGTCTTACCCATACTAGAGTGATCGAATCTGACATAGAAATAAGGTTAAAACTAGGAAACCATCGCCTGAAGAAGAGTCTAGAATGACCCAAAACTAGGGTCCTTGATAAAAACCCTCCAGTGATCTTAAATATTTTTTAAGTATACCATGAAGAAACCCTTCGAACAAAAAAATAGATTTGTATCCAATAATCAGGTCTGGTGCACCCATTCCCGAAGCACAGTTGTTGACGGCCATAGCCCATCAAAACAATGGTTAATGGTATGTGTTGTAACATTATCTAGTTTCGATAAGTTAGCATAATTATTCAAATAATTTTGAAAATGTTAAGGTAGGATATGGATGCAAAAGAATGAAAAATTTAAAAAAAATGCTAGGAAATTTTATGTTTTATAGGCACCCATATCAATAAAATGATAGATGTTAGTTGCCCTAAATAAAGAAGGAAAATTAAAATAAAATGTTAGGGAAGCAAAAAGAAAAGGAAAGCTTCATTTATGTTTTAAAATTTTCACTGGCTGCTAGTCTAAATGCGCTATAAAAGAAGAATCAATTCTATGGTTTAAAAACACTATCCTAAGCATTTTTTACCCATATCCTAAGTTTTAAAACCATATTAAATCACCCCGCCATTCAACTTTTCATTTCATTTCCCTAATTCATGCCCTTTTATTTCATTACCGCACACCCCTATCAC
Source organism: Pinus albicaulis (assembly GCA_034641835.2). Lineage (NCBI taxonomy): Eukaryota > Viridiplantae > Streptophyta > Pinopsida > Pinales > Pinaceae > Pinus > Pinus albicaulis. Next base: position 413,501,659 of record CM076577.1, read on the forward strand.
TTTTTGCATCGACATATCTCAAATTCCTTTGATTGCCTCTTCAAAACCCCCGAAATGTGAATTGCGAGACTGTTGGGACCACCTCTCTTTTCCACGTCACCTCCGTTCGCATTTTCGCACTTCGCATATTTTATTATTTTTCATCTCACTTGTTGTTTCTTAAATTTCTCGATGCGGTGATGGTGGGACCCATTCACTTGCTGCTTCATATGCCTCAAATACATTATCAACCCTTTTATTATGACGTAGGCACATTTAACACTTAACCTTACCTTTCACCTTTCACCGAACCACACCTTTTCACATCGCAACTTTACTACTTTGCAGATCGACAAAAATAACATATCGCATTTCGTCAAACTTAAACCTTGCGATCACCGTTTATCTTATCACCGCAATACCTTATCGCTCTCCACATCGCATCATAACTTTACATGTTTAACCTTATTGCAAACTTATATCTGGTCTCGATTGCGATTTGCGATGCGATTGGCCCACCATAACACTCTGATACTACTCCCGCTCCATTGCTCCACATCATCGAAACCACCACCCATCCCGCCACGTCACCTCCGCACTTTGCATCACATCGCCGATACCGTTCCTCATAACATAAATATTAAAACCTGTGATGTGCGATATTGACATGGATGCGATGAAGTTCGAATCTAAAGTCTATGGAATTTCAAGTCCATGTCTACGGCTTTTTTACGTTGTTTTGTGAAGAAAGGGCTAAACACGGCGGAAGGACTCAGGTAGGATAAGACCCGACAAAAATAAAAGGGCATTCATACAAAACTACGATGATATAACATCAATATTCATGATAAAAAGAGATTTTTCCAACACAACACCCATTTTTCCAGCGCAATACTAAAAAGCTAGTGACTCAGCAACAGTCTTCCAATAGAACAGGGCCAAAAACGTAAATGCACTCCTTTTAGATTGATTTTTTTCCTTTCTTGTTAGTTTTTAGATATTTGTAGTATGTCTTGTCACTCAAGCATTGATTGTAATATTTACATTTTGTATAAATACGTCATTCATGGAAGTATTCGAGGTTGCACCCTTGAGCTAGTTATCAAACAGATTTGTAATAGCAAGAGCATTTCTTATTGAATAAAATATTATGGATTTACTTCATATGGCTTGTGTTCTTGTGAGTTATTTCTATTCAGTTTTTCATTACTTATTCTTCATGTGATTTAATTCATTAACAGCTATCCAATTGGAAATTTAATTGAATCTCAGTTTTGTTTCTGATTCGTTGTGAAGTTGTAATTGGATTAAGAGATTAATTTACAAAGCTATCTGTTATTGTAGATTCCTCTTGAAATTGAATTACACAAAGCTTCCTGTTATGACTTGATTATATCTTGCTAATTATGAAAACATAGTTTTCATAATTTTTGCTTATAAATGGTGAAATCTCTATCTGAATATTAAATCATTTATACTTCTCCACATTCTTCTTATCCATCCCACTTACAATCAAATTAACCATATGTATTTAAAGAACAACCTTTTATTTTATCAAGGATCTTTCTAAGTTAAAAGCACCTATTCAGAAAATTGTTCACTGGCCATCCAAATATTCAAAAACAACAAATATTTTAGATGCTTTGGCATAAATTATCGACCTTGGGTTATCTCAAAGGACAACATCATATTGGCGTTGTTTCCGGGGAGACGAAGAATTGAAAGCTAAATTTTCCCTAGGGCAACGATTTTCCCCTTTCCTTTAAGGTGAATAAGGGATAAGGATATAGGTAAAAATCTTTCACCTAACGATTCCACTGGTTCAAGCTGGCTCCCTTTAAACACACTAGTTCACATTCTGAGTCTGAGATTGTTAACCCTTTACTAGATCCAGAAAAACTTATTAGGGAAGCTTATTTGAGAAGAAAACAAAAAAATTCTTCGTCTTCCTCTTCAGCTTTACACCCTGAATAAATTTCATCTATAGACCCTTTTTCAGTAGTATCATCCCATCCTAATTCGACTTAAGTACGTCTTGGAGTTTCTGAACTTTATTCAAAAGGAGTAGATCTTCAGTTAGCCTTGTTGACAGAATCACTTGAGTCATATCAAGTTCCATCCTTCCCTTTAGGCTCACCTACATCTAAGACAGAATTGGGCTTACATTTACATGAATTTAAGCCCATAGATTTTGTTACTCCAGTTTATTATTCCATTCCATCAACCTCTACTAAAAAATAAGAGACATTTTCTGTATATTCTAATCATTTGTTTGAATATAAGGAAGAAGATTTAACACCATCATCTCAAAAGATGATTGTTAAAATCCCTTTGAAATCCTCACTTCCTCCTCCTCCTTCACACTCTCCTCCATCCTCTAATACTCATTCACCTACATCTTCATCATCATCTGAAATGGATTTTCAACCCATTATACAAGCAAGGTACGATGCTCTTGTTCTTCTGAATATCTTTGGAAATTTTCCTGATGGATATCTTAAAAATTCACCAAGATTTAATGGAGAAAAAGGTCCCTCAACAGAGGATCATATAGCAGCCTTCTTAGATTTCACTGATAATATGAACATTGAGCATGAAGATGTTTATATGAGATTATTTGTACAGTATTTAGAAGGAAACATTAGGATCTGGTTCAAGCAACTTAGAGTTGATTCTATTCGAACATGGAATGAACTTATAACTATCTTTAAAAACCAATGGGGGGTAAAGAAAGATGTTGTTTATTTTCTCACTGAATTTGAAGAGTTAAAGAGAAATTTTGGTGAACCAGTTACTGAATTTATTAAGAGATTTAAGAAACTCTTCCACAAAATGCCTGTTGATTGTAAACCTCCAGTAGCAGCTGCAAAGGTCATATTTTCTAAAGCTTTTGATGATGACTTTGCAGTTGTGATAAGGGAGAGAGTTTCTAACACATTACAAGACATGCAGACTAATGATATTAAGGTAGAATCCAATAGGTCAGCTTCTGGTAAAATTAAAGCTAAAGAAGAGGAGGAACAAAGAAAATTAAAAGCTAAGCTTGATGAATCATCCTCTTCCAAATCCAAACTTGAAGATCAGAAAATTGATGAAATAACATCTTTACGTAGAAACCTTTCCAATAGAATCTCTAAGATTGAAACTCAACCTATAACTTCTTAGCAAATTGTTGTCAGACCTCAAAATCAAAATCAAAATCAATCTCAGAGAGCTCCTCAACTTCAGATTCTTCAGAGACCAGATCAAAACATTCAACTTCCTTTGTTGATTGATGATCAACAACCACAGGATACTGGCCCTATAATCACAAAGGATATTAATAATTTTGATTCTTCAGTAGAGCAGATGGCCATATTCCCTTCATCTTCATCACAGTCTTTGGAACAAGAACAAGAAGATACTCAAATTTCAAAATACCAGCATTTTCTGAATTTCTTATTGCAGAGTTAAATAAAAGGTATGATCTAAGACCAAGATTAGGCCCACGTAGACCTCCAAAATCTACCACAATCATAGAACCTGCAATAAAATCCATTCAAACACAAACTCCAACACCTCAGACTACAGAGTCATCCACTGAAACTGTTTCATCTGATAAAATCATTTTGAAAAAATTTTAAATTGAAAAGGAATTAGAAAGTGTTAATATTCCTATACCTTTAGTAGAACTTTCCAAAAATACTGGTTATAAAAATCAAGTGTCTAAATGGATACAATCCTCTAATGTAGATGTTGAACGAGACATTATCAATTTACAAGATGAAAAGCCCTCAGTAGTCTTTGGCCCTAGTTCTGATATGATCAATGAGATTGTTCCATCATTTTATGTGACCTTTAAGACTCATGAATTTTTATTGTATAACTGTACGCTTGATTCTTGTGCTTCACACAACCTTATGCCAAAGGTAATTATGGACTAGCTGTAGTTACAAGCTATGCGTTCCTATCATGATCTTTACACATTTGATTCAAAGAAAGTACCAAGTTTAGGATTGATCAAAGATCTAGTTGCGACCTTAGCCCAAATACCTATTAAGAGTATAGTATTAGACATTTTAGTCACTGATATTCCACCCAAATTTGGCATGCTTCTATCTAGATTATGATGTGCTAAACTTGGGGGATCACTTGAGATGGACATGTCTTTTGCTACTATTCCAGTCTATGGAGGCGAGCATTTAAGGTTATATAGAGAAGTCAGATTCCTTCACACTGTTTGTAGAGTTGATCAATCAAAAAACCACCCTATCTATGCATTAGATCAGGATTTCAGTTCCTTTCATTTATCTTCCCAAAAATCATCAAACACTCAACTTGCCATTGAAAATATAGTTTCTAGACCAGAGATTGTAGAATCAGATATCTGGAAAATTTATTTTGATGGATCTTGCTCAAAGGAAGGAGCAGGAGTAGGAATGGTTTTAATTTCACCAAATAAGGAAAAAATTACTCAGTCTTGTAAAATTGAATTTGAGGTTACCAATGACGTGGCTGAGTATGAGGTTTTTCTTCTTGGTCTTGAACTGGCTAAAAGTTTAAAGGTTAAAAATTTGACTGTTTTCTCTTATTCTGAGCTTATAGTCAAGTAGGTTATAAACCTATGTCAAACTAAACACCCAAGGCTTAGGTCCTATAGAAACGAAGTTTGGGATACCATTGAAAACTCTTTCCTTGGATTTAACATAACTGATATTCCCATAGATGAAAATATGCAAGTTGATTCACTTGTTGTTTCAGCAAGCTCTTTCAAAATTCCTCAACCAGTATCATTAGAGTACCAAATTCAAGTTAAATACAAACCATCAATCCCTGATAATTTTAAACATTGGCATATTTTTGAATATGACGAACAATTAAAGTATTTCCTTCAAGTCATCGATGAATTTTCAAATATGCAAATTGAAGAAGACAAAAGAGATATTCAAGAATTAAATCATCAAAAATTCAGAAGATTCATTTAATTCTAAAATTATTGATCATAGTATCATTCAATTATCTAATAATTTTATTCCTAAAGGATTAATTCCATTGGAAAAACTATTCGATGATAATGATGTCTCTAAAAACCCTTTGTCTAAATCACCTTAAGAAGAAATTGAAGAATGCAATATTGGGACTTTAGATGATGTAAGAAATGTTAAGTTATCATCAACCTTACCTTTGGATGCGAAACTCAAATACTTGAATCTTCTTAAAAATTACAAAGATGTGTTTGCCTGGTCTTATAACGAATTAAAAACTTATGATACAGCTTTAATAGAGCATAAGATTCCTTTAAACCAGAGGCAAAACCTTTCCAAAAGAAATTAAGAAGAATTGATCCCATACTACTTCCAACCATTGAAAAGGAACTCAAAAAGATGCTTGATGCTCATATCATTTTACCTTTAAGGTATTCTAATCAGGTATCTAACCTAGTTCCAGTCAGAAAAAAGAATGGTGAGATTAGGCTATGTGTAGACTTCTGAAACCTGAACAAATCATCCTTAAAATATAATTATCCATTGCCTAAAATGGATTATTTACTTCAGAAAGTTTCAAGATCAAGTAGGATTTCTATGCTAGATGGATTTTTAGGTTACAAGCAGATCATGGTAAGTCAAGCTGATCAAGAGAAAATTGTTTTCACCACTCCTTGGGGTACATTTATGTACGCCAGGATGCCATTTGGGTTAACTAATACTGGAGCCACATTTCAGAGAGCAATGGATCTAGCGTTAGTAGGTAAAACTGCTGAAATTATTGTTATTTATTTGGATGATTTAACTTTTTTCTCTAATTCTAATGAAAATCATCTAAAACACTTGAGCAAGGTTTTTAACACGTGTAGGAAATTTGGCATATACATCAATCCAAAGAAATCTTTATTTGTTGTAAAGGAAGGGAAATTACTAGGGCATATAATCTTTAAGAATGGAGTTATAATTGACCCAAAGAGAGTATCATCCATTCAAACTCTATCTCTACCAAGGAATAAGAAATAGATTCAAACCTTCCTTGGAAAGATTAATTTTCTCAAAAGATTCATCCCCAATTATGCAGAGATAGTAAAGGACATAACTGATATGCTAAAGAAAAACAATGAAGTCAAATGGACAGATCTAGCTAGGTATGCTTTTGATCAAATAAAAAAGGCAATATCTGAAGCCCCTACATTAGCTAGTCCTGATTATTCTTTGCCCTTTAGCATATTTTCTTTTGCATCCTAGACAACCCTAGCTGCTGTACTTTTACAAAAGAACTCCAATGGTGATGACCACCCTATAACCTTCTTTTCTAAAGTTATGAGGGATGATGAACTTAGGTATGATATTATGGAAAATCAAGCTTATGCATTAATTCAAGCCATCAAAGCCTTTAGAACCTATATCCTGCATTCACACATTACTGCCTATGTTCCCAATCATGTTGTCAAAACTGTTTTAACCTAGCCTGGTACTGATGGAAAGAGAGGAAGATGGATTGCTAAAATACTTGAATTTGATCTTGAAATTAAAACCACAAAGCTAGTAAAAGGCCAAGGCCTGGCCAAATTATTAGCTGAATCCAACTGCAAAGTATTAGGGATAAATATGGTTGCTGAAATGTCACTAAGGGAGAATCCACAAGAATCTTCCTCCATAATAAGGGAGAATCCACAAGAACCTTCCTCCATACTAAGGTAGAATCCACAAGAACCTTCCTTAATATCAGAGGAGAATCAACAAGGACCTCCTTCTCTTATGGAAGGAGAGAACCCATAAGAACCTCTTCCTTCAGATCAATCCATTCTTGTTCACATAGATTAGAAGTATCTACTCTCTTATTGGTATTCTGATATTGTGCATTTTCTCAGAGATTTTCAATGTCTAGCAGATCTTAATTTGAAACAATGCAAAGCTCTAAAAATCAAATCAATAAAATACTGCAATATCAATGCTAATCTATACTGGAAAGACCCTTTAAATATTCTTCTTCTTTGTTTAACTGAAAATGAAACAGAGGGAATTATAGATCAATTCCATGCATGATTTTTTGGTGGACACTATGCTTTGAGAGCAACGGCCTACAAAATTTTGAAAGCAGGTTTTTATTAGCTGTCACTTTTCAAAGAAGTTGGAGAGAGAGTAAGGAGTTGTGTACAATGTCAATTTTTTGTAGGGAAACTGCAAAAATTGTCAGCACTTCCTTTGGTTCCAGTATCAATTGATGCTCCTTTCCTACAATGGGGGTTGGAATTTATTGGGGAAATTCATCCACAATCAAGTAATCAACACAGATGGATTCTAACTGCTACTGATTATTTTACCAAATGGGTAGAATCCATACCTGTTAAAAATGCAACTGATACTGTTGTGATTAAATTCCTTGAAGAGAATATCTTATCAAGATTTGGATGTCCTCAACAAATTGTAACAGATAATGTAGCAGCCTTCAACGGTGTTAAAATGATAGAGTTCTGTCAAAAATATTCAATCCTACTACATCATTCTACACCATATTATCCTCAGGGTAATGAACTTGCAGAATATTCCAACAAGAGCTTAGTTAAATTCATTAAGAAGATTCTTGAAGATCATAAAAAGAGTTGGGACATCCACTTAATCCATGTCATTTGGGCAAACAAAGTTTCTCCTAAGAGATCAACAGGCAAGTCTCCTTTCCAATTAGTTTATGGTAAGGAAGCAGTTTTTCCTACTCATTTAGCTTTACCTGTTATGAGATTTCTCGAGGAATCTGATGAAGAAAAAGATGATTTCTCAAGAATGATTAATCAAATTATTGAGTTGAATGAAGACAGGGATGAAATTCAGTATCAGCTAAGAAAATACCATAACAAGATGAAAGATTTGTTTGACAGAAAAGAAAGAGAAAGAAATTTTAAGAAAGGTGACCTTGTGCTCAGATGGGATACAAGGAGAAAAGACAAATGAAAACATGCTAAATTTGACAACTTATGGTTTGGTCCATTTAGCATTGCAGAAGTCAAAGGGAACAATACATTTATCCTAAAGAATTTGGAAGGAGAGTATTCCTCATTACCAGTCAATGGGAAGTACTTGAAACATTATATTCAATATTGATTCTCCATTCATTCAACATCTGTAAATATTCATAGAGTTTATTTATTCTTGAAAATTGCAAGTGAGTATATGTTTCAGCAAAGACTCCATAGCCCGAGGAGAAGGCTTTTGGATCTGCTTTTTCTCTGCATCCCACAGGGGGAAGCAATCCCCAGATGGAGCCGATGTTGTAACATTATCTAGTTTTGATAAGTTAGCTTAATTAGTCAAATAATTTTGAAAATGTTAAGGTAGGATATGGATGCAAAAGAATGAAAAATTTAGAAAAAAAAATATTAGGAAATTTTTATGTTTTATAGGCATCCATATCAATAAAATGATAGATGTTAACTGCCCTAAATAAAGAAGGAAAATTAAAATAAAATGTTAGGGAAGAAAAAATAAAAGGAAAGCTTCATTTATTTATTTTAAATTTCACTGGCTGCTAGTCTAAATGCGCCATAAAAGGATAATGATTTATATGGTTTAAAAACACTATCCTAAGAATTTTTTAGCCATATCCTAAGTTTTAAAACCATATTAAATCACCCCGCCATTCACCTTTTCATTTCATTTCCCTAAGTCATTCCCTTTTATTTCATTACCGCACACCCCTATCACTTTTCGCATCGGCATATCTCAAAGTCCTTTGATTACCTCTTCAAAACCCCCGAAATGCGAATTGCGAGACTGCTAGGACCACCTATCTTTTCCACGTCAACTTCATTTTCATTTGCGCACTTCACATATTTTACCATTTCGCATCTCACTTGTCGTTTCATAAATTTCCCGATGCGATGATGGTGGGACCCATTCACTTGCCGCTTCATATGCCTCAAATACGTTATAAACCCTTTTATTATGATTCAGGCGTAATTAACACTTAACCTTACCTTTCACCTATCGTCGAACCACACCTTTTCGCATCACAACATTACTACTTTGCAGATCGGCGAATATAGCATATCGCATTTCGTCAAACTTAAACCTTGCGATCACCGCAATACCTTATCGCTCTTCGCATCGCATCACAACTTTACTTGTTTAACCTTATTGAAAACTTATATCCGGTCCCAATTGCGATTTTCGATGTGATTGGCCCACCATAACACTCCGATACTACTCCCTCTCCATTGCTCCACATCATCGAAACCATCACCATTCCCGCCACGTCACCTCCACACTTCGCATCGCATCGTCGATCCCGTTCCTCATAACATAAATCTTAAAACCCACGATGTGTGATATTGACGTGGATGTGATGAAGTTCAAAGCTAAAGTCTACATAATTTCAAGTTTGGGTGTATGGGTTTTTTATGTTGTTTTGTGAAGAAAGGGCTAAACACAACAGAAGGACTTGGGTAGGATAAGACCCGACAAAGAGCAAAGAGCGTTCATACAGAACTATGATGATATAACATCAAGATTCATGATAAAGAAGATTTTGCCAGCACAACACTCAGTTTGCCAACGCAGTACTAAAAAGGTGGTGACTCAGCAATAGTCTTCCAACGGACCAGGGCCAGACACGTAGATGCACTCCTTTTAGATTGATTTCTTTCTTTTCTTGTTAGTTTTTATATATTTTTAGTATGGCTTTTCACTCAGGCATTGATTGTAATATTTTACATTTTGTATAAATGCTTCATTCATGGAAGTATTCGAGATTGCACCCTTGAGCTAGTTATCAAACAGATTTGTAATAATTGGAGCATTTTTTATTGAATAAAATATTCTGGATTTACTTCATATGGCTTGTGTTCCTATGAGTTATTTCTATTCAGTTTTTCATTATGTATTCTTCATATGATTTAATTCATTAACAGTTATCCAATTGGAAATTTAATTGAATCTCAGTTTCATTTCTGATTCATAGTGAAGTTGTAATTGGATTCATGAAATTTAGATTCCTCTTGAAATTTAATTACACAAAGGTTCCTGTTATGACTTGATTATATTTTGTTGATTATAAAAAAATAGTTTTCCTAATTTCTGCTTATAAATGGGGAAATAATCTATCTGAATACTAAATCATTTATACTTCTCCACATTCTTCTTATCCATCCCACTTAAAATCAAATTAACCATATGTATTTAAAGAACAACCTTTTATTTTATCAAGGATCTTTCTAAGTTAAAAGCACCTGTTCAAAAAAAATTTCACTGGTCATCCAACTATTCAAAAACAACAAATATTTTAGACGCTTTGGCATAACTTATCGACCTTAGGTTATCTCAAAGGAAAACAATATGCTGCAAATGATCTATGCAAGTACTAGTAGCTTGAAAATGGTTCAATTCGATAGTTGGATTATCTTAGGCCTGATTCAAAACAAAGGTTGGGCTTGAGAGATATTTGGGAGTCGTATGTAAAAGCCCTAGCTTTAGGGCATCCTTAAAGAATCTAGCACCCTTGCCTTTGACTCCACCATTTAATCTTAAAACTAGGAATATTGTAGTGTCCTTGGTTATGTCGTAAGATCGAAGCACTTTCCTTTCTTGAAGTTGTATTCCTTTGTGAAGACGTCATATATAGATAGAGGGGATTGATGTTCGAGCTTGGATTCTGGTTGCAAGTGTAGAGACAAGATCAATGGCAATAACTTGAGTAATGAAACAACCCCTAGAGATTAGCCTCTCATAGATGGAAAAATTGAAGTGATCTGGAGCAATGGCCTCAGTTTGAGAGCAGAAGAAAGAAAGAAAGAAAGAAAGAAAGAAAAAAAAACTCCATTATTTGCTAGATCTTTAAAGTTGATTGTATCCTCATTTAAATCGAGCGACTCATCTTATTGTAACTTTTTGCCTTTGATTCCATTAGATGAAAGGGATGTACAAAGAAGTTATCACGAAATTTCCCTGGGTGATCGAAGAGTAGGGCTTTGGTATGAGAGAGTATCAATACGAGCTATGTAGGACTCACTACAAGGCAAGATTTTTTATTCAACCTAGAAAGACTCTGCATCAAATAACATATCGTCAAATATGATCTATTGGATGAGAAATTACACTGTGTAGCAATAGAGGTAATCATAGTTCAAAATATTGTAATTTTGATATTAACCATTGTTTTGAAACTTATATATTAATATTATTAAAAACACTATTATATTTATTTATTTATTTTTAAAATATGATATTATAAAAAATATAAATAAAAAAATAATATACCGAAAATTAGTATATTAAGCAAATTTGAAAAGGTTTAAAATAAAATAATTTATAAAAATAACCTTCAAAAATAGAAGATAAAAAATGCTGTTAAAAATATCCTAGATATAAAAATAAAATTTTAATTCAAAAAATCTATAATATTATAAAATGTTTACTAAATTATCAAAACTAAACAAAATATCTTCCATTTTAAATTAAAAAAAATAAATATTAAACAAAGTGCTGATTGAAAGTCGATCATAATAAACAATTATGATCCACAATATTTCTCTTATGAATCTTATTTACTCATGGGACATTCAAAAATAGTTCTACCGTTGATTTCAGGTATATGACGATTGGGACATCTCCCATCATACATCCCCTCAAATTTCCACATCACTATTCATTCAATTTATCAATACACCCTCAACGCAGGCACCGGGAGTAACACGACCTTTTCGGTGTAGGAATTGTCATTTAAAAATAAAAACACATAAAAGTATTTAATTATCATAAATTATAGAATTAATAATAAATAAAGATGGATTATATAATATATTTATTTGGAAATTTTATATCAAGGGTAGCGATATTACAAATTTCTCCTATTATGTTTATAATTAAAAAAACATTATACTTCTAAAAAAACATAGAATCCTGACTATTTTGTAATACATATTTGTTTAAAAAAAACTTATGTCGATTGATGGCTTCATCTATTGCTTCTTTATTTAGATCCAATGAACATTGGTGTACTATGTAATCTTCCATAGGATTTCCAAAATTAGAATTGACATATTGCACTTGGTTTGAATTTCTTAAATGTTTTGGATAGGTTGTTTATTATACAACAAAGCTCACTTTAATTCGGCTCCACTTCATTAAGTTGTTATATTAAGTAAAATTTGCAACCAAACTCATTGTGAAAATACATCAAAATTGTTTCTAAACTAAATTCTTACAGTTCAAAAAGGATATTATTCCATCATATAGTTGTAACCCATGTCCAACTTTAAATACATTCTAGCCCAAAAGCCCACTTGTTTGTTGGTTTTACATGCTTTAGAAGCTTGTGGACTCTGGAGTCTTCCATAGGATTTCCAAAATTAGAATTAACATATTGCATTTGGATTGAATTTCCTAAATACTAACCTTCGGATAGGTTAATTACCATACAACAAAGCTCACTTTTATCAGCCCCCGTTGCATTAAGGTGATGTTTCTATTGCAATAATGTGCCCATGATAACCACAATCTGATTAGACACATTATTGTCCTACTCCTTGTTTTTCTTTGAAACTACTTGAATCAAGCTATTACTACCCTCAATTTCCTCCTTGTATCACCTTGGAGCCTTTTGAATATCTTGAATTTCACTATATCCTTTACGAGATGAAAGAAACCCAAGTCACATTACAAAGAAAAGAGCCCAAGAGGTTTTGTGTTGCCAAATTGATAAAGAGAAGGTGAACCAATATGAAACCAAATTGAGAGTTGAATATAATCAAAATAGAGACAAGATCAAGGTTGATAACGAAGAAGACCATAGAAAACCAATGCCTTAAACCAAAGAATTCAGAAAATTCAAACTCAAAATTAGAGACGAACAAAGTATCTCCCAAACTAGAGAAATTTACAAAATGGGACACGAGTTCAATTGGTAATATCATTCACCTCTTTAAAATAAGAGTCCAACCAACTTCCCTAAACACAACATTGAAGGCAAACCATGTAATAAAATCCTCAAAAGACTTAGAGGGAAAGGTATCTTACTCACTTGTAAAGCTAAGAAATTACAAACACAACATTGAAGACAAACCATGGAATAAAATTCTCAAAAACACTTAGAGGGAAAGGCATCTTACTCACTTGTAAGGCTAAGGAATTACACCAAGGGCACAAGACAATTTCCTTTACAAGCACCCACTAGACGAAGCCATAAGTTAACATGAAGTCATCAAGCTAAATCCCCACATCGTAATCCCACAATTCTTATATTTATTTGTTTCCAATACTTCATAAACATGTGAACAAATGAGTTGTAACATGTGATAGGGGAGCAATCACTTCACCTGAATCTCCCTCTTGTGTGGATTGTAATCCTTAAAACGAGCCATGTGCCCTCTTTAATTTTCTATACTTGTGAATTTCTTCATTGTAATCATGATATGGGTTGATAGTGTTCTAAAAGAATATGATAGAAATTTACCAATAATACATGTACCTTATAACATTTGTGGAGTCTCCTACCAATATTAAGCTCAACATTCATAAGTTTGAATACCTTGCAGAAGTCCCTATGCTTCAGCTTGGTTATTAGTTGATATGTCAAGGCTTTGAGTGAATGAATATTCAATTGTTCATCTAGGGTTGGTGATAACCCCTCTTGCACATGCCACCCCATAATATTAAATTTTAATGTTGGCTTACAATAAAATTCATATTATTTGTAGTTGAATTTACACTAATGTTAATGTTTATAGTTAAACTAACAAACCAACTTTATCTTAAACATATAATTTCACTAATTAAACTATAATTTAAAGAGAATAATGATTTTATTTAACAAAGGTCAAACACATTATAAAATTACGATCACAACACATTATAAAATCACAATTACATCAATCTATTGAGGTGGTAATTATCAATGCTCAATGGAGTTCTAATCTCCTTACCATTGCTAGAAATTTATAATGAATATGTGACAACTATGTACATGAAGTAATCCACTTACAACAGTATTCAATGTGTATAATGCAAGTTTTAGAATATATGTGGGTATTTGATTTGAGTAGTGTACACTTCATATCATCATAATTGGTTTATTTGAAATATTTCAAAATTAATGTAGTGTATGTTTAAGAATGTTTGAAATTCTAAGATTGGATCCTATGGTTAACTATAATTTATAATTGTATAATAAGATGGTTATACAATAGTCAATAGTCCATGTTACTTAAAATTAAATTGGTGTAATATTCCAAAAGCGTAAATTTGGGGTTTTCTTGAAATTTTAACTCATAAATACTTTAGATAAAATTTCCATTTATAAACAGAAGAATTCCATATAAAATTTAACAAAATAGAACTGCAAATAAAAATAATGAGCAAAAGGAAATCTCAACTTTATTTATACTATATACAAACTGGGGATTTACATGCCAAAACAACTTGTATAACTGAGATAGAACTAGCCTCAAGAATCTGCTCCCTCCACCAAAACTGAACTAAACTGCCACTGCTAAGCTCTCATGTGAATTATAGATGAATTCACCAAGGTGAGATGGGTGTTCACCCAATCTCGTTGAATCACCTGAGGGTACCAGTGAAGTAGAGAATCGGGTTCTCAAAATCTCATACAAGAAGGAATATTAAGTCCCATATGTCCTATAATGGCATCCTCCTCCTCTTTTTATAGATATGATGGATCCCTCTAGAAGCTCCTATTTTATTATTATTTTAATCATTGAGCACATTTCCCTTAATTAAAATATCCTTTTTAATGTGGGAAAACAGTAAATTGGCCACCATGCCTCCTCATGCTACTGAAAATTACTTCTATCCATCTCATCCAGTAGACCTTCTCGTTCTGGTTCCAATGAACTATTACACTAACATGTTCTGCTAAGTATTCCTCCTGAAATTCCACCTTAAGTGTAATTAATTGAGTCAAACATGTTAGAATAAAACAGAATGAAAGGAAAATTGTATAGATGATGGAATATACCAAGCGAATGCCATCGGTCCTCATAAAAACTCCTCAAATCCCCTCCAAAATCCGATGGGTCTGTTGATGATGCCAACCTACACTTGTGACCTGTCTGACCCCAACTCCGAAATTCCATCCTAACCATGCCATAAGGAACACTAGAAAAATAAACATAAAAAATCCTCACGCCCCAAGATTGCTTTCCCTCAAGCAATCCAAACCTGTGGACTAATATGATGGTCCAATGCAACTTAGACCCAATGCTTGGATCCCATACGAACCAATGTGTGATGCTATGCCTCTGTGTCAACCCACCATGAATGAATCCCTCAATGCCAGGATCCCAGACCATCCTCAGACTTCCATTAAAAAATCCTCTTAGATCTGAATGCCACGAAGAACAAGCATCAATACTCCCTGGATCTTGTTGCCCTAAGCCCTAAAATGAGAATATTGTTCCGCTAACAAGATACCAGCTCACAATCAACCGCCAATCTGTCCCATGGGAAGGATCAGATGCACGTGCACCTATACAAGGTATGAGTCCACTGAGCTACACCATGATCAACTCATGCAACTCTGTAAAAAATAACTGAATATGTCTAGGAATGCTTGCCTCCCTCCCTATAAGTGGGAAACCCATGCTACATGCTCGGTCAATGTACTCCTGGAAAGGGATGCTTCCTGGAAACACTGCAGCTTCACTAGTTTCCATTGCATATACCTGCACCTCGTCAGTGGGTAGACCCAAGATGGATGCATGGTTGTCTCCACAAGAGCCTCCCTCATCTGTCTGAAAACTCCATTCTCCATTAGTAAATTTTTCTCCAACAAAAATGTCTTGTCAGGTCCCAATGCCTCCTAATGAACAATATCTAAAAATACTACCTCCCTGGTACCTTCTTTCACATATCCCTGCTCCTCACCAATGGTTGGCCCAAAGGGTGTTTGCTCATCCTCCATCATGGGCTCAACATGAGCCACTAGCTGACCCTCCAAAAATGGCCCATCTAACACACTGTGCATATCATCTAACTCATGCTCCTCTATGTTCTCTCTATGATGAAACACCAGTCGCTCTTTTTCTCCCTGATCTCCTTCCCTCATGGGAATAATCAGTTGCTCATCGTACTCCTCTACCACACATGGATGTATATCTGGGCTAGTGTCGTCAACTCCACATGACTGCTCATGCTCCTCAAAGGCATCCCCATAAGAACCCATGGACTCAACTAAAAAATAAGAATCCTCGTTCGGAAAGTCAGAGGGAACCTCCTCCCAATCTACCTCTTCCATCTCCTCCATGTCAATCCTGCATAAGTGGTCGATTCCTCAAGATTCCTTGCAGGTTAAGCAAATACCCTTCATCCTTAACTCATTATTGCTACATGGTCCACCAATCCTAAGAAACTCCTCCCTAGTCAACTGTCTTTGGAACAATCTAATATTCTGTTCAACCAACCTTTTAGCTAGCTCATAAGTGGCAGGCGAGACCATCTGTTCCTCTCTCCATATAGCAAACAACTTAGATTGTAACTTCTTGCATACGACATCATGATCACCCATAACTAAAGACAAGATGGAATGCATGTGTTCTTTGACCATGTTAGGATGATGTTTCTTAATACTGAAAAAGGATTGTAACATTTGAAGCATCAGGTCATCACACTCTAGATCAAACATGATGTCATAGGTTCAGAGTTTAGCCATATCTTCTAAAATCTGGAGCTTTTCCCAAAGGTAAGATCCAAAATGTTATCCAAGTCCTGAAAGGTATCTACTATCAATCTAAAAACTCTCCTCATAACACCATCATTGTAAGGAGGTATAGGTGTGGTCAACCTCATAATGTTACTAAGATAGGATGCAACTGGAAGTCTAACCCCTTCACAAAGTTCCCCAAGAACTTGTGGTGTATGAGAGCAAGAATAGTTGGTTTTAGTGATCCATGTGGATATTGGTGGCCACCTGCCTATTCCACTTGGACCCCCACCATTATTTCTTTCATTTTTTTAGTTTCCTTAATTGTAGCACAATTTACTGTTTTTGGCAGTTTTTTAGTCTGGAACTTCCAGAGCCATTTTGAGGCCCTAAACGACATTTTTTTAGAAAACCAATTCTGGAAAATTTTAAGTCATATTTTTGGAAAAATACCTCTGGCAAATATATATTCAAAGGCTTCCTATTTTCCAGAGGTGGTTTTCCAAAAAAACATCGTTTAGGGCCTCAAAACGGCTCTGGAAGTTCAGGACCCGAAAAACTGCCATAAATAGTAAATTGTGCTACAATTAAGGAAACTAAAAAACTGAAAGAAACAACGGTGGGGGTCCAAGTGAAATAGGTAGGTGGCCATGAGTATCCACCTGGAGCATTCACCCCCCCTTAGGAAGCAATGGTCCCCATTGTGTTGAGTTCCTCCATGAAATGAGTAAACTTCTGCTGAACTTGGTCCCTAGTGAGCCACTTGCCTTGGTGAAGGAGTTGGCTTGCTTTGACTACTCGATATAGGTGGATCCTCTACTAGTGGGTGTTCTTGATATGTGTGTCCATGATTCGATCAGTTGTGGCTTGCTCCATGCAGTCTGGGTTTAACTTTATTGGTGTGAGTTGTTCTTCCATGTCGGATGTGTCCAATAGAGGTGGATAGTAGGGCCGAAGGCAGTCCACATTGAACACTGGGTGCATATCAAGGAATGGCGGAATACTGAGCTTGAAGGCATTGCTCCCTACAGCCTTGGTGATGGTGTATGGCCCATATCGGAGTGAGCGAAGCTTGCGATGGGGTCCAGCGAGGCGCTCCTTCTGCAAATGTAGCCACACTTTGTTGGCCCACCTAGAAGTTGTGTGGCACTTGATGTTGACCATGTCATTCCTTGTAAAAAGCATTGGCTCTATCCAATATGTCATGAAGTTGTTGACGGATGTGCTGAATGCACTCAATGAAGTTGTTCACTTTGTTAGCTTCAAACTGGACATGAGTCGAATCGGCCTGAGTAGTTGCAAATGGCATGGCTACGTCAATGGGACATAGTGGCTGGAATCGCAAGCACACCTGAAAGGGGTTGCAACCGGTTGATATGTGGAGGGCCCAATTATAGCTGTGTTGTACATAGGGGAGGCTATCATTCCATGTACGTGGATGCTTTGAGTGGTACATGCGCAGAATGTGTACCATCATCCTGTTGACGACCTCTGTCTGGACATCAGTTTAGGGATGGAAAGTTGTGGACTTGGTGATCTTGTCGTCCCACATTGACTAGAGGTTGGACCAAAGTGTACTGAGGAACCTGTTGTCCTGATCTAAGATGATAGACTGTGGGATCCCAAAGTGTACCCACACTCGTTCGAAGAAGAGTTTAGTAGTGGCTTCTGTTGTGATATTCTTCTTGTAGGCTGCCATAATGGCCATCTTCGAGAATCTATCCACAACCACGAAATCAAAGTTGTTGCAATGCTTAGTAGAAGGAAGGCTCAACATGTAATCCATGGAGATGGATTCCAAAGGTAGACTAGGGGTAGACAGCAGAGTATAGAGGCCTTACTTATTGATGGTAGGTTTAGAAATGGCGCAGGCAGTGCAGGTTATATTTTACTTCCTGACATCCAGTCAAAGGTTTGGCCATTAGAAATACTTTTGCAGTACTACCCTTGTTTTCTCAACCCCAAAATTCCCAGTGACTCGACTATAGTGCGCTTCCAAAATCATCTTGGCACACTCACTTGAAGGAACACAAAGGTGTCTCAGGTGACATAGCAGTGCATCCTGGAGGTGAAATTTCGGAACTTGGTTACCCTCTAAGATCATCTTGTATGTGTGGTCAAATGCTGGATCGCTCTTGTAGAGAAGCGGCCAATCAAAAGTCTTGTTCCCATAAGAGTTGAGCATGGTGTTTAGCACCACGATCGGTGGTCAGATGAGGCAGACTGCAACATTATTGGTGTTTCCCTTCTTATACTTGATGTTCAATTGAAACTGTTGCAGAAATGTGGACCACTTCTGATGCCGATCGTTCTCTAACTTCTATTGTGTCTATATGAACTACAGGGGTCGATGATCTATGTGGATGATTGTTTCCTTCCCCAAAATGTAATGCTTCCATTGTCAACAAACCTGCACAATGGAATAAATCTCTTGGTCATAAGTGGGATACTTATGGACTGTGTCAGACAATGTCTCACTGTGATATGCCACTGGATGCCCCTATTGAGTAATAATTTCCCCAATAGCATAGTCATAGGCATATGCCTCGATCTTGAATGGTTGTTACAAGTCTAGTAATGTGAGCACTGGGGCAGAGCAGAGGGGATGTTTCAACTCTACGAACGCCTTTGGTTGAGATTCAGACCAAAATAATTTTTCTTTCGCTCCTCCCTTGGTGACCTGACTCAAGGGCCAACTGATATGAGAGAATCCCAACACAAACTTGTGGTAGAAATTAGCAAGACCTAGAAAGATGCGGAGCTCTATTAGAGTGGTTGGGGCTGGCCAATCCTGAATGAATTGGATCTTGATTGGATCCACATGCACCCCTCGCTCATCAATAATGTATCCCAGATACTGAACCCGGGTCATGCCAAAACTACACTTCTCCAAATTGGCACACAAATTGTGTGGCCGCAGCATTTGGAGGACTTGTCGGATGTGGTGGAGGTGCTATTCCCAAGTCTGGTTTAAGATCAGGATGTCATCCAGGTACACTACTACAAATGAGTTGGTGAATGGCCGCAAGATGTCATCCATCAACTTCATGAAATTTGTGGGAGCATTCGTCAACCCGAAAGGCATGACCAGCCATTTGAACAGGCTTTCCTTGGCTTTGAAGGTAGTCTTCCACACATCATAGGGTTTGATTGGTACCTAGTGATACACGGACTTCAAGTCTATCTTGTTGAAATATTTTTCCCCCTTGAGTTGGTCCATAAGGTCATCAATTAGCAGAATCGGGTACCTATTCCAAACAATGATCTTGTTCAATGCCCGATAGTCAATACATAGTTTCCAAGTCCCGTCCTTCTTATGCACCAACACGATCGGTCTCCCACAGGGCAATGAACTTGGCCGAATGTGACCTTTCTACGACAACTCCTGAATCTGCCTCTTGATTTCGTCGTTCTCCATAACAGAGCGCCAATATATTGGTCCAATGGGCAGTGGCGCACCTGGGGTCCTATCGATGGGGTGATTTACCTGACAATGCAGAGGCACCCCTGTGGGTGAGGTGAAGATGTCCCTGTACTCCTCCACGACCTTGTCCATTTTTTGTTGTCATGCAGAGGAGCCCTACCTGGAGGTCATGACCACAATGCTTTTCTTTCCCTGAGGGCAGATCATCAGCAAAAAAAAATTCCCGGTTTTGGAAATGAGCTTACTACATTTTTTTACAGTAATCAAATATATGGTAGTAGGTGGTGCTACCTCCAGTATCCTGTACAACTTATTTCCCAAAGTAACAATAAAAACATGGGGTCGGGACTCATACACAACATGTCGCTTCCAAAAGTATGGTTGGCCTAATAATACATCACAAACATCATGAGGAGTAATGTCAGATAATACCTCATTCGTGAAGGGCTTGATGTTGTAGGGAAGGTGACATTGCTGCCTGATGTGAAGATATCGTCCTTGGTGAAGCCACCCGATGGTGTACGACTATGCACTAGTACATATGGTTAATTTTTCGACACTTTAGTTCTAACAGTTTTGACATATTGTTGGAAAGTTCCCCAATTTTTCTCAATTTTGTTAATCCCGCCAACAAGCGTCGTTCTAGCGACATTTAGGGAGCATCGTCGAAGTAGTGACGTTTAGGGGTATCGTCGGAATAGCGACGTGTTTGGAAAAATCATCGAAAGTGCAACGTTTAGGACAAAGGTGTTGGAAGTGCGAAAATTAGGAAAAAACCGTCGGAATAGCGACGTTTAGGGAAAGCATCGGAAGTGTGACGTTTTGGGAATAAGTGTCAGAAGTGTGACATTTGGGGAATAAGTGTCGGAATAGCGACATTTTTGGAATAAGTGTCAGAATAACGACATTTGGGGAATAAGTGTCGGAATAGAGACGTTTGGGGAATAAGTGTCAGAATAGTGACGTGTTCGTGAAAATTATGTATTCATAAGCTCGTGCTTAATCCATTAGAATATAGTCATATTGTCCATCACCTCTCACTGAGCTTAAATATGTTCAACCAATTTAAGGACAACTTTATATGAAACAAGACGAAAAGATATGAATATTAATCACACCATAAGAAAATGAATATTATTCATTAAGCTACCTAATATTGATGTGGTGTGGTTTATAATTCATGGAATTTGAATGTTACCTAATAGAGTAGATAGTGACCTGAGTGTAATTATTTCAGAATGTTTCAAAATTATGAAGGAGATAAGAAAGTCATATTTTTAAAACATTCTAAAAAATATAAAAGACATAATAAAACAAAATTAAAATTTTAAAATATTCCCAAATCCATGATCTAAATAGTATTCAACAAATACAATATTTTTCATCTTATTTTTTTTAATAGAGTCATGCTTACAACTTAACTTTCAAAAGAATTAATTTGAGGAAATAAATAAAAAGGTAGTATTATAATTTTGAAAAACAAATTCTTATTGATTTTTAATAATTTAATTTATAAGAAAATTTTAACGAAATTTTTTATATAATAAAATTATATATATATATTTATTTATTTATTTATTTTGAAATATGTTTTTAAAATTTTAATTTAATTATCAATAATTATTAAATGGATGGTAACCATTTAATTTCAACATAATATTTCTAGCAATAGTCATCAAACAAAAATTAAGATTTATCTCTAAAATATTTATGGTTTTTTTTAACATTAAATTGATTAATTGAAAAAAAGAATGTCATATAATCATTAGAGTTATAGTTTTTTGAACATGAGGTAGTAAGAATTCATAGTATCAATCAATACCTCTTTTGCAAGTTTTTATTTTGTTTTATTGTGTGTTTGGGAGGAAGATTAAGAAGAAATATCTTGATATTCTTGTCCTCACCCTGATAATATTTCAATGTTTAATTGAAAACCTTAGGCTAAAAGAAAAAAGAAAAAAAACTTTGAAGTTGAGTGTTGTAAATGTTGCAATTATGGTAGTGTCCTTCATGGAATCCTAAGGTTCAAAGGAGAAAATATTTACAGGCTTACACTGTATATACTATCCTAATATTTTGTATTAGATGTATGTGTGTTTACAACGGAACGGAGGAAATCCAAATAACTAGAGAACAATCTCTACAAATTACTAGTGAGATATATTTCATGTGAAACTATATAGTTTGTGCGTAAAATAACAAAAATAAATATTTGACTATAGAAATTTCAGTTTAAATTGCAAAATTTCAGCATACATGACCCATTTGTCATTTTCTCCCTTGTGCCTTCGTTCGGACAAGTTGGGCTGGATCGGGTCGTGTGAGGGCAGCCGTATCAAAAATGCTAAGTTGTGACCGCCCATATGCCTTGTGCACATTCATGAGACCCGTTTTCCATTAGCTCCCTTATGCCTTCGTTCGGGTGGGTCGGGTCTTGTCGTGTGAGGGCGCCCAAGGAAACGTGTTTGGGTCAGGTCAGGTCAGGTCATGTGAGGGTGGCCATATAAAAAATGCTAAGTTGTGACCGCCCATGTGCCTTGTGCACGTTTGTCTGACCCGTTTTCCATTTGGCGCTCATTTGTGCCTTCATTCAGGTGGGCCGGGTCGTTCCATGTGAGGACGCCCAAGGAAACGCGTTCAGGTCGGGTTGGGTCGAGTTGTGTGAGGGAGGCCGTATCAAAAACTCTAATTTGTGACCTCCCGTGTCCCTTAATGTGCACATTTGTGCGACCCGTTTTTCATTTTGTCCCTTGTGCCTTAGTTCGGGTGGGTCAGGTCGTGCCGTGTGAGGGCGCCCAAGGAAACACGTTCGAGTCGAGTTCAAGTTAGGTTGGGTCGTGTGTGTGGAAAGTGGTCTATGTTTCCCTATTCAACGCTATCTAAGCTATATCTTAACCATATTCAAGCTATTACACAGATTAGTCTACGCTTAGTAATTGAAATCAAACTCTTATGTGATTCATATCCTAATAGTAATGATAAAGCAATGGAATTAGAACATAGTTTATATCCTAGGGTAATAAAAGAGCTAACACACTTGGTACTAGTGATATTGCATGTGTTATGCGTAATTGAGTAAGCATAACTAATCTGAATGCATACAACAACTTGGTTATCATTTTACATGCTCTATCTAAACTAAGCCATATTATATATGGAATCGGGTTTCATCATGTTCATGTTACATAGTGCTATAACCATTACTATTTATATATAGCATGTGCATCAATTTGATAGAACAAAGTAGTTGCAAATAATACACGTGCTATGTGTATCACTTTAAGCTATGAGTATTACTCTCCTTAAGGTATTACCAATTTGGTTATGGTTATATTAGTAATATACACCCTTTTATAACTACATCTAAGCCTATTGCAATTTTTATACATATCCAAGCATTATCCATAATATAGATGGTATTCAAGCTCTAAGCTTAATCAATAGGTGAAATACGAGAAATATCATATGTAAGATTTACATATATCATGGGCATACTATGTTACTTGATCACCTGGAATCACTCTAATGAATACATGGTTCTTACTCTATGTATATTGTCTGTACATGGATACTGTATCTCCCTAATATTTGATATGATGAAGATGTAGTATTAGTTCATATTCAACATCAGGCTTGAAATCTACTTGTTGTAATCAGGTTTCACTTACTAATACTCATGAAATGGTGATAGGTAATGACATAACGAACGTGATAACTATGTAACATGATCTTCTTATCAAGGCTTGATTATGATTGATATTAGACTAGTAACCATAATTAAGAGAATAACGTGATTTCTTAACATGTTATAAGCTTTGAACATGATATCTTAGAGTACTTGCTATGTATTGTGAATATAAGCATATCCTTATTGTACTAGTTAAGTTGGGTTGGTAACTCATATGGATATGATAGAAGTTTATTATACATACAAGCAGTAATAGTGATACTAGTTACTATTGTGTTGTTAGTATTCTCCCTAATAAGTTGAGCTTCCATTTCTTGTTGAATATGTAGTATTAGCACTCTTTACACTCTGTATTAGCACTATGTAGTTGGAGTCATAGGTTCCAGCTGCTTACTTGTTCTAGTTATGGTGATATAACCACCATTGTATCGTATCCATCTTATCGCATTCCCTTGGGTTGTAGTTAGGTACAAAGAAACTCCAACCAGTTCCAATTCCTCCACTTCCATTTACAAGGACCATTGGAATAATTGGCACATACCACGTTCGCTCAATTTTTTGGCCATCTTCATTCAAGTAGCCCAAGAGTACATCATCATATTTTTGGAACAAACTATGTTTTATTGGTGACAGGCATGTGAACACCTAATCCTTCACCCTTAAACACCTTAACTTCTAACCCCTTAAAAACCTAAATCCCCTAAATCTTAAGTCCTTAACTGCTAAATATTCCGACCCTAAAGCCCTTGGACCTTAACCCTAGACCCTTGAAGCCCTTAAACCACTAAGTATCCAAGGCTGAAAATAACACCCCAAAACAACACATTGACCTCCTAGGAGAATCATACACCTCTAATTGAGCATATTGGAAACATTTAATTTTTAGAGAACTAGGTATTGGTTATGAGGGTATGTGTTTGTGGGTAATGCCATTATTACTCACAAGAGCATCAAATGATTCCCTTCAAACCCCCCTTGGTGCTTTCAAAGTGGGTTTACATTCGCGTCGAGTTGAAAATAATCATAATGACCTTCCTCTTCTTAAATAACATCTGCTAGCATTTCCATATATATGAGATATAATTAAAGGATCACCTCATTTGTAGATTCCCCCATTTATTATGAGATTCAAGGGATGTTCTAGTATCTTTATCAACATTTGGACGGGTTGTTATCTACATTCTTTAAATACATGTCTAAAACTTTTTATGAGGGAGGTACTTAGATTTAGATATTTATATAAGGCCTTATGTGCGCTTCCCCTTTAGAACTCTTCCAAGGGGGTCACCTCCTTCCATATTGCCTTGCCTACTTAGGGCCAAATTGACAAACCAAGATTCAAACCTCTTCAACTACCAAATTAGTGAAGCATCGTACCTCTTCTTGACCTCGACCTCGACCTCAATGAGATATATTTCTTCAGAGATACTTTGAGGATTTCCCACCATATATATATCACAAGTTGGATGTCATAAGATCTGTTACCCCATTTTCTATATGGCCTTTTAGAGGATATTTTAAAATTTTATTGTCATCTCAACCCCTACGATTCTTATCACATCGATCATTTTCCATATAAGGTATATGGATCTATATGTAATCCATGAATGTATCATTGGTTTTATGACACCTTACCTTAGCCATATAGGACACTATGTGTAGGAAGAAGTTCATTTAGCTACCACATTTAGTTGGATATGTATGATCCATGTGTATATGATATTATGTCCAATGTGTACTATTTCTATTGTGTTCACTTAAAAACTCTATTCTAACTCTTGATTGTTTGGCTATAAGTTTTAATTTGAGTTGTTCCATGGTGTTTCATAATTTTTCTCAGAGAAGTGTGTCATATTGATGGTTTGGATATATTCTTGGTGATTTGAGTAGGTGCTATACATTGATTTTATTGTACCGCCCCTTATTTCCTTTAGTCAAAATTTATCCCATCTCTCTCTTAACAACACATGTGAAGGCCTTCTAAGCCATGAATAGCTTATAATAGGGTATTTTTAAGCTCTAAGTGAACTTCATAAAAAATAAGGGGCTACCTATAGCCACTTAAGTTTATTGATAACATTATTCATAGATTTAAATATATTTTTCACCTCCTTAAGGGTTGACAGATATTTCCTATGGCCCTTTTCCCTCTTTATATGAACATTCTTACTTATATTAGAGAGGTATAATATAATTTTTATTAATACCCTAATTATACTAATATTATTACTTTTTCTCGGACTTCAACATCATTAAATATAACCTCTATGTCAAATGACCTCTCCTTTTACTCACATAAAAATAAAACTTAATTAAAACCTAAGAGACCATATTAATTTATTTGACTACCTATTAAAATATAATTTGGAGGCTACTCTAAAATATAAATTGACCTATTCAAATTTATTTTCCTGCCGCTATTCTCCTTGCCTGGTTTGGGACAGAGTTTGGTGATAATTCTACTGAAGAGTGCTAATTCCGATGAAGAAGGATTCAGTGCTAATTCCACTGAAGAAGGGTTCGGTGCTAATTTCGCTCAAGAGTTTGGGACAAAGTTGGATTTGATGCAGTCACTAATTCTGTTGAAGAATGAAAAAAACTGAAGAGGGACTTGCCAATAGGCATACTGGCCAGCCTAGTTGCTTGTGTAGCTTTGAACATTGGTGTTTTCTTAGTGATAACATGCATGGTGCCATACAAATCATTAGGTGGAGATGCACCTCTGGCTGAAGAATTTTTTGCTAAGGGCCTAAAATTCATTGTGTGATATGGAGTCCATCCTTGCAATGGAAGAAGAAGGGAGCACCTGCATTTAAATTAGATGAAGGGCACACCCACTTGCTTCAGATGATCTGATACTTTTATTTCTCATTGTATCATTGGAAACCCATTTCATTCTTCCCACCTCAACAACCGCTTGTTACATGGTACATCCATGAACATAACCTGCAACTAGTTTATCCCATGGTAAAGAGTAATAGACGCTAGCATTACATTTCATGATCTACACCTCTTTTATAGATTTATTAGACTTGTATACATTTATATTCCACTTGGTTTTATTGGTAATTCTAAAGATACCATCTGCATCACCAGAATTTATGTCGATGGGATCTTCTAAAAAGTGACAACCCTCATTCCTGAAAATAATGAAGCTTTTGAAATCAAAATAACACTTTAGTATTGTGTACCTTTGGTTATGAATCACAATTGATGAACTAGAGTTCTCCACACAGGTGATATGAAATCCAGGGAGACCACATCCACAATTTCCTACAGTGAAAGGATACGTGATATTCATGGCTCAAAGAGGACATCTAATGGATCTGATCATGGGAGTGAAACATTTGTTCAGCAAGTTTCAAAAGACTTAAAGGAAGCATTGTCCAAGTTACAACACACATTTTCTGTATCATATGCAACCAAACCAGATTATCCTATTGTATATGCTAGTATTGAATTTTTCAAAATAAATGGCTACTCTCCGAAAGAAGTTATTGGAAGAAACTTGTGTGCTTTTCTCCTTGATCCATATTTATATGTACGCGTGTCTCTATCTTTCGTTCTCTTTCTGTGATTAGATATTCATGTGAGGATGAAAAAATTACAAATGCACTCTAATTATTGTGACAAATTTTTGGAACCTCACTTCAACATTTGATATACTTAGTTATTTAGGCTTGCTTGTTGTATGGTCCTACAGTTGATATCATGAAGCAAGAAACCACAGTTATATTGTTTAATGAAAATATTGATATGGTTAATGCAAATATTTTTATGTTTAGGGGTTCAGTGAGACTTGTTTTTAATAAGTTGGGCAGAATTGAGGACTCCATAGGGCCTAGTCCACCACCGGAATCAATAAGAAACTTCTCTAGCTTACAAATCCTTCTTCTTAGTGGCAATGAGTTCACTGAAAATGTTCATCAACATATTGGTTGTTTGAAGCGATTGTCCAAGATGGATTTCAGCAATAACAAATTCTTTAGAGTGATACCTCGAGAGATAAGTTACTGTAAGCTCCTGGCCTTCATAGATTTGATTAGGAGTGAGCATAGTGGACCCATATCCCCATAGATAAAGAAGATGAGGATTATCAATATCTCTAGAAACCATTTGGTTGGAGCATTCCTTTAGAGGTTGAAGGCATGTTAAGCCTCACATCTGTGGCCTTCATAGATTTGAGTAGAAATGAGCACAATGGATCCATACCCCATAGTTAAGAGGTAGAGGTGACAACCAAACTTATTGGGTTAGGTCTCTGATTGGATGAGAACTACTTGATTCGTTCATTTAGTAGGATTGGTCAAGGTAGGCAGGCTAATGATGACGTGGAAGTAGAGTTAGCTTTGGAAATAGCTCTGAATAATAGCAAGGTATAATGGTATTGGCAAGCTTCTCATTCTACTAAGGGGATCAATAATTCTCTTGGACCTCTCCCTCTTAAAGAAGATACATCTATAATGTCCGTGGTTGCATCACATTTATTTGTATTTGATTTACATCTTAATTGTCTTATTTGGTATTCAAAAGCCTTTAGGGAATTTTCCTGTAATTATTCTCATTTCCTTTTGTAGAGTCCATATTTGCAACATGTTTATGAGCCTTGAAATCTACTCAATGCTTTGCCTCTTACTAGATTGCAGTCCTTTAAGTGCTGGAATATTTTCTAATGCTTGAGATATATTAGTTGCTTAGCATTGCAATTAGTGGGTTTTCTTTGTTGAAAATGTAGCAAGATGATGGAGCTTAGTGAAATGAAGTCGCCTTCACTAAGTGGGCCCGCAGGCTATTTTTTGGCGCAAAGTTTATTTTTAGACTATGTCTATTTTTAGACATATGGAGCATGGTCCAAGGGTTGCAGTATGTTATTCTTGGAGTATTGGTCATGTTGGTAAAAATAGATGGACCTCTATTTTTAGACATTTAGGTCGAAGTCTATTTTTAGATTGCCTATCCTAAAAATAGAAAAGTCAAATATTATTTACCCTTAATAATATTTGGACTCTAAACTTCAGTTTACTCTCTTGGAGCACTTCAGTTCGAGCTACAGAAGTGGCTCATGCATCTGAAAGAGGAATTACGCTATTCCTAGGGGTTTGGTGAGCTCATGCATGGTTGACTTCGGTTAGGACTTCAGTGGCAGAAGTTTGGTGGAGTTGATGAGACAGTTGGTGGAGTTGTGTTCGGTTTAACTTAGTTGAACTAGTTGAGATTAGTTTAACCAGCTAATCAACTAGTAATGAGTGGAGTGAATTAAATATTATTTAATTCATTAATTAGTAACTCATTATTCAACTCAAGAACACATCAGTTCACTACAGTGCATGGACAGTTCAGTGGAGACCGGTGAAAGAGGTAGATGAAAGGGTGGAGTTAGCTATCAGTGGCGACATCAGTTGTGCATGAGATTTGCACCACACTTGGAGGAATTTCCCATGATGATTGCGCTGTCAAGCCAAGGAGATTTGAACCTTGGATCTCTCATTAGACCAGCCTTGATTGCGCAATAGAGGCAGGCAATTAGTGGATGAGTTTTGAACCTGTGACTTGTTCAAAACCAAGCTAGTTTGTGTGTAACTTTATGAGATAGTACTAAGTACTTGTGAGGAGTATTGTGCTATGTACTGTTACATGTTCTCTCCATTATAATATATAGAATAGCTGAGGGGTTTTCAGCTATAAGCTTTCCCCATACATATTGTGTAATGTGTGTGATGTTTTGATGATCTTTTGATCGCATACCGCTTGTTTTATTTCCGCATGTGTGATGATCTGAGTGGAAGAGATTATGTGTTGCATATGAATTCGAATTGATATGTGATCAGGATAATATCGGTGGATAAATCTTCATTATTCAGCAAATTTCTACATCTTTAACTATTATGCACATTATGTATCCAAAAAATTTTACCTAATGAAAGCAGATACCTTTAGACATTCAATTGCCACAGAAATACTAGCTAATTATAGACCACAATAAATACAATTTGTTATCAGTATCCTCTTTCCCCTGTGTTTTTTCATTAGCATTATCTTTTATACCAACAACCACAAAAGGCATTAGAAACACAACATAAACTTATAACCATGAGATTGTTGGTTGTGACAACATATCTAAAGTTGAAAAATATTTTTGTTGAAGTTTCTTCCACGTGTCTTGTTCTAAAAAATCTAGTGTCAATAGTCTTACAACCACTAGGATCGTGATCAAACACTCGATGTGAGCTCACAATAGGCACATTATCAGAGCTTAAAGTAATATTTATTTCATCCAAGGGAATCTTGGATTCCATGATATATGACATGTGATGGATGGTAGTTGTATTCTCCACAATATATTAGGGTATATCCTCAACCAATTGATTAAAATTATCCACAAAAATACACTCATTTCCCCCACCTACAACTGCATCACAACTATTGGGTTTAGCGCTAACACCTGTAGAATTGATTTCCATTGAATCTAGAATAACAACATCAATCTCATATGATCGTGCCAATTTGTTTTGTATGCCATTGGACATCACTCTTCCATTTTTGGTCATACATATCATGAGAAGTATTCCATGGATTATCATGGATGAAAAATTTATTGGAATTTGTTACATTAATGCCTTCTCACATGCCCTAATTGAAGCAAACAAAACCCTTTCGTCATCGGAATTGTTGAATTGTTGAAGAATTATTTCCCTAGCTTCTATAGAAGTGTTAACATCAAGCCTTAGTACTTCAACAGCTTTAATCGAGTTCCTGTTGTTAATAATCATAATTTAAAATAAGGCAAAAGGAGATAGGATCTGACTAAAAACAAGCAACTTCTCCTTATTCAACACACAAAGGGACAACATGTCAAGGATTCTTCAGTCCACCATTGCAGTTATATCACTAGCGATGCTACTATCAGAATCTAACCAGCCTAAAGAATTACCCCATTTTTCAATACTTATTTTTTGTAATGAAGGATGCATGCACATTTAAAAATACTTAATGGCTCTACCAAATATAGACTCTGAGGATAATTTTATAATCTCAAACACTTCCTTTTGAGACTCATTGAGTCTTAAGATGACCACAAAATCTGTAAGGTTGGGCAGTTCTTCACGAATACCTCCCTTGTAGAAGTGGACAAACAATAAAGAACTTTCTGAAGATCACCTGCAGCAGGGGTTTTCATTCCTTTACTGCCATTTTGTAGGAAATTCTTCAGTTTACTATAGAATATCTTGTCATTTGGGCTTATGTAATGTCTCTTATTTTTCGTTTTAAATATTTTTCACTTAATATGATGCCTTTGAAGATGACTTTGAAATATTTTTCATCTATAATACCTAGTATTATCAGCTTGAAAAGGTTGAAGAGATTTGTAATACTATTTTGGAAATGTACCTAGGAACAGAATCACATGTTTGGTATGCACTTGTATGAGAGAATCGAGTATATTTGTGCGATTGTTTCCGGGAGAGGCTCACATCTAAAATAAAAAATTATAGACACTCTAAAAGGATTTGTTGGCTTGGATGTTGTTATTCTCAATTTCTCAAACATTATACTTTAAAACTGAACATGAATAACAATAAGTGTGCTCTTCTTATCTCTCCACTTCTTGAATATTTCAAGTTGGTTGCATCTTAATGGTTATATTTTGTTGCTTAATTCATGGAGATCATATAGAGGAATTTCCTATAATTCCTAATCCTTAAATTTCTTCATCCATGAGCACAACATAGTCTTTGGTGCTACAATCAACGACCTCTCTTATGGATAATTTTTCAAGAAACTTTGAAAAGAGAGAGTGATAAGGAATGCCTTACAAATTCATGGTGCATGAGTAAGAATGCATTCCTAGTTTCTTTTCTCATTAATTGACGCCAATGCATTATTTCTTCTAATAAGTGATAGAGAACAAGCTTCAATACATGGGATTTATGTTGTCTTCCTTCATATTCCTCTATCTCAGCAAAACATTCCATATGAAACATTTCCAATCATTACCAGAAGATGAATAACCACTAACCTATAATGTGATGTGACTGAGGGGAATTAAATCGTAGTTTGCAGATGCAAAGTGCGATTGTGATAAAGGAATAGTTGTGTTTGACAAAAAAATATCTTATCGGTAGTGGGAAATATAGTACTAGTGAGGTGTAGGCCTGCTAATATATATCTCGTCAATGCGATGGGATGAGTTAGTCGCAATTTGTCTTTCCAATTTGCAAAGAGTCGTGCTTGGATTTCCAATTATGTGATTAATCGCTCTTTTTCTTCCTAGTTGGAGATTTAGTTGGCTCAATTTTTCATACTTTCAGCCAACACCATAATTTCCACGTTCCTTTTCCTTAATTTTTACCTAGGAATTCAATGCACTCACATTTAGCTTCACCCATACTTCCACCTACATTAGCAATCTCAAGAGGGAAAGATTTCACCAGACTGTGCAAGAATTTGTTGCTGTAGTGAATCAGTTGGGAACATATAGTAAGTTTTAACTTCCTTAACATGCCTCTAGTAGTCTGCCTCAAATATTATTATGTTATAATAGGTCAATGAATAACTGAGAATACTTGATGTAGCCTAGGATTAGTGACACAATGATTTACTTATTTCTCAATCTAATGGAGTTATTTGTACACGAAGTACTTTCTCTCATAGAGGAGACTTGACCATAAAACAATCTTTAAAGGTCTATAGTTTTATACACCTTCAGGACAACTGCTTTCAATGATCCTACTACAGGGCTTCAAGGTAAGTTACTGTATGAGAAAAATTCTTCTCAAAACTGAAGAAGAGGATCAACACCTTATGCCCTTTTTCTCAACAAGAACATTCTTATCCAAGAAAATTTTCTCTGCCTATTCTTGATGAAGATATCCTGGAATAATGATATAAGCCTGATTGCTAATATCCTTATTATTGTCCTTATTATTGTTCTCTCCTCTTCAATTTCAAATATCTCATGGACAGATACTGTGTACCTGAACATACAATTCCCTTTTTAGAGTGATAATGATTGTCATATCTCATAGGATGTTCATTTACTGATCCCAAGCTATAAAGGCTACGAGAAGCCTTTTATCAATGAAGTGCTTGTCTTATATGTCGGGAGAAGCAGTAGAATTTGGTAATCAGGTTCAATTTTGATTCTTTTGGTCGAATGGGTGCAATTTTTATTTTCTATAGCGATCATACATGGGCTGAGAATGTATCTAACAATTATCACTATTTAAAAAGGTCACTAATGTAGCTTAGCTGAAACGAGGTGTCCAAATTTTCAGATTGTACTTTCATTTGGGGTAAATCATCAGGCAATCTAATGATATTTCAAGGCTTGAAAGATTTGTTGGCATCCATTCTTACCTTTGTGAAAATATATGCCATATCGTATGAGGATGTAATATTCCCAATTAGGAAAAACAAGAATGTAGAAAATATAACTAGAAATTGTAGTGAAATATCAACACATCAAATGAGAGCAGATCATGAAGCCATTATATAAGAAATTATAGCAGAAAATTTGTACAAAATTTTAAGGAAAAAGACACTAAATTTATGCAAAACAAGCCTCTAAGAACCCAATACATAAAACATGAAGAACAATTGCTATATAAGAATGTCGGAGGCTAAGACAACGCATTTTTTTCTGGGGATAACTATTGCTATAAATTAAAGTACATGGATCTATTGATATAGTGCTTAGAAAATGTTTGGATCATAGATCTAGGCCTTCTAGCACAATTCCAAGACAACCCAGAAATGGTTTCCGGAAATACACAAAATGCAAAAATGGAAAAATGCAGCCCTAGGGCTGAATAATGCTCTGCAACTGGATAACTATTGGGAGGTGGCTAATATGATATAGAAATGGATGATACTACTCCAATAGATCTCCCAAATGAAGGGTTTCTCCCCTCACTCAGAATCTAACTCACAAACTTGGGCACTAAGCCCTCCACTGCAATTGCCCTGAAAAATAACGCAGTTTCTGATGGAGACTGCATTGTAGATGATGGAAAAAACCTGACCTGATGTCAGATGTTGAAATAATGCTCAAGGAACCTCCTTTATAGCCTCCCGAATGAAGGACTGCTCCCCTCATTGGAAAACAAGCTCAAAAATTGGGTCTATCAACCCTCCACTGCAACTGCCCTGCAAAACAACACAATCCTAAAGGAGACTGCATTATGGATAATGGTTGAAGCTTGGAATGATGTTGGATGGTGGAAATGGAGCTCAATTAACCTCTCCTGAGTGGGCACTCGAAATCCCCCCAGGATGAGGGTGGGATTTCCGCTCGGAAACACCCTTGTGCTAAATAGCACAACAGACTCTACTAAACAGTTGAAGCGTGTAGAAAGTCATAAAATACCAAGACATAAAAAATATTCAAAATTCCCTATATGGTTGCAATCCCCTTCCTTATATGTTTTGTGAGCCTCCTCACCCTTGGCCCCACACATTAAATATGCTACTCTCATGGAGACTCCCTCCCACTAACACTGTGATGTCCCTCAATAACTATCCACTACCTCCATACCAGCGTTGTTGATTTGGTCAAACTTGACCCCATCCACATGCTTTAACCTCTATTCACATATAAGAGTGCTCTATCCAACTGATATGATGATCCACATTCACATTAGAAGTGGGTTTATTCCTACTAAGGAGATTAATGGGTCTCCCTACCCTCTTATTCATTTATCTAAATGAAAAAAGAAAAAATTTATATTCCAACTAGATGAAAGCTAATTTGGAATATTACAGTCCTCCCCTGCCAAATGTTGCTTTTCCTTAAGCAACTGCAAGGATAAATGCTGCAAAATCTCTCCTCCTTCCTCGGTGGCATCCATATCCAATAAGCTCCTCCACTGAACCAGATGTTCTCCAATCAATATGCCCCTTAGTTTCTCCTCCGAAGTGTCCAAGTTAGCCCTTGATGACAAAACCAAATGGCCCACATCATAAGGAGGTAGGAGATCCATGGTGGCAAATATATGTTGTCTAATGTTCTCATTGAGGCATGGGACATAAAAAATGTTGTAGATCTCACTCCAAATTAACAGCTCCAATCCATGTGCCATTCATCCAACCATTCCAATAACATTGATTAAAACATCATCAACATATGGAATTAAAATTATAAATGCACTGACTTCCATATGAAATACCAAAGGGTGATAATAGTCCCTCAAGTGGAACCAGCGCAGTTCTGCTCCTTGCTGCCCTTGAACACAATGTGGGAAGTAGCTTCCCAACCACTTGCTTTCTGCCCCTATCTGCCCATTTTCCTAGGGGTAGTAACTGATGTTTGGTGTCAACTGAGTACACCCCAAATAATATATCGTCTTCCCAAAGCCTCCTAGGAAGTGGCCATCCCCATCACTGATTGTGGCTCTAAGAAGACCATGAAGTCTAAAGAGAGGCTTGATCTCTTGTGGAGCAATGTACTGTAAATGAATGCAAATACTTTTTTATTTGATCAGTAAGTACAAATCCCTTACCATGTATTGTTGGCAAGTTGGTGAAGAGTTCCATAGATGAGCTCTCCCATCTCTCTACCGGAAAGGGAAGTGGTTGCAATAATCTTGCAGGGTGGCGATTTCCACCTCATCCTTCGAGAAAACCATACATCTCTTGATATGCTGGAGCACATCCTCCTTGAGACCCTCCCATGAGAATCTCTCCCCAATGGCATGATAGGTCCCAATGAAATCTTGGTGACCGGAAAGGAGTGATTCATGTGCTGCATGTAGAATATTCTTCTTGAGCTTAGAGTATTTAGTCAAGAAGATCCGATCCTGGTAATAGATGACTCCACCCATCACTTTATACCTCTCATATGTCACCTATCCATCAAGCACTTCACATGTGAAGTGATTCTTGGATTACTCCACCAATAGTTGGGACTCCCAATATGGATCTATACTCAATAATGACATTGTTGTTGGCCTTTGTGAAAAGGAACCTGTCACCTTACTGCTCCCCTCTTTGACATGATCAATGCCAAAGCCACATGTTGGAATACTGCTATCCTATTTTTTTTTCCTCCCTTGCAGTTTCTTCTGCTCAAGTAAGGGTTGGAGTTTATGGAGGTTAGTCTTCACTTGGAAGCTATTTCCCATCCAAAACTTCCTGAGTTTGGTCAATGTATGCATGAATGCCAACAAACCTCTACCATATATGGAATAATCCTTCCTATGTGGAAGTATCTTCTGACTCTCAAAGGCTATGAAGTAGCCCCCTTGCACCATGATTGTGCCATCATCCACTCCTAAAACATCTCCTCTCAGTGCAAGATGCTCGGTGAGAGTTGGTGATATCGATATTGGGAGAATATCCATCTCCTCCTTGAGCCTATAAAAGACTCTCTGCGTTGTGCTAGACTCACCCAAGGCTCCCATCTCAGCCAAATCTATGAATGGTGTAAATAGTTGTGAGAACTCTTTAACCAACTCCGAGTCTGGTGGCCTTTCTGGTGGAATGCCTCCAAATAATACAACATCATGGTTCAGAGTCAACTGCATATCTGAGTGGACTAAAGTGTCCTTTCTCCCACTGTGAAAGTCAAGCTCCATCTTATGTGAAGAGACTATATGAGGTGGATAAGTGTGCAGGCCCCTGATCATCTGATGCTTACCACTCTTCTTATCTACCCATTCCGTCTGCAAAGTCTCCCAATCTGTGGTGAATTTCCCCAATGTAATCAACCACTACACACCCAATATCACATTGGTGTCAGGAATTTCGACCACAAATAAGTGATCAGTCAAATTATATGTCCCTAAGGTTACTGACAATGTTAGGACATACTTCATACACTGCATGGTTCTAGCTCCTGGACCAAAACTGAAAATCCTTCAAAATCATCAGTGTGTATTGCTCTCCTCTGTACTAACTGAGCATCAATAAAGTTGTGGGCAACCCCATCGTCAATCAAAATTGATACTCTTTGATCCTGAATTGTACCTCAGACTCACAAAGTCAGATACTTGGGTACTCCCCGCAAAGATGCAAGAGCCCCTCCAACTGGAGCAAATGCCCCACTCCCAACTCTTGGTGGTAGTGGATCCTCCCCTGCTATCACAATATTGTTATTTCTTTCTGGATCCTCTTCTTCCTCCTCCTCACTATCAGAGAATACCTCTATATAGTGTGCCTTCCTTGTAGCACACCGATGCCCCGGTGCCCATGGTTCTTGGCATGTGAAGCAAAGCTTCCTTCTCCTCAAGTCTGTTCAGACATCATCACTAAGAGGCCCTTTGTTCTATTTCTCCTTTGGAGGAAGAACCTTCACATCTTTCCTCTTTGACTGAAAGGGTGGCCTTTGCTGAAATGGAGCTCTTGCTCTTGGCAAAGCATCCTGTAAATCTCTAGCCCTCTCAATAGCATCTTAGAGAGTAGTTAGTTTATTTGATTTAACCAACCCATGCAGAGGCTCTGATAGCCCATCAATGAACATATAAACCCTCCTACCTGCAGATAAGTCTGGAACCATGACATAAAGTTTCAAAAATTCAGAGATATAGGTCTCTGGATTACCTGACTGCTTGAGCTTGGCTAGCTCAATAAAAGGTGCCTTTGGATCTCTTCGATCAAACCTCTCTACTAACCTTCGAGTGAACTCTGAATATGCAGTTACATTGGCATGCCCTAATGTAGAAATACCATGAAACCACTAATCATGTACCTCACCTTCAAGGTGCAGCGCTGCTATTTTGATGGCTTCCATCTCTGGTACTTGGTTCAACTGGAAGTAGATGTATAGCTTCTTCACCCAAGACTTGGTTGTGCACTTGGATGACCCATCAAAAGCGGGCAAAAAGAATCCACCCATAGTCTGTTGTAGATCATTGTTCTGCATGAATCCTCCGCTTTTGTTGCTATGTTGAGGTCTCCTGTGGTCCTTGATCTGGAAAAAAAAAAAAAATCAGATTATCTTTGAATCTCTGAGACTGAGACTCATACTCTAGAAAATAGTCTTCAAGAGTCTCTTGTTCTTGGGGTCCTCCACCTCCATTTCCCACTGCTAGGAAAGTAGGCATAGTGGAGCGTTGGGAAACTCGATGCCTTGCTGGTTGTTCATATCAGTGATGTGAAATTCTTGAGCTTTCTCCATGTAGAAACCCTCTAGGGGATTCTTTTTGTTTCTCCGTCCTCATCTCCTTGATTTCTCGGGCAATATCTTGCATGGTTTGGAGAAGAAGCTTGGGAAACTCCATTTCATCCATCTCTCCTGATATTAGAGTTTTGGATTTGTCTCCTTTGGGGTTTGTATAATCATAACCCCGGTTTCTATTAAGACACCGCTTCCCCCTTTCTATGAGAGGCTCTTCCTCTTCTAATGACATATCTATTGTACTACACAGGCTGAGCCAAGATTATGCTATGATACCACTGTAATATTCCCAATTTGGAAAAATAGGAATGTAGAACATATAACTGGAAATTGCAGTGAAATATCAACACATCAAATGAGAAAAAATCATGAAGCCATTATATTAGACATTATAGCAGAAAATGTGTACAAAATCCTGAGGAAAAAGACACTCAAGCTAGGCAAAACAAGCCTCTAAGAACCCAGTACATAAAACATGAAGAACAACTGCTATATAAGAATGTTAGAGGCTAACACAACACAGTTTTTTCTAGTGATAATTTTTCCTGTAAATGAAAGTACATGGATTTTCTAATATAGTTCTTAGAAAATGTCGGGATCATAGATCTAGGCATTCTAGCACAATTCCAAGACAACCTAGAAAGGGTTTCCGGAAATACACAAAATGCAAAAATGCCAAAATGCAGCCCTAGGGCTGAATAACGCTCTTCAACTGGATAAATGCTAGGAGGTGGCTAATCTGATATAGAAATGGATGATACTCCTCCAATAGATCTCTCGGATGAAGGGTTGCTCCCCTCACTCAGAATCTAACTGGCAAACTTGGGCACTAATCCCTCCATTGCAACTGCCCTGAAAAATAACGTAGTTTCTGAAGGAGACTGCACTGTAGATGATGGAAGAAACTTGGATTGATGCTGGATGGTGAAATAATGCTCAAGGAACCTCCTTTATAGCCTCCCAGATGAAGGAATGCTCCCTTCACTGGAAAACAAGCTCAGAAACTGGGTCTATCAACCCTCCACTGCAACTACCCTGCAAAAAAACATAATCATGAAGGATATTGCACTGTGGATAATGGGAGAATCTTGGCCTAATGTTGGATGGTGGAAATGGAGCTTAATGAACCTCTCTTGAGTGGGCACTTGAAGTCCCCCGAGGATGAGGGTGGGATTTCCGCTAGGAAAACACCCTTGTACTAAACAACACAACAGACTCCTCTAAACAATTGAAGCATGCAGAAAGTCATAAAATACCAAGACATAAAAAATATTCAAAATTCCCTCTATGTCTACAATCCCCTTCCTTATATGATTTTTGAGCCTCCTCACCCTTGGCCCCACACATTAAATATGTTACTCTCATGGAGACTCCCTCCCACTAACACTGTGCTGTCCCTCAATAACTCTCCACTACCTCCATCCAGCACTGTTGATTTGGTCAAACTTGAACCCATCCACATGCTTCAACCTCTATTCACACATAAGAGTGCTTTATCCAACTGATATTATGATCCACATTCACATTATAAGTGGTTTAATTCCTACTAAGGATATTTATGGGTTTCCCTACATCCATTTATCTAAATGAAAAAAGAAAAAATTAATATTCCAACTAGCTGAAAGCTAATTTGGAATATTACAAAGGATAGGTATTAAGATATACAATCAAGGGTTTGCAAAGGATTGACAGGTTTTGATCGCACATCTGGAGCAGCTTTCATGTAACAACACTTTTAGTTAAGATCCACATGCAATCACGACATCCACATTTTTTCATTGACTTTTTAAGACAAGCAGTCAATTCATGTAACTAAAGTGCCAGAGGTACTCCTTTTTTGGGAGGAATGCTGATCCAAGTGGATATTGGTGGTCACTTGCATATTCCACTTGGGGCCCCACCATTGTCTCTTTAATTTTTTTCAGTTTCGGTACAACTTACTATTTTTAGCAGTTTTTCGGGTCCTGAACTTCCGGAGCCATTTTGAGGCCCTAAACGACGCTTTTTTGGCATTGTTTTTCCAGCGAATATGATTTTGTTTCAAAACCAATACTTGTGGCGACATTTGTAATCCTTGGATAGATCTTTCTAATGATGTATCATTTGCGTCAAACGGAGATAGTATGTCGAAGTTACGTCCCCAGGAAGTTAAAACACCAATTTACCCAAACGGGGCCCATAGTTTTGGTGCTTCATCTCCTAGGGTTAGGTTTTTGGAAGTTTAGAGTTCTCCATTGTTTTTCCATAATAAATAGGCCCTCGAGCCTCATTGTAACACAGTTCAGAGGTCTCTGGCCGCCACATCTCTTCTCAGATATTCGCTACTAGCACCCTAGCTATTTTATTTCCATTATGTTTGTAAGCATATTTATGTTATTTGATATTAATGAAATGAAGCCTTATTTCCACTGCATCTCTATGTTTATGGTTATTTCTGTATTCTGTTGCGTTCGTGCATAAATCTGGATCAGTGGTATTAGAGCGGTCTTCTTTTTCTCGATCCTTCTTTGCATGTCCCCAACGAGGTCGGGGTATAAGTATTTAGGGCTCGATCTAGTGGAACCTTTGCAAGATCAGCCTCGCAAACCCCGACGGATGCCCATGGGGGATGAAAAGAAAGATGAGGGAGCAGGAGATCCTATCAAAATATTGCTCGAGGAGGCCCTCGAAAAACAAAGGAATGCGATGATGGACAACTTTGCCCAGATCCTTCAACGGCTGCCCACTGGCAGTGCATCTGCATCCAGCAGCCACTCTGGAGGTGCGACTCCCTTTAAGGTACAAGTAAAATTTGACATTCCCATATTTGAGGGTCAAATAGATGCAGATGTCGTAGATAGATGGTTGAATCTATTAGAAGGATATTTCTCGGTTCGTGATTTTTCCAACTAGGAGAAGATTATTTTTGCACTCCTCAAAGCTACCCGCCATGTCAAGGACTAGTGGGAAACCTACTGTGAGAAAAAGGACGATACAAAACCCTCTCTGTTCTTAGCCGTACCCACTTGGAATTCTTTCCGAGATTCCATCAAGGAACAATACTATCCTGTGGGGAGCTATGAGGACAAGTACATACAATGGACCACGCTGCGACAACAAAGGGATCAAGATGTGCATGAGCTGACGAATCTGTTCCATACCCTGTGCACAAAGTTGGGTATCAAAGATTCAGAGAAACATCTGGTGCTAAAGTATTGCAGTTGTCTGCATAGATACATTAAGGAGAAAATGGAGTTCCTTGACATCTCCTCGCTTGGTACAGCATACCAGTATGCTGCCAAGATTGAGCAAAAATTCAAACAGAAGAAACGAGACTTTGGATCTGTGAATCAAAAGCAAGGGAAAGGTGCTCCCAAACCATAGAATAAAGGACAGAGCCAAGGCATGGAAGCTCAAGAAAACTTGTTAAAGCCACAAGCAAAGAACAACACCGCAAAGCCAAAGAAGGACACGGGGAAGTGGTGCGAGTTCCATAAGAGCTCCACTCACAACACAAGTGAGTGTTGGGCCAAGCAGTCACTGGTGGCCGAGATGAGGGCTTTTGAGTCAGATGCATGCTCTGAATTTGAATCAGAATCTGACAAAGGGAAACAGATTATTGATGCGGATCCCAACGCCACAGTCGCCACTACGAAGATCCATAAGGAGGAACCGGAAGATCCAGAGGAGGAGGAACATCTCTTCCATTCCCAGATGTGGGTAAAGGGCTCCCCGATATAGTTCATTGTTGATAATGGGAGCCAAAAGAACCTCATTTCAGCAGATGCCGTAAAGTAGTTGGGCTTGCCGACCACAGCTCACCCACATCCATACACCCTCGGGTGGCTTCACCAAGGATGAGATCTCTATGTCAGCCAGCAGTGTCGCCTTCCATATAGCATCAAGCCCTTCACGGATGAGGTATTATGTGACATTGCTCCTATTGATGTTTCTGATGTATTATTAGGACAACCATACTTGTGGAAGTGTCATGCTGTGTATGAGTCTCGGCCTTGCGCTGTTATTTTTACTTTGGGAAAGAAGTTGTATAGGATACCAGAGGTACCACCTCCTGCTGCTATCTCTTTGTTTACTGCAAAACAATGCAGTAAGCTCATTTCCCAAACTAGGAAATTCGTTTTCCTGATGATCCGCCCCCAGGGCAAGAAGAATAATGTGGCCACAACCTCCAGACAGGGCTCCTCTGCACGACAACAACAAATGGGCAAGGTTGTGGAGGAGTACAAGGACATCTTCACCTCACCCATAAGGGTTCCTCTGCACTGTCAAGTCAAGCACCCGATTGATCTGACCCCAGGTGCGCTGCTACCCAATGGACCAATCTATCGGCGCTCTGTTCTGGAGAACGATGAAATCAAGAGGCAAATTTAGGAGCTGCTGCAGAAAGGTCACATCCGACCAAGTTCATCGCCCTGTGGGAGCCCAATCATGTTGGTACAGAAGAAGGATGGGACGTGGAGACTTTGTATTGACTATCAGACACTGAACAAGATCACTGTCCGAAATAGGTACCCGATCCCACGAATTGATGACCTTCTGGGCCAACTCAAAGGGGTGAAATATTTCAGCAAGATCGACTTGAAGTCTGGGTATCACCAGGTACCAATCGAACCCTCTGATGTGTGGAAGACTGCCTTCAAAGCCAAGGAAGGCCTTTTCGAATGGATGGTCATGCCTTTCGGGTTGATGAATGCTCCCGCAACCTTCATGAAGTTGATGGATGACATATTGCGGCCATTCACCAACTCATTTGTAGTGGTGTACTTATATGACATTCTGATCTTCAGCCAGAATTGGGAAGGGCACCTCCACCACATCCGAAAAGTCCTCCAAACACTGTGGCAACACAAGTTGTGTGCCAATTTGGAGAAGTGCATTTTCGGCATCACCCAGGTTCAATATCTGGGATACATTATTGATGAAAGGGGGGTGCATGTGGATCCAACCAAGATCCAATTCATTCGGGATTGGCCTGCCCCAACCACTATAACAGAGCTTTGCAGCTTTCTAGGTCTTGCTAATTTCTACCGTAGGTTCGTGTTGGGATTCTCTCATATCACTTGGCCCTTGAGTCAAGTCACCAAGGGAGGAGCGAGAGAAAAATTCTTTTGGTCGGAATCTCAACAGAAGGCGTTCACAGAATTGAAAAATCGCCTCTGTTCTACCCTAGTACTCACATTACCAGACTTGCAACAACCATTTGAGATCGAGACAGATGCCTCTGACTATTCTATTGGGGCATTTCTTACTCAACAGGGACATCCAGTGGCATATCACAGGGAGACATTGTCTGACACAGTTCGCAAGTATCCCACTTATGACAAAGAAATGTATTCCATTGTGCAAGCTTGTCGACAATGGAAGCATTACTTTTTGGGGAAGGAAACAATCATCCACACAGACCACCGGCCCCTGCAGTTCATACAGACGCAAGGGAAGTTGCAGAATGATCACCATCAAAAGTGGTCTACATATCTGCAACAGTTTCATTTGAACATCAAGTACAAGAAGGGTAGCACCAATAATGTTGCATACTGCCTCAGCCGACCACTGATCGTGGCACTCACCACCGTTCTCAACTCTTGTGGGCATGAGACTTCTGATTGGCTGCTTCTCTACGAGAGCGACCCAGACTTCAGCCACACATACAAGGCACTCTTGGGGGGTACGCAAGTTCCAAATTTTCACCTCCAAGATGCACTTTTATGTCACCTGGGACACCTTTGTGTTCCTTCAAGCGAGCATGCCAAGATGATTTTGGAAGCACACTACAGTCGAGTCACTAGGCATTTCGTGTTCGAGAAAACAATAGCAGTACTGCATTAGTATTTCTATTGGTCGAACCTTCGAAAGGATGTCGAGAAGCACATCGGATCCTGCACTGCTTGTGTCATTGCCAAACTGACCATCAAGAAGCAAGGCCTATATACTTTGCTACCTACCCCTGTTTGACCTTGGGAATCCATATCCATGGATTACATGTCGGGCCTGCCTTCTACTAATCATGGAAATGACTGTGTTTTCGTGGTCATCGACAGATTCTCGAAGATGGCATTATGACGGCCTGCAAGAAGAATATCACAGTAGAAGCCACTGCTAAACTCTTCTTTGAATGAGTGTGGGTGCACTTTGGGATCCCACAGTCTATCATATCAGATCGGGATAGCAGGTTCCTCAACAAATTTTGGTCCAGCCTCTGGTCAATGTTGGATACCAAGCTCACCAAGTCCACAACTTTCCATCCCCAAACAGATGGCCAGACAGAGGTCGTCAACAAAATGATTGTACACATTCTGCGCATGTACAATTAAAATCATCCACGCACATGGGACGAGAGCCTCCCCTATGTACAACATAGTTATAATCGAGCTCTCCACAGCTCAATCGGCCATAGCCCCTTTCAGGTGGGCTTGGGATTCCAGCCACTATGTCCCATTGACATAGCCATGCCATTTGCGGCTACTCAGGCTGATTCGGCTCATGTCCAGTCTGAAGTTGACAAATCAAATACCTTCATCGAGCTCATTCAGCACATCCGCCAACAGGTTCATGAAATATTGTACATAACCAATTCTAAGTACAAGCAATGCCATGATTAACATCGGGTGCCACACAACTTCCAGGTGGGCGACAAAGTGTGGCTACATTTGCAAACCGCTCCGATACGGGCCGTACACCATCACCAAGGCTGTAGGGACCAATGCCTTCGAGCTCAGTATTCCACCCTTCCTTGGTTTGCACCCAGTATTCAATGTGGACCGCCTTCGTCCTTACTTCCCACCTCTACTGTACACCTCTGACATTGCAGAACAACTCACACCAATAGAGTTAAACCCAAACTGCATGGAACAGGCCACCACATATTGTATCA
Source organism: Pinus albicaulis (assembly GCA_034641835.2). NCBI lineage: Eukaryota > Viridiplantae > Streptophyta > Pinopsida > Pinales > Pinaceae > Pinus > Pinus albicaulis. Next base: position 413,546,348 of record CM076577.1, read on the forward strand.
TGGACATGCAAATCAATAACACTTGCCAACACAAGATCTAACTGTATCAGGTTTTCAAAGCTAGCCAACTCCTGCACCAAGGAAAGTGGTTCACCAGGGACCAAGTTCAGCAGAAGTTTCCTCATCTCATGGAGGAACTTAACGCAATGGGGACCATTGCTTCCTAAGGGGGGAGGAATGATCCAGGTGGATATTTGTGGTCACCCGCCTATTCCACTTAGGGCCCCACCATTGTCTCTTTCAGTTTTTTCAATTTTGGCACAACTTACTAATTTTAGCAGTTTTTCGGGTCCTGAACTTCTGGAGCCGTTTTGAGGCCCTAAACGACGTTTTTTCGGCATCGTTTTTCCAGAGAATATGATTTCGTTTCAAAATAAATATTATTGGCAAAATTTGTAGTCCTCGGATAGATATTTCTAATGATGTGTCATGTGCGTCAAACGAAGATAGTATGCCGAAGTTATGTCCCAGGGAAGTTGAAACACCAATTTACCCAAACGGGGCCCATAGTTTTGGCGCTTCATCTCCTAGGGTTAGGTTTTTGGATGTTTAGAATCCTCCATTGTTTCTCCATAATAAATAGGCCCTCGAGCCTCATTGTAACACAGTTCAGAGGTCTGTAGCTACCACATCTCTTCTCAGAGATTCGCCACCAGCAACCTAGCTATTTTATTTTCATTATGTTTGTAAGCATATTTATGTTCTTTGATATTAATTAAATGAAGCCTTATTTCCACTGCATCTCTATGTTTATGGTTATTTCTGTATTCTGTTGCGTTCCTGCATAAATTTGGTTCAAATGCATATGTTATTTGATACACAATTTGTCATTTAATTCATTTAAATTACATTGAATTCCAAAATTGTCGGAGGTGATATTTCTATGAAATGTGTTTCCTTCAATGTAAATTGAGATGTGGCTCCTATAATGGGAGTTTGATAGTTAACATTTTCAACATTAAGCATATGTCAAGTTGAAATTATATTAAAACACAGTATGACAACCAACTAGTAAATTTGATTTCCAAAATTCTTTCTAAGATTTGGTACATGTACATTTTCAGCAGTGAGCATGTTTTGATGTACAAATTTCCTGTAAAGGAAATTTTGTCGGATATTTGACAATTTTCTAGATATTAGATTTACATTTGCTGTCTTGGAGTCACCCTATTACACAAGGAAAACTGTTATTGGTTAGATTCTTGTTGTGACACTAACCATGACATTTATGAGGCCATTTTTTTAAGCTGACATAACTGAATTGTATTCTTACTGGTTTGAATCTTAATTGTATTATGTAAATATTGCTTATCAGCGAAGTGGTATACCTAATGATTGTTTTGCACACTGGTGTCCTATACAATGAAACTTTTGAATTTGTGGTTGAATGCAAGTTTCATCTTATTGAGGTTGACAGTAGTTACAATTTTATTCTATAGAATGGGAAGTTTTGTTTTCATTATAGGCAGATTTCTTGTATGGTCCCATCACAGAAAAAATTCTCTCCTGAGCATTTATAGTAGTTTGGCATTGTCTTTCCTTTTATGATAAAACCGTTGATACTTTCATTGTAGTATATGACCTCATCGCAATGCTAATTAAAGGTGCTGGTTGTTTTATCTGGCAAAGTTTGTTCACCATAATTCCAGTTGGGATGCTCGAAAGGAATGTTCCACTTTTGAAGATGCAACTAGAAATTGTGTTGAGATTGTTTAAAACAATTTCCATTTATTGATTTTAAAAAATGAAACAAGATTTAAAAACTATTCTCTAGCTATTACCTCAGAGACTGCTGGAATTGGAAATATAGTGTTGTTTAGATATTTGAAGATTTGGACCCATATATGATTAAATTGGGTCAAGTCAGGACCACAATATGGGATTATACGACCAAAATAGGTTGAAACCATCGAATATTTAGACAATGCCTTGAAAATATTCCATGCTGCCTGTATTTCAAGGATTATCCTGAATCCATTTTGTTTGTTGAGAAAATAAGCCATATGTGAGCATAATGTTAGAGGTGGTTACGATATTAGGGAAAGGCTTCTATTGTGATGTGATTGAAGGACATGGCTAAACATAAAAACAATGAATAAGTAGTTCATCCTCTTAGCAATCAAAACAAGACATCATGAATCTAGTGATGATCTATGCTCGGTGAAGGCACAATGGAAAAACAAGGAATTTGGAAATCTCAAAGAGTATAATGCTTGTGCATACATAACAAATGGTTATTCTAAAGTTGTTGTTACTTTAAATTTTGAGAATAGTTTGTCTCATTATAATAGAAAATCAACTATATTATAACATAAGCACCACTATACGGTGTCAACGAGTATACAAGGACTATGTATCTAAACAAAAAATTCCCTTTACAGAGTGATAATAAGGACTTTTATAGCTGAGGTGTGTCTAGGACAGTATAGTGATCTCTCCAATATAGGTAGATTAATTGCATTTGTCTTTCTAGCTTCAGTAATGGCACTTCTAGTTAATGTCAAAGGTATGCATGCTGCCTAAGTTGGAGTTGGATTTTTACAACCAAGGGATTCACATGCCCTCAACATTGGATGTGAAAGATTTAACTTGATAAATGAGTTTGTACTAAAATAAGCCCCTTATGTTGATGCAAAAAATCCAGTAGAGAATTTCTTATCACTTGCCAAATCTATGTCATTCGGTCCAATAAGATAGATATTGATGTCAAGTTTTCATTTTCAAGTGAGACTGTTTCTTGCTGAAGATGCCCAATTGTTGTCTGGCCTGGCTAACTAAGACCATCTACAGGCAAAGCAATCTCGGTTGTGGCATGAATATGGCTCTGGATTTGAAGGTAATCAGTAGTTGGGCGTTGGAAACAATTATACAAAGCAGAATATACATCAATATTCCATTGTACCTGTGACCACATGGCGCTGGCCCCCCAGGTATGCAAACATAATTTCTTGCTCTTATATGGGATCTGGAACTATCACTCATATGTTCTGTTATGCAGAAATAAATGGTTAATCATATGTGTAGTATAAAACATGCAAAATGCATAAAGCAGATTAAAACAATGTCAATTATGAATATTTCTAGATGTATATCAAGTATATTTTATGCAGTCAGGTCAATGTTTGTCTTAATAAGGTCATTCGATTAGGACTGGTCTTCTAAAATATTTTCTTTCGATTAGAGATCTTGTCACTAGACTTTTTTTAATTGTTTGTGTAGTTTAACATTAGTCCTTCATGGCGAGTAGTTGCTGGGGATGAAAGTTTAGAAGTTAAAGTACAACGAATGAGAAGTCAGGAATTTGGAGGCCATATACCTGCACCCATCTTCTATTCCACCAAGGTAGCTGCATTTTGATGTTTTTAGGCCTTTTATGTTTTTACGTTGGATAACTATGAATGAAATGTTCTATGTGACTTGCAATGAATTACTTACAGCCCCATAGAGCCACTGGAGCCATAGGAGGACTGGTGTGATTCTGATACACCTACGGTTCCATCGAATCCCATGGAAGAAGATGAAATGGAGAGTTGAATGTGTTGATCAGCGGTTGTCATTGATGTCAACCCAAGTAGCACTAGGAGCTAACCATATATTGCATGGGAATTTTTTCCTACCAAATTACTATATTCTGGTTCAAGAATTCTTTCGATGGTTTCTACTTGTCGAGATGTTTCCGTTGATATATGGCACGCCACGTAATTCTTCACGGTTTGTGAGATATTCATGTTTGAAGTTTATACCCCCAGTTAGTGGGCTAAAACCCCATAGGGTTGTGGCATGGGTCATTGAAAAGTCATAATTAATATTTTTTAAGCTCCTAAAATCCCTCCACATTCACTTGTTGAAGCCCCTCTCAACCTAAGCATTTATATAAATTGTGATCCTCATTTCCTCCTTATGCAAGGGATTTCACCATCTGAAACAGGTCATCGTGGAATTTTCGCTCTAACTTGTTTTCTATGAAGGTTCAGAAGATGAATTTTTTATGAGGCGAAGATGAACTCCTGAGGAAGCTGCTGTGAAAATTTCAGATCAATGTGCGCAATGTTTTCGGAGATATGATCTGTGGAAGTCAGGGTTTTTGCAGGCTCCTGAAATTCATCTCAAAGAAGTGACCTTGGTAAAATATTCATAACTCTCTCTCTGAGTATCAGATTGGAATTTTGTAAAAGGCGGCAGATAGTGCACAGAATGTAGTTTTCTCTCTATCAATTTTAGATCTGAATGAAGAAATAGTGACACGTGGAACGTCATACAAGTTTTCTCTACTGAAACAATCCATAATTAGGGCATTGTGAGAGATTGGGTATAACTCTCTCTTGAAGAATCACAATTGAATCAGACCTATGGAATTGGAAAGATGACTCAGAGGATGACCACAAGACCAAAAATTAGATACTGGGGATTTTAAATAACAAAGATACACTAGATTCAATATCGAGCTCCTAGAAGGCAAGAAAAAGCTAGATCATGTGTTGTCAAGGGTTGCAAAGGACCAGAATTTCTAGGGTAGCAAAGCAAAGCAAGGTGCAGCAGAGGGTAGCATGACAAGAGTAGCAACCAAGGTGCATAACAACAGCAATAATTTCATCACATGAAGTCTTCAAGTGGGCAGCACTGCATACAATCATTGTAAAGGTATCGTTGTACTAAGTCATTATAAACACATTATTGTAAAAATTGTACTAGTGTCTATTTGCCAAGAGTTGAAGAGGTAGTGTCGGGTGGTCTAGAATCATCATTAGGTGGTTGTGTCATAGTTGGGGTTATGTTCTAGTGTGTCTTCTTCTTCTACATCATTTTATATCATTATAAAGTGGACCATTTTCCCTGGTACGGGAGTCCATTCTTATTTTATTCTTCTACAGGGTGGTAGGGTGGTGCTAGGGTGAGTTGTAGCTCATTAGGTGTTGGGGCATCCGTTCAGTTGACTACTGAAGAATCTCGGGCGTTGGAGCGTCCATCCAGTGGGAGCTGGAGAAGAAAGCTTTTCTAGATTCTAAGAAGTTGGAGCTTTATTTTCAATTAGATTTGAATATTAAAGAATTATTAGAAAGCATTAGGTGGTTTTTGTCTCGGAGTGGGTTTCCACCTTAAAAACTATGTGCATTTGTGTTCCTTTTGTTTACTGCTATCATTGTACAAACACTGATAATAATTTAAGATTAACTAATGCTCTAATTGAAAGATGCGGTTCACCCCACACCCCCTCTCGATATTTCCAACAATTGGTATCGGAGCTTGGTTCCTTCAATAGCAGTTTAACAGCTGGAAGGAGGTCATGGAGCATACCAAGAATGGTGTACCTCTGTTCAATGAAAATAATTATTCACTCTGGAAAGGAAGAATGGAGGTCTATCTCTTGGCGCAAGGTTACGAAGTATGGGACACTATTCAAAATGGATTTACATCAACCGCGGATGAACAAGGTAAGAAGAATTTGGTAAATGATGCAAAAGAAAAGAATATTATTATCAGTGGACTTATTGAATCTGCTTATCATAAGGTGTTGGGTTTTAAAACCGCCAAAAAATTATGGGACAAGCTTGAGAATATATATGCAGGTGATTCAAATGTCAAATAAGCAAAGCTTCAAATCTATAGAGCAAAATTTGAGCAACTCAGAATGAAAGAAGATTGCAACATTGTTGCATACTTCCAATACGTTGATGAAATAACCAATACTCTAGAAGGATTGGGAGAGCCAGTTGACGAGAAGAATGATATCACGGAATATTCAGAGACGTGCCAGGAGGTTCAACCCAAAGGTATCGGTCTTAGAATATGGTGCAAATCTGGACAACTCAGCAAGAGGAATTACATGGAGTTCTCATAGCATGCAAAATGAGACTTGATGAAGAAGAATTACTTCAAATCTAGAAAGCGTATTAGGTGCATCTGAAAACCAATGAAGACAAACATCAAGGTGGGTAATCTTTGACAGGTGTGAAGAAAAGGGAGATGATGGAGAAGGTCTTTCAGATGAAGAATATGCTTACTTTACGAGAAAACTAAAAACTGGTAAGGGAAAATTCAAAGGTAAACTTCCATTGATATGTTTCGGTTGTGGTGAGGTTGGGCATTTTGTAGCAAAATGTACGAACAAAGTGATGTCAAATCAAAAGGAAAGAAAGGATTTAAGAAATTCAACAAGAAATGCAAAAAGAAAGGATCCAAAAGGAACTTTCTCTCTAAAGAAGATAGCTCATCATTCGATGAAGAAAGTGACAACAAAGAAGAAGCCAATGAGAAAGTATTGTTTATGGCCAAGCACAATAAACAAGAAGTATCAAACAATGAATAAGAAGGGTTGACCATAGAAGAATTTTATGAGGAGGCAATCAAGCTTATAAAAGAGCTCAATGCTGAGAAGATCTGTTCCAATACTCTTGAAGAACAAATTCAAGGTCTCAAACTTGAAGTTGAAGAACACAAATGTATTGAAGAGTCGCTTCAAAAGAAGTTGGAAGAAAGCAACCAAGAAAGGGAAGCATTAGAAGTCGAAGTAGTCTCGCTGTGTAAGGAAGTGAAGAGGGAAAAATTGTCCAAAACTATGCCAACAACTCAAGGGCATTGGAAGAAATCATCAACAATCAACGATCTTACAATGACAGAACTGGCCTCGGTTACAAAGAAGAAGAAGCAGGACCTTCTACAACAAAATACAATGAACCTATGAGATCTGACATACATGTAGACTTCATTGGACAAGATTCGTAAGCACATCCTTGGAAGACGATTCCTCGACGAAGATTTCCATCCAGGTACCAACATATTTTTCATGGCTATTGTTATTCATGTGGAAAATTTAGTCATAAAGTTGTAGAATGTCTCACATACCCTAGGAACCAATACAATTCCAGGAGATCCTTCAAATATGAACCTCCCAAGGCTCGACGAAACATCAATAGATTTGAACATTTAAGAAATAGTATGGAATGTTACAAATGTCATAATTTTGGATACATAGCCAAAGACTGCAGACTTGAAAATCCTCCAAAAGAATCTTCGAAGCCACAGAATGAACGAACATGGAAGAAGAAGAAGACTGATAATTGTGCTCTCTCTCTCAAGACTCAAAACAACAAAGATGTGTGGTATGTTGACAGCGGTTGCTCAATGCATATGACTGGAGATAGAAGGAAATTTTTATCTCTGAAAGAGAAGAAGGATGGAACCGTATCCTTTGGAAATGATGGATCTTCAAATGTTATAGGATCAGGTACCGTCACTCTCGGAATCAAAGATGTTATAGCCAAGAATGTTCTATTAGTTGAAAACATGAATCACAATCTGCTCACTGTTGGACAAATGTGTGATCAAGGACACACAATGCTATTCAACACCACAAAATGTGAAACCAGGAAAGGTAGGTATGGTAAAATTGTGGGTACAACAAGTCGAGCTCCAAACAACATATATGTTCTGGATGAAGCAACTAAAGCATGTCTACTAGCTAAAGAAGATGAAAGATGGCTATGGCACAAATGAATGGGTCACATAAACTTTGACAATCTTGTCAGGATAAAGAAAAAGGAGACGGTACGAAATGCCGAAAATCTCAAAACAGCTTCCAACACACTATGTGAGGCACATGTCGGCATGGCAGCAGACAAAAGTCCAATTTAAAACAAAAGAACACTTTGCATCACATCCATTGGAATTGATACATATTGATATATGTGGTCCTGTGAGAACAAAAGGCTTAGATGGAGAATTATATTTCATGTTAATGATAGATGACTATACCAGGGTGACAGCCGTCAGTTTCCTAAAGAAAAAATATGAAGCATTTGAGTGCTTTAAGATGTACAAGGAGTTGGTTGAAAATGAAACTGATTTGAAAATAAAGTGTCTAAGATCAGATAGTGGTGGAGAATTCACTTCCAAATTATTTCAGCAATACTGTGACGAAAATGGAATAAAAAGACAATTTTCAATAGCACGAACACCTCAGCAAAATGGAGTTGTTGAAAGAAAGAACATAACCATACAGGAAATGGGTAGAACAATGTTGAAGGACTCAAAATTGGATGAAAAATTCTGGGTTCAAGAAATTGATACGACAGTCTTCATTATCAACAGAAGTCTTCTCATAAATAATTGCAACAAGACTCCATATGAAGTATGGAAAGGAAAACCATCTAATGTAAAATATTTCAGAATCTTCGGAAGCAAATGTTATATCAAAAGAGAAGATCAAAATTTGGGTAAGTTTGAATCACGTGTTGATGAAGGTATCTTTGTTGGTTACTCACGCAAAAGAAAGGCCTATAAATGTTATAATCTAAGACGAAAACAGATAGTGGAGAGAATAAATGTTACATTTGACGAAGATGGTGTTCTAGCAAATAATGATGAGGATCTAGAATCTTTGAAACTTGAGATAGAGGCTGAAAAAGACATAGATAAAATTGTAGAACAAGAAGCAACTATCAACGAGGAAGAAGTAAACAATGATCATCAAGATATACTAGAACAACAACAAGAAGCTCCTCCAAGGAGAACAAAAGAATGGATTCAAAAGAACCATCCATCAAATCAAATCATTGGTGACATAAATGAAGGGCGACAACTTCGTTCATCACAACAAGCTCACATTTCTTTTCTAGCAACCTTTGAGCCTAGTAGTTTTGAGGAAGCTAGCCAGAATGAACATTGGGTAGCAGTTATGAATGAAGAATTGGATCAAATTGAGAAGAATAACACCTGGAAATTAGTTCCACGACCAAAAGATAAAAATTTCATTGGGACTAAATGGGTGTTCAGGAACAAATTGAATGAAGATAGGCATGTTACCAGAAACAAAGCAAGATTGGTTTGCAAAGGCTATGCACAAGTGGAAGGAATTGTTTTCAACAAAACATTTGCACCAGTTGCCAGAATGGAAGCCATCCAAATGTTTCTTGCCTATGCATGTTCAAGAAAAATCAAAGTCTACCAAATGGATGTTAAGTCAGCATTTCTGAATGGAGAATTAGAAGAAGAAGTTTACATCGAACAACCTGAAGGTTTTCTACTATCATAAAAAGAAGACTATGTTTGCAGGTTAAAGAAGGCTCTATATGGTCTCAAGCAGGCTCCCAGAGCATGGTATGCTAGTCTTGATGAATATCTACGTCAACAAGGGTTCAAGAAAGGTATTATTGATATCAATATTTATGTCCAAATAGATAAAGATAATTTAACAATCGTTGAGGTATATGTGGATGATATAATATTTGGTAGCAATGATGATCGAATAAGTAAGAACTTTTCTACAAAGATGCAAAGTGAGTTCTAGATGTATTTACTTGGTGAGCTAACATACTTCTTAGGGCTTCAAATATCTCAGCAAGAGAAAGGGATATTTATATTTCAAGCCAAGTACATCAAGGAAATGCTCAAGAAATTCAAAATGGAAGATTGCAAACCCGTCCTTACTCCGATGGTAACAGGTTGCAAATTGAGCATAGATGACTCATCTAAGGATCTGGATCAGAGGTTGTACAGATCTATGATTGGTAGTCTTCTATATGTAACAGCCTCTCAGTCGGATGTTATGCAAGAAGTTGGACAAGTAGCAAGATTCCAAGCAGCACCAAAAGAATCACATATTATTGTCATCAAAATAATTCTTCGATATCTAAAGGGCACAGAAGAATATGGCTTGTGGTATCCCAAGGGTAACATTCTCATTATTCAAGCCTTTACAGATGCAGATTGGGCAGGAAGCATTAATGATCGTAAGAGTACTAGTGCAACAGCATTCTATCTAGGCGATTGTCTCGTATCATGGTTGAGAAAAAAGCAAACCTCAATCTCGTTATCTACAATGGAAACAGAATACATTGCAGCAGCATCATGTTGTACTCAAGTCCTTTGGATGAAACAAACTTTGCAAGATATTCAAGTACAATTCAATGAACCTATTCCCATATTCTATGACAACACTAGTGCCATCAGCATCTCCAAGAATCCTGTCATGCATTAAAAAACAAAACACATTTCAATCAAATATCATTTTGTTAGAGAACAAGTCGTTGAAAAGAATATCAAACTTGAGTATGTTTGTACAAAAGAACAAATTGCTGATATCTTCACTAAACCTTTACCTCGTGAAGAATTTGAATATCTTCGTCATAAGCTTGGGATTCTCCCAAGTTCTCATTAGATTACAGGTCTACAGGACGATTGTGTGTCAGGGGGAGTGGAAGCGTGTACAGGTCCGCAAGATGGTTGTGTTTCAGGGGGAGTTACCCTTTGCCATTGATGTCAAAGAGGGAGAGAATGTTGTAGGAAGAGGTATCATGATCACAGGGGGAGTACTTGTGTTGCAATCAATGCCAAAGGGGGAGATTGTTGATCAGCAGTTGTCATTGATGTCAACCCAAGCAGCACCAGGGGCTAACCCTATATTGCATGGGAATTTTGACCTACAAAATTACTATATTTTGGTTCAAGAATGCTTTTTATGGTTTCTAATTGTCGAGATGTTTCCGTTGATATATGGCACACCACGTAATTCTTCACGGTTTGAGAGATATTCTTGTTTGAAGTTTATACCCCCGGTTAATGGGCTAAAACCCCATCGGGTTGTGGCATGGGTCATTGAAAAGTCATAATTAATATTTTTTAAGCTCCTAAAATCCCTCCCACGTTCAATTGTTGAAGCCCCTCTCAACCTAAGCATTTATATAAATTGTGATCCTCATTTCCTCCTTATGCAAGGGATTTCACCATCTGAAACAGGTTATCGTGGAATTTTCGCTCTAACTTATTTTCTACGAAGGTTCAGAAGCTGAAATTTTTATAAGGTGAAGCCGAAATCCTGAGGATGCTGCTGTGAAATTTTCAGACCAAGGTGCGCAATATGTTCGGAGATATGATCTATGGAAGTCAGGGTTTTTGCAAGCTCCTGAAATTCATCTCAAAGAAGTGACCTTGGTAAAATCGTCATAACTCTCTCTCTAAGTATCGGATTGAAATTCCGTAAAAAGTGGCAGATAGTGCACAGACTGTAGTTTTTGATCTATGAATTTCAGAGACAAATGAAGAAACAGTGATACGTGGCACGCCATAGAAGTTCACTCTACTAAAACAATCCATAATTAGGGCATTGTGAGAGATTGGGTATAACTCTCCCTTGAAGAATTGAAATTGGATCAGACCTATGGCATTGGAAAGTCGAATCAGAGGATGACTACAGGACCAAAAATCTGATATTGGGGATCTGAAATAACAGAGATACACGAGATTCAATATCGAGCTCCTAGAAGGCAAGAAAAAGCTAGATCATGTGTTGTCAAGGGTTGAAAGGGACCAGACTTTCTAGGGTATCAAAGCAAAGCAAGGTGCAGCAAAGGGTAGCATGACAAGAGCAGCAACCAAGGTGCATAACAACAGCAACAAGTTCATCACATGAAGTCTTCAAGTGGGTAGCACTGCATACAATCATTGTAAAGGTATCATTGTACTAAGTCATTGTAAATACATTATTGTAAAAATTGTACTAGTTTCTATCTGCCAAGATTTGAAGAGGCAGTGTCGGGTGGTCTAGGATCATCATTAGGTGGCTATGTCATAGTTTGGGTTATGTTCTAGTGTGTCTTCTTCTTCTACATCATTTTATATCATTGTAAAGTGGACCATTTTCCCTAGTACGAGAGTCCATTCTTATTTTATTCTTCTACAGGGTGCTAGGGTGGTGCTAGGGTGAGTTGTAGCTCATTGGGTGTTGGGGCATCTGTTCAGTTGACTACTAAAGAATCTCGGGCGTTGGAGTGTCCATCCTGTGGGAGATGGAGAAGAATGTTTTTCTAGATTCTAGGAAGTTGGAGCTTTATTTTCAATTGGAGTGGAATATTAAAGAATTATTAGAAAAGCATTAGGTGGTTTTTGTCCCGGAGTGGGTTTCCACCTTAAAAATTGTGTGCATTTGTGTTCCTTTTGTTTACTGCTATCATTGTACAAACACTGATAATAATTGAAGATTAATGATGCTCTAATTGAAAGGAATACTGATTCATCCCCCCTCTCAATATTTCCAATAGAATGAAGTGCCTCCTTCACAAGATTTTCAAGTGTTGGGTAGGTGATGCTAGTCATCTCAGTGCTATTTGTTTATTTCTCTAGGGGTTATATTTATCGTAGATCCAATTCTTGCCTGAGATGATTAAGCTGCTATGAAAATGATGCCTTTTTCTGATTTAATTTCTTAATTTTACTTATAAAATCACAGGGTAGCTAACGAAGAATTGATTGGAAACCTTAACAAGAACATATTTATATGATACTATCAGGATTATGCACAATATGAAAGCAATGTAGGTAAATTTATAATAATCCCGAAACCATCAACGGTTTGAAGAAAGCGATTCCAACCCTGCTAACCCACAATTCCAAAATTCTGCACCCACTATCATGTAATATCATGAGATAACCAACGTATTAAATGCACCAAGGCTGTGACTCGGAACTATAGAATAAACCGAACCGTCAATGACCCCCAATTGAAAGATTACAAACTGGAGCATGCCCTCTTGCCTACGTGAAATTCTTCCGACCGAACAATCGCATATACACAAGCTATGCTTGCATTCAGTTGCATGAACTAGAGGTTAAAAGTTTTGATGGTCTCACCGTATTTGAAGAATAGGTTGTGAAAATTTCTTATTTGATCAATAGGGTTTTCCATATTGCCAAGGGTGGACTTCAAGCAGTAAATGAACTCAATCCAGGACGTTTAAAATCTTTTATTTGGGATGCAAGGGGATAAGGGCGAATAAACTAATCATTACAGGTCATCAAGAATAGATCGCTCAAGCGGAATACCAGGACCAAAGCTTGGGAGCAGGGAAAAATCACAAAATGTGAAATTGGTCTGCAACGGTTTTTTTTTTTACATGTGTGTTTGTTGCCATCTATATTTCGACATTTCACTACTTTCGATCTTGCGACGACTTTTTCGTCACGTCGGTCTTGCAACGAAGATATTGTCACGTCGATCTTGCGACGAAACGTTAATAACGTCAGTCTTATGACACCCATATTATAACGTCGGACTTGCGACACCCATATTATAACATCGGAAGAGCGACGCTTTTGTTCGTCGGAAGAGTGACGCTTATAACGTCGATTATGGTGTTCGTTGGCATCGGAATTGCGACGCTTATAAATGTCGGAAGGGCGAGGACCAATTTGAAACGTCGAAATTGCGACACCACCAAAAAACATCAAAATTAGCATTGCTCTACCAATAGTTAAATCAAGTGTCAGAATTCTGACTTTAGGAGAACCGACATTTTACCCCACCTCAAAATGTCGCTCTTGGGATGCCTATGTGTCACAAGAGCGACATTTTGGCCATCGGAAATTGGGCCAAATGTGCTAGTGGTGGGTGTGATGTGGTTGGCAAGCCCAACCGCTTCACGACCTCTACTAAAATGAGGTTCTTTTGGCTCCCGCTGTCAACAATGAACTACAACGGGGAACCCTTTACCCACATTTGGGAATGGAAGAGGTGCTCCTCCTCCTCTGGATCTTCTGGTTCCTTCTTCTGGATCTTCGTGGCGGAAACAGTGGCATTGGGCTTTGCATCGATAATCTGCTTCCCTTTGTCACTCCCCTTGTCGAGTTCTGATTCAGAGTCAGAGCATGCATTTGATTCAGAAGCATTCAACTCGGGCACCAGTGACTGCTTGGCCCGACACTCACTTGTGTTGTGAGTGGAGCTCTTATGGAACTCACACCACTTTCCCATGTCCTTCTTTGGCTTTCTGGTGTTATTATTTGTTTGCGGCTTTGGTAAGCTATCTTGGGCTGCCCCACCTTGGATTTGTCCTTTTTCTGTAGTTTGGGGGCACCTTTCCCTTGCTTCTTATTCGCAGATCCAAAGTCTCGCTTCTTCTGTTTGAACTTGCCCAATATTGGAAACATACCGATATGGTGCACCAAGCGAGGAGATGTTGAGGAACTCCATTTCCTCCTGAATGCATATGTGCATAAAACTACGGTACTTCAGCACCAAATGTTTCTTTGAATATTTGATACCCAATTTTGTGCGCAGGGTATGGAACATATTCGTCAACTCGTACACATCTTAATCCCTTTGTTGCCGCAACGCAGTCCATTGTATGTACTTGTCCTTATAGGTCCCCACGGGGTAATATTATTCTTTGATGGAATCTCAGAAATAATTCCAAGTGGGGGTAGCCCAAAACAGAGAGGGTTACCTCTCATCCTTCTGCCAACAGCAGGTTTCCCACCAGTCCTTGACACGGGGCGGCGGCTTTGAGGAGTGAAAAAGTGATCTCTTCTTGGTTGGAAAAGTCATGAAATGAGAAATACCCTTCTAATATATTCAACCATCTATCTGCGACGTATGCATCTATTTGGTCCTCAAATATGGGAATGTCAAAGTTTACTTGTACCTTAAAAGGACTTGCACCTCTAGAGTGGCTTTTGGATGCAGATGCGCTGCCGGTGGGTAGTCGTTGAAGAATTTGGGCAAATTTATCCATCATCGTGTTCCTTTGTTTCTCGAGGGCCTCCTCGAGCAATATTTTGATAGAATATCCTACTCTCTCATCTTTCTTTTCATCCCCCATGGGCAGTCGTTGGGCTTTGCGAGGCTGATCTTGCAAAGGTTCAACCAGTTTGAGCCCTAACTCCTTATACCTCGACCTCGTTGGGGGCATGCAAACAAGGATTGAGAAAGAGCAGACCGCTATGATACCACTGATCTAGACTTATAAAGGAACACAATAAAATACAAAAATACACATACACACAGCAATGCAGCAGGAATAAGACTTCATTTCATTAATATCACATAATTGAAATATGCTTACAGATAGAATGGAAATAAAGTAGCTAGGGCATTGGTAACTTATCTCTGAGAAGATATGTGGCTACTACATGCCTCTAAACTGTGTCACAATGAGGCTCGAAAGTCTATTTATTATTGAGAAATAATGTAAAACCCTAAACATCCCAAAAACCTAACCCTAGGAGATGAAACGCCAAGCTATGGGCCCCGTTGGGGTAAATTGGTACATCAATTTCTCGGGGTCGTAACTTTGGCATACGATCTTCGTTTGATGCACACGATACCTTGTTAGAAAGATCTATCCGAGGACTACAACTAATGACATCGAATATCGAGTCTTCGACTCATAATCTTAGAAAATATGGTAGAAGATTATGAGAATTTTAAGAAAGGATACTTTCTCATAATTTAATTTTACAAATAAATAGTAGGAATATCTCGTTAAATTTTGGAGGTTTTAAATATCATCATTCTTATTCTTAACAAAATTCAACAACTAGGTAGAAAATATTATATTTTATGTTGACTCAAACTAGATTTTGAATTTTGTGTATAACTTGTCATGTTTTGATATAAGATTTATATAAGAGGGTATATGTTTTTGAAGAGTACCTTATTTGAATACTATTGTCATTTTCAATAATGAGAGAGAATAATGATTTGATTTAACAAACGTCAAATGCATTATAAAATTACAAGCACAACACATTATATAATCATAATTACATTAGCCTATCAAGGTGATAGTTACCAATGTTCCACGTGGTTGTATATCGTGTGGTAATTGTTAGATTTTTGTTAGTAATACATGACAACTATGTATGTTAAGTAGTTCAGTGAAGATGTTGTTGAACGTGTCGTAATAAAAGTTTTTAGATTAAGCATATGACTTAGAGTAGTGTAGGCTTTAGTGGTATTGGAAATGGTTTATATTTCAAAATTATTAGATTAAATTTAAGAATCTTTGAAACTTTAATATTGGATCTCATAGCTAGTTATAAATCGTAGTTATATAATAAGATGATTATACACAATTGTCTACGTCACTTGAATGTAAATTAGTAATAGAACTAGTTCTTATACATTGATATGATTTAGGTTGGATTTTAACCTCGCAATTTCAAGAGTTTTGATTTGGCTATTATTAGTAGTTAGTAGCCTTTGAAACTAACCAAAACTCTCTCTCGTTGTAAAATTAGAAAAAAAAATGTTGGAGATAAATATGATTGAGTTAATTTTCTTAAATAACAAAATCTTAAAGTACATAAAAGTTAATTGTAATTATTTTTATAAATAAAGTTTTGTAACATCTCCATTTATTCTTAGCAAATATAAGCGTAACTTTTAAATGATTGTACCATAATTTGTTTAAAATATTTTCACAGAATTTCAACCCATACATTCGTTCTATTTTTAGAGTCTTACTTATGCACATTAACATGACATGTTAATGTCATATATTTAAATAATACAATATTATAATAATTGTGCATGAAAATGCTACGTGAGTCATCTTGATGTGGATTTCTTGTAGATTTCTTATGGAATAGCATCACAATAAGTAAACACATCTTGGTTTCATCAATCATTTTTTTTCAATGTCAAAACACTTATGGAGTGGTGCCTTTCATATTGGAAGCTTTAAGGCCACAAAATAATGAATTTAAAGTGCTTGGCTTTTTAGTCTTTGATATTCATGTCAAAGGCAATATTCACGGAAAGGTCAATAATTTTCTTCTAATTTGTTGGTATATTATTTTTCTATTTTCATACAAGATGATGAGACTTTCTCATGGTGTATTTTGTACAACCTACAAAGATTCTAATTTTGAATACTATTGTCATTTCCAATAGTAAGTTATTGATTGTTTTAATATGTTATTTATTTTACAGATGACAATGTGACATAAAATTGATTTTTTTGGAAAGAAAAACTTTTAAGAGAGTTGAAGAATCACAAGATAGTTGAGGAAGCATTAAATTCAACTGAAAGAAAAATACAATAAATGAGGAATAATTTGTTGGGAGAAGGGGATTCTCTATGAAGTAAGAAAATATGAAGTAGTTAGAGTAGGATCAAAGTTTTAGGAATAATTTTCTTGATACATTACTTTGTTCAAATTTCATTTTGCTAGTGAAACATTGTTCTTAACATATTTTTCAAATTGTAAGAGTAAGAAAGAAAATGAATAAAATAACTAGATAAAATGCTAAAAGAGAATAAGGATAAAATTAAAGTCACATAAAAGAGTAGCTCTTGAAGATAAATAATAGAAGAAAGAACATTATCATGATAGAGACTAATAAGATGAAGCTAAGAGGCATACAAAAACAAAAAGAAGTAAACACATATGTTCAAATTCTTTTAAGAAAAAAGACTTTTCATCCAAAAAAATTTATATCTATTTGCATATTTTTTTTTTTTTTTTTTTTTTTAACTCTTCTATTTAATATAATATGCACTTTTCATCTTTAAGTACTACTATTCAAATGATGAAAAAATGAAAAAATAAATCCCTCTTGTATAATCACACAAACACCTCTAGCATAATTGTTAGTAATTCATATGAGAACTACGTTTATAGGAAATCATATCCCCATCTAATGTGTTGTGACCTTCAATATCGATACACTTTTTAGAAAATTCATAGAACCACGTGGGTTATAGAAAATCATGTGTCGACTCAATCTTGTACTATGGTTTCTATTGTGTTGGTTAGCATGTGTTATTTCATTATACTTTCAAGGTTTTCTTTGGGAATCTCTCTTTCTTCTTATTTTATTTTATGGAGGGGATTCGCATATTGGATTAAAAACCCTGCACATAACCGGTTCTTTTGTCATTCGATTACCAGCACTGGTAGCCACAAACTTTATGTACGCCACCACTTGTGAAATAAAACACTCCAGATCTCCACATGCATCATATACAACTTTTTCATGTAGAGAGAAGCGAGAAGCCATGCAATAACTCCTGCAATGTTAATGTCGTTAAATATATTTCTCCTCTCTACGGGAGTTCTCCGTTCTTAGACTCTGGACTCGCAGTTTCGATCCACGAAATAATCTGAAACAGCTGAACAATACCATCAACAATATGTTTGCTCCATTGCCGTGATCGTGATCACTGTTAATCCTCAAACGTTGACCCATTATCAGTTGCTACACGATATTCATTATTGGATCACGATTCACAGAATTTAATAAACTGCTTTACGATCTGTTATGACTATGCAAAGGCTGTAATCAATCGTATAAGCGTTGCACCATAAAGAACGACGGAAGGATCTGCTGGCAATTATAAATTTGACTGTTTAACGAAGAGTGGTGCCCATTTTCGAACTTGCAACGTTGACTATGGCATGGGCCACTGAATGCGTGACCATATGCCACTAAATCACAAAAATACAAATCCAGAAATTATTGAGCCAAAAATCGATGAGGCAATACATCTTTCCCGTGATCATTTACATCGTATATCGTGGGGTGATCTTCCACGTGGCAGAACAAAATTACAGAGAAAAAAAATCGAGATTCGTTGCTTAAAACTCTGGATTACATTCCGTTCCACTTATAGCAGTTCTGTGTGGTTCTACGAAATTCCCTGCTGGAATCAATGCTGGTCTACTGCACACAAGTTACGGAATGGTCCGAGTATTTTTCTCTCCAAATCTGCGTTACTGGAATTGTTTTGCAGAAAACGCTGAGCCTAAAATCTGTGCAGAAATTGTCGGGGGAATCCCACCAGTAGACCATTGAACATGGAATGACGTTGAGTAATATCACCACTGAATACGATAATCGTTATCCATTACCATCAGCGCGTTGATCCACCATTTGATTGGCCTGAAATGCGGATACAACGTAGTTTTACAGGATTTTGACCCAAAAATTAATTGACGGCGGATGGCCACGTGATACACCACTACCTTATCTTCTATGTATGACATGTCATCAAGATAATGATTATTATTATTATTAATTTAAATTTATTATTAATTATTTTTTTAATTTTAATTATTTATAATAGAAATATTAATTTAATTTAAAAACTAGTTTTCTATTTTTTGAAAGTTTTTCTGGTCTAATTTTTGAAAAAATTGGCAGAAATTCATTGAAAACAAAAGTTTGATAGGTAACTTTGCACAATCAAAGTACTTTCGGGATTTTTTAAAGTGCTTAATCCATATATATAATAACAAAAAATATGTTTGAAGTTTGTTGTTTACTTAGTTATTTTATACCTTATATATTATTTCTATTGCTGACATAGTTTTAGTATATTTTCTTTTTAGGTAGTATTATTGTTTTTTTTTCGGCAGAAAAAATCAAACCATCTATTTTCATAGAAAGGTTACATAGCATTTTCGTTTCTCGCTCTGTGAGCAAAGAAAACATAGTTTAACTGTTTGTAAATACTTCCCAAGCATTCACCAAAACAGTTCGGGCAAAAATGGCCTCTAAAGATAGTTTCCTGTCCTTGCCCATTCTCTCGGCTCCCTTAAAAAGAGAAACAACTCCCGGCTCTAAAGATAGTATTATTGTTATAATCCTTTGATATATATATATATATATATATATATATATATATATATATATATATATATATTATTTGTATTTATTTATTGGATCAATTAGCCTTCATTATCCCGATGATGAACTACATTTAGTAGTTTGAAACATATCAGTTCTAAAATTTCTCATGTGAATTCACGGAAGATTTATTTTAATATGATATGAATCACAGAAGTTTACATTATCATAAATAGTTTAAATAACATAAATCAAGATTTCATTTCAAATTTTTTCGCCGAATTCCGACATAAGAAACTCCAAAAAATCGCACTAAAAACAACTCCATTTAAAAATATACAATTTTTTTTATTTTTTATCTCATTAATCCAATTTTCTCACATGTGAATTACAAAAAAAAATTCTCTCATATAATTTACAAACGTAGAAAAAACCAGCTTCTTTTGATGCTCTTCTTTCATATTATATATTAGAGAGATTTAGTATAACTAATAAATATTAGTCTTTACCTGGGTGTAGTTTTAAATTTATTGGGAAGAGCTGACGATGGTAGTTTTAAATTTTGACTTGGCCTAATTTATTATTTTGAAAACAATTTCGATTTTATTTGATTATTGGTTTCTAATAATCTTATTTTAATTTTATTTGAATATTTATTCCTGATAACATCTTATTTTTCTATCCAACATTAAAATTCATAATATTTGTTCCTAATAACATCTTATTCTTCTATCTAACATTAAAACTCGTCTTAACTTTAGATTTTATGATACATGGTACCTTGAGGAAAAACAAAGAAGGATTCTCTGGTGCATGACCTAACCCTAGGATCCTCTGTTCCTGCAGTGGGCTTCTGTGGGTTCTGCCCTCCCAGTCTGGCTTCCCACCGCATTCCCCTGGACGCTCTCTGAGCGCGCCGGCCATGGAGCAAGCGGTCCTTCATGTGGGCCCATCATTCAAAGAACAGGTTGTGGGCTCCTCCCCTGCACCTAACACTTCCTTTTTCACGCATCTTATCTCCTCTTCTGTCGTTCCTCGTTCAAATCAGGAACTCTGCCCTCGCTCTCCTAATCATGAAAAAGACAGAGTTGTCAAAGCCCCGCAGCAGGAAGCATCTGACAATGGAGGAAAATTTAAGTCAAAAGATATGGCTTGCACTTCACATCCTTCAAAAAACTCTGACAGCCCCAGCTCGGGAGCCACAACGACAGCTCAGGACAAGTTTCAATTTGCGAAGGCCTGTCATCCAAAAGAAGCAAAAATCCCAGAAATAATCATTCAAGAACCCGACATAGAGGTTTACAGAGAGTACATGAAGGAACATGCTGTTATATGTAAGTTTATGGGAATCTGACCCTTTGAAATAGCTTTGAAAGGTTGGATACAGGCCAAATGGAACCCTAAAGTGGCCATAGAACTTCAGCTCGGTTCGAAGGGTTTCTTTACCGTAGTTTTTGCTCTTCTGGAGGATAAGGATCGCATATTTGAAGGAGGGCCATATTTTTTCAACTCAGCCAGTCTATACATGAGATTCTGGAAGGAGAACTTCATGCCTAAAAAAGAAGACTTCATTCGTGTTCCCATATGGGTCAGACTATACTCTTTCCCTACGGACTACTAGACACCTTCAGTGCTTCAAGCCATTGGAAACAGACTAGCAGAATACATCAAAATGTCAAAAGGCACTAGGAATGGTCACTACATATCATATGCTCGTGTCTGTGCCTATATTGATGTTTTTGGGGATTTTCCCGAAGCCATCATCCTAAACTTCAGGGACGAAACGTGGACCTAAGCGATGGATTACAAACATATACCATTCTGATGCCAAAAATGCCATGGGCATAGTGATCTCTTCAGAGATTGCCCACAAAATAAACCACCCCCAAAAGAGAGCCCAACAGGGCCTAGGGATGAACATGGTTTCATCAAAGTAACACACAAAAACAAGCAAGGAAGAAGGTACAATGGGGGAAAGGAAACCCCCAGGCATGCTACACAAAACAGATACAAAATACTCTCACTAACAACAAAGGAAAAGGGATAATCAAGCAACTGCATAGAACAGACCCAGGAACAACAGAAGGAAATGGACACGGAAATGGAGAACACCGTCAACCTCTCACCAACAAACCAAGCATCACAGGAAGAAATAGAAATGGACTACATACAGGACCTTCCCACCTCAGAGGAAAAATCTATAGAGGAAATCCTGATGGGGATGGATCTGCAGAAGCTTTCAAAGGAGTGGACCTCAAAAGGGTTCGAGGGTATACCAGAAGACCACCTCAAGCGAATAGAAGAGGCATACTCTCTGCAACAGAACTTTCAAAAGCAAAGAGAGCACTAGAGCAAGGGAGGGAAAAACCAAGGTGGAGGCATAAAAGCGACTCTCAAGGCCAATAACTAGAGCACCAAGGGACAACCAAAAAGAAGGGGTCAAAAAACGAATGGACAACACCTCCAAGAGCTGGGACTTGGCCTAATCAATGTGGACAAGGTAAAGGTTCTTTCTCTCACTCCCAACATTTTATTATGATCTGCACATCTTGGAATATTAGGGGACTCAACAGCCCTACAAAAAAAATGATTCTTAAATCCAAAATAATCTCAGGGAAAACAGACATTCTAATGTTGCAAGAAACAAAAAGCAGTATGTCTGAAATGATGAACATTCAACAGGCCTGCTTCAAGAAGCAATACAGTCATGTGGCCATTGCTGCAACGGGCACTGTGGGAGGTATTGCCACTTTTTGGAAAGATTCAAGGTTTCATTTGATTGATTCCTTTGCATCTAGGCATTCCCTTACCACAATTCTCCAAATCACAGGTACCAAAGAGAAGATATGTATCACCAATGTCTATGGTCCTCATACTATCAGAGAGCGTCTTGCCTGGCTCAATCAATTAAAAATCTTTCTCCGGTCTCTTGATAACGGGCTCCAGATCCTAGCGGGAGATTTCAGCATGATCCTAAATTTGGATGAGAAAAGGGGAGGTATCCGTCGTCTGGATTTAGACTCTCAAGCTTTCCAAAGCATGATTGATGACCTAAGCTTCATAGATACCACCACCAAAAATGGCATCCACACTTGGAACAACAGGAGAGGGGGAGAGCGTCAGATAGCCTCCAGACTGGATCGTTTTCTTCTCTCTTAAGACTTATTCCTCTCCTCTATAGAAATAGAGGTTATTATTGCTCCACAGGTGGGGTTTGACCATTGGCCGATTGTCCTAACCTTCTAGATCTATGTGCGACCAAAAAACGCTCCCTTCAAGTTTGAAGCGTTTTGGCTTTCGCACCCGGAATTCCAAGACAAAATCAAAGAATGGTGGACCATATATTTTCCCCTTCAGGGGAGCAAGATGAATGGCTTCCACCAAAAACTTAAGTTCATCAAGCAAGAACTAAAAAAAATGGAATCAAGAAACCTTCGGAGATATCACTACGGAGAAAAAGATCATAGAGTCAAAGTTGAAATCACTACAACAAACAATAATTTAGAACGGGATAACGAAGGAAACCAAACAAATAGAAATGGAACTCTAGAGAGAATGGGAGGTTCGGGTAACTCAGGAAGAAACACTATGGTGACAGAAATCAAGGATCCAATGGCTCGAAGATGGGGAGAGAAATACATCCTTCTTCCATAAATCTATGATCCAACACAGGAAAAATAACAGGATCCTCAACCTCAGGAACGAGCAAGGGCAGATGCTTGACACTCGTCAGCAAATAGAGAAGAACTTCATCGGCATTTCATGAGCATCCTTACTGAAATCAACCCGCACAATGAAGAACATATCAGGAAAATCACCAATCATATCCCATCTATCTTAACTAAAGAAGACAATCAGATGTTGTTAAAAAAGATAACCATGGAGGAATTGGAAGAAGCGGTTCATTCAATGCCGAATGGAAAAGCCCCTGGGCCTGATGGATTCACCATTGATTTCTACAAATCTTGCTGGAACACTATAAAGGACTCAGTCTATGATCTGGTGGAGGAATCTAGAATGAAAAAATCCATTTTTCCCTCTCTTAACGCAACTTTCCTTGCTCTCATTCTTAAATCTGAAAGAATAGACTCCCCCGATTAGTTTAGGCCCATTGCTCTTTGCAATGTCATCTACAAGATGATATCCAAAGTTCTTGCCAATCGTATGAAACCTCTCCTGCCTCTCCTGATTCCCGCAAACCAAACGGGATATGTGGAAGGCCAGTAGATCATGGACAACATCATTCTCTCTCAGGAAATCATCCACACCTCAAAGAACAAGGCAAACCAGGGATGCTAATCCAACTTGATATGTCCAAAGCCTTTGATAAGATCAACTGGAATTATATCAGATTTACGCTTGCAGCGTTTGGGTTCAACAAAGAGATCATCATGTGGATCATGGCCCTTGTTTCTGGAGCCTTCTTTTCCATCCTCCTTAATGGATCCCCCACCTCAATCATCAATCCTTCGAGAGGCATCAGACAAGGGGATCCTCTATCTCCTTTCCTCTTTATCATTATGGCGGAGGGGCTGGGTCGATCCATTTCGGTTGCCTCCTCCAGCAGTCTTATCTCTGGCCTTTAGCTCTATCCCTAGCTCCCTCCCTCAACTCACCAGCAGTTTGTTGATGATACGCTTCTCATGGGTTGCCCTTGCTTTCAAAAAAATCCTGGAAGACTTCTCCCTGGCCTCTGGATTGGATGTTAATCATGCTAAATCCAAAATCGTCTTCCTCAACACCCCTGCGGCATTCAAACTCATATTGCTCGCGTCTTGGGTTTCTAGAGAAGCTTCTTCCCCTCAAAATACCTGGGTGTTCCCCTCACTGACAAACCTCTGGCCTATTCGAACTGGAAACCTCTTATTTCGAAGCTTAAGAAGAAAATCTCCAATTGGACTTTCAGGGCCCTTAATCTAGCGGGGAGATTAATCCTGGTTCGCTCTGTCCTTCAAGCCATGCCCCTTTACCTTTTCTCGGCCATTGTAGCTCCTCGTTCCATTTCAAGGCAGATCAGAAAAATTCAACAGGACTTCCTTTGGAAAGACAAAGCCATCAAAGGTAAATGGGCTCTGGTTGCTTGGGATAAGGTTTGCACTCCCATTCATGAAGGAGGTCTTGGCCTTAGAGATCCTGATCTCCTGGGTAGGGCTATGGGTGCAAAAACTTGGTGGCATTGGATAACAAATCCTTCCACCAACTAAGCTATGATTTGGAAAGCCAAATATGCCCCCATGACCCCTTGGGCCTCTCTCATCAGGCTCTCGGACAACCTTAAAGGTTCCCCCGTGTGGAAAAACGCCTGGGAAAATAGATCGCTGATTCAAAAGCACAGCTTCTGGGAGATCGGCAATGGTCAACAAGCTTTACTTTGGGAGGATGCTTGGGAGCAATGCCCTAGGCTGGGTAAAGAGATTTATAGGCCGGTAAAAGAATATCTTGAAGAGAAAAACAAAAGAAGAGTAAAAGATTATTGAAAACCCATAGAAAATTCAGATTGGAGGGGCTGGGAGAATCTCAAAGACTCTCTTCCTATCCACCTCCATCAGCCTATAAACTCTCTAGCTAAGGAGCTCATCAACAGGCAAATTCAAAGAGAAGACGATCCAGAGATTCTTCGCTGGGGCTCCAATCCAGCAGAGAAATTCAACATCAAAGAAGCATACAACATCCTGCAAAATCCAACCTCTATTCAAGCGAATAGCAGATGGAAAAGACTATGGAGCAGGAAGCATTGGCCGAAGATCACTCTCTTTCTTTGGCTGGTCACGCATAGGAAAATTCTAACGTGGGACAATCTTCAAAAGAAAGGTTTCAAAGGCCCCTCAGTTTGTATTTTTTGCCTCTCTGACTTTGAGACGACCAACCACCTCCTCAACACTTGCCCTTATGCTTCCAACATTTGGTCTTGGTTTCTGTTGGTTTTCAAAACCTCCGACCGCTTGTTTGACTCCATTCATAGCATCCTGGAAAACTAGCGCCCTGCCTTCTCTAGCCATCCTCTCATCAATCTGGCTTGGAACCTTCTCCCGGGCATCATTTGCTAGGCTCTCTGGAAAGAGCGAAATTCTCGAAAATTCAAGAATTTAGCTTCCAAGGAAGAACAGATTCTTAACAATATCAAGCTCACTTTGAGAGAATCTGCCTCTATTACCAAGCTCTAAGATTCCCCTCACCTTCCATCCACAACTGACTGCAGAATCCTTTCTCTCCTTAATCTTCCCACCTCCTCATTGATTCTTCATCCCGGTTAGACTCTATCAATCCCGATCCCCTGACAATCTGGCATCCTCCTGACCAACTTTTTTTCAAGCTCAATTATGACGGGGCGTCCAAAAACAACCCTGGTATGGTAGGTTTTGGCGGTGTTTTTCGCAATTCTCAGGGCTCCATCTTGTGGATTTACTATGGAAATTTAGGGCATACTACCAACAATGTGGCTGAGCTCCAAGCGTTGGCCAAGGATCTGGTCATTGCCAAGCAAAATAACTATTGGCCCCTTCAGGTCGAAGGATATTCAAATGTTGCTACCCAAGCTTGTAGGAAATTTCAGCAAGGCCGAAGTGTGGCTAAAGTCTCAGACCGCTGGCGCCTCAACCGAATTCTTCAATGAATCAATGACAACATCAAGGAGGCAAGAGGGCTATCTTTTCACGCAGTTAGAAGAAAGACCAATAGTCTGGCTGACTACATTGCCAACCAAGGGGTAACAACCCAGGATCGACTCATCTCCCACGAGTGACATGCAATCGAATCACCCGAAGTTAAGAATGACTGTTTAATTATCAACAACGACTTGCACAAGGCAGGGGTCATGTCGCAGCGGCCTGATCCTCAAACTCATGATGATAGTATACTCATTTAACGTTCTTTCGATTGTTTCAGGAGGTGGCCAATCCTTGATTAGATCACCATGGCACGCTCCCATGCTCAACGTTTATTCCCCGCTTGACTCCATTAAAAATATCTGTGTGCATCATAGTTGTTCGCCTGCAGCTAGCCAGCCTTGGCTTGCGCCCATAAATTCTCCTCATCCGGCTTTTTTCCCTCACTTCGCTCCGTGGTTCAGTCCCCCCTTTGCTAAGTTTCACTGCTGCCTTTCGGCCTTCTGCTCCCATGCCTTGTTCTCCCTCAGGCCCTCTTGCAACAAGTTTTTTGGCTTCCCGATGTAGTGCCTGCCGTTGGCTCACTTCCCCTCTTGGTTTAAGCCTCCTACCATGGCCCCTCGCCTAAGACATCCTCCCCCTCCTATTCGGCGCAACCACACAACCTAGTGGGAGAATCCCTCCCGTCACCTTGTTACTAGAGCAGAGACTTTGGCTCGTAATGCAGCTCGTTATTACAGGGACAACATCCCGGTGCCTGCGCAGGAGATTCTGAATGGTTTGGAAGCTGAATCGGTGACTCTTCGACTGGCCACCCCAATCGAGAATGTTGACCATGAATTCCACTGGATTCCGGACCCGGGTATAACCAGAAACAGGGAGAACCTCTACACGCGCGCCATAGACCTTCATTGGCATACAAAAACTCTCATTTCTCTTACGCTCCAGGAGTAGAGCACAGTTAGTAGGCAGCTGGATAAAAAAATTCAAGTTCTTTTGGACAAATTCGAAACCTATGTCAAGACGGTTCATCATTTGAGATTTGTTGATAGCTCCTTCCCACATTACGAGCTACTGAAAAGAAAATCGGTGCTTCATCAGAAAGTCGATGATGCTAATCTTAAGGTTAAGGCTGAGGCCTCTTCCAAGGGCTTTCCTCAGGAGACTAGACCATCTCAATGCTCCCGCTTTGACCTGGAGGAAGGTACTCCCGAAATACCGATCAACATTGATGACTTTTTCAGCGACGAAGATCTGGTGTCGCCCCCTCGGGCCTATAATTCTCTGTTTCTCTCTTGTTTTTGGCTTGCTCCTCAGGTTTTTGTTTCGTTGAGCCTGCGCTCTTACTGTTTTCATTTTGCCCATGTTTTCGGTCTCCCTACTCAATTTTGTTTCCCCTGTTTCCAGATCCCTGAGTGTGAGATTGAACTTGCATTTTTCCTTGTTCTGTAGACGATAGCCAAAGTGACTCTTTTTGTACTATACGTTTTCTGATGAACGTGAATAATTCCTCATAATTTACTTCAAAAAAAAAAAAAATACTAACTCAAATTAGTTCGTTCTTTTTAAAAATAGTTTTGGTTTTGTTTGAATGGCACTCGGTTTAACTTAGATTCAACCTAATTCATTCGTTCTGAAAATGGTTTTGGTTTTGTTTGAATGTTTTCGTATTGAAAACGGTTTTGTTTGAATTTCGCAAGTAAAGAGGGAAAACCATTCCTTGCGTGTTTTTCAAGTAATTATGGATGGACATCCGAAAGTCAAAATATTAGTAATTGCGGAAACTTTATATCAAAACCTAAACTATGATTGCGGAAACGTTATATTTATATCTCATCAAAACCCAAACGAAATGACAAGGTCAAACTACCAGTGATTGCGGAAACATTATGTTAAGGTTTTCACTAAACCCAAAAATAAATTAGGTAGGGCCTACCTGGCCTCTGTAGGTTGATGTTGATGTTGAAGTAATGCCCACTGTACTGGGCAGTGTGGACTGAGGGTCACATCAACATTTTTAAATCGCGCAATGGTCATTTTCATTGAAATTCAGTTACATTATTTTACTGGGATTGTGATTGGTTTTTTTGGTGGTTTAATATATATTTTTAAAATGTATAAATGAATTTAGTATTATGAAAAAATATTAAAATATATGTAGTTGTTGTTTTTTTTTTTTAATTAGTAAAAGAAGTGTTTGAATAGTGTTTTTGATGGTGAAAATGGATTTAGCATAATTAAAAATTTATAAAGCACCTAAAGTTTAATAACTGCAATTTAGTTTTATAAAAATAACTAACAAATTTATCAAAGTTTTACAAAAATTTCTATAATTGTTTGAAAAAATTTAAAATATTATTAAACTATTACTTAAATAATTTAAATTTAAATTTTAAAAATTCTTGCCAAATTTAACTAAAATTAACGGAAAGAAAACAAAAAAATCCTTATTCAACCACCATCCTTGATCAAGATTCATGACAAAGAATTAAACTATTTTTTTTAATGTTGTGATACACTATAATCCTAAATTCTTTAAACCACTTGGTTTCGTATAAGTCATTAAAATCCCTTCATTCAAACTATAATTATTTTTTTTGGTTCAATATCTAAATTCGTTTTCTGAAATCCCTCATTCAAACTATACTTCTTTGTTTGTTGTTCAAAATCTAAATTCGTTTTCTGATTTGAAAGTGTAAGCATAAATAAATCAAAACGCGTAGAGTTAGACTGTCAATTGAGTTGTCCTGCATAGTTTTGCTTTGTCCAACGCACATGGGTTGCAGAATGTACGCGTCTACTAACCGACTTTCAAACTCTGAAGAATCACAGCCATTGATTACCATTAACGAATCTCAAAGCTGAGAGACGGTAGTTAGCGTAGTGGCACTGGCACTCTAAATAAACACCATTGGTCTTTCTTCATTTAAAACACGCACTCTCTGCCAGTTGGACTGATTGCAATTTTTACATTTCGAAAATTTTGTCGCGGTGGGTCATTCATTACACGGATTCGGCAATAATGGTTAACCCGACAGGGCAGGCTGGGGCAGATAATATTGTATGTATGTGCTCATGGCCGCTTGAATCGACGCAAGAAAAATTAAATTGCATATATATGAATATGTTTGACAGTTGTAACGCGGTGAAAAGTATGGGCCCGGGGATTGGAGGGTATGGCGCCGATTGGCTCTCAGCCAAACGACTTTTAAAAAACACAAATCTCGTTGTAAGTCCGCGTCCTTTTTGAAGAAATTGTAGCAGGCGAAACTTCCTGCAACTTCAGAGGAGTCTCTCATCGATTGCCCTACATCAGCACTGCATATATATATGCAAGTGTGTTGAAGCGATTTTGTCCAACTCCTTCCCTTTGCTGTTCAACTCCATTAATCCTACTGGATTCCTGTAATTTTTCTGAAAGGAATCGTTCTCTGCAGCAGGCGTAAGGATCCTTTGCTCAGCTGCTATAAGGTAGTTCTTACTGAGTTCTGGCTCAAAAGGACAGGTTCATTTAAGCAACGATCTACATTTGATAGTTTCCTTTTCCATTTTAAGATTTTTGTGTCCAGGCATATATGTTTACTGCAAAAGAATAGGAAATGCCTAGCTATTGTCCCTTTCAGGTCAGACTATCTTTAATCCTGCAGTGAAAAATGGGACCATGGCATACATGTACAGTATTTTGTGGATTCATGGCTGAGTTATGAAAGTGTTGTGTCCTGAAGTTTAATGCTTTTTCTAACCTTTGCAGATCAAGGAACAACCAGCTGTTATTATCATATCAATTATTCTTGAAACAACACAGCCTGCAAAAGTAGCAAAGAAGGTGCTAGTAATCCCAAATGGGCTTAATTCAAAGGAAATCATGGGAGCTATTGCTCTCCATATTAGCATTAGCATTGTTTAGTTCCTCTGTTACCGCAGAAGATCCTTACAAGTTCTTTACATGGAACATTACCTATGGCACTATTTACCCCCTTGGCGTTCCTCAACAGGTAATATATTTCTCTTTTTAGCGCTTTATTGGCAATAATGCCATACACAAACGATATTTGATCTTGTGGCTATAACAATGGCAGCAGCTTACAGTTCCCTGAAATTTATTTATTTTTATTGTATCTTTTACAGGGGATTCTCATCAATGGCCAATTTCCAGGGCCTCCAATTGACAGCGTAACCAATGATAACATTATTGTCAATGTTTTCAACAACTTGCCCGAACCTTTCCTTCTCTCCTGGTGATTAAAGCTCTTACCATGTTATTGAAATGTACCATATGCTGTTTGCTAGGTCTATCCATACATTCTCTTAACAAGCGTGTTTGTAGTTTCTATTTAAGGCTGACAATGTATTTCTCTACTGGTGTAGGAATGGAGTTCAGCAAAGAAAAAATTCATGGCAAGATGGTATGCCGGGTACCAACTGCCCAATCCCGCCTGGAAGAAATTTCACATATAAGTTTCAGATGAAGGATCAGATTGGCAGTTATTATTACTTTCCTTCCATGTACTTCCATAAAGCAGCTGGAGGGTTTGGCGGTATAAAGATCGTAAGCCGGCCCCTGATTCCAGTTCCATTCCCACCTCCTGCAGGCGACTATACAGTTCTTATAGGGGACTGGTACAAGACCAATCATTCGGTAACTGCTTTAACACATTGGTGTTTTTTTGGGTTGAATTTTGTTTGCTCTGTAGCAGGATTATGGTCTTTGTGCTCACAAATGCTGTCTTATGACTGTTGGTTTTTCTATAAATTGCAGATCCTACGACAAACACTTGACAGTGGCTCAAATCTTGGCATGCCTGATGGAGTTCTCATAAATGGTCAAGCTCCAAATGCCACATCATTTACTGTAGATCAAGGTACATAACTATTGAATACTCTTTTAAGGAGCCACGTTTCCTCAAATCTGCAGGGGAAACATGTACTCTGCACTCGATGTGGCTTTGCAAGAAATACTAATGGCTGAAATATACTGTTTCACAGGAAAAACTTATCGTTTCCGCATATCCAATGTGGGTTTGGCAAGTTCTTTGAACTTCAGGATTCAGGGGCATAAAATGAAGCTGGTGGAAGTCGAAGGCTCTCACACCGTTCAAAACATATATGACTCTCTAGACATTCATCTGGGTCAATCCTACTCTGTACTGGTCACTGCGGATCAGCCTCCTCAGGACTATTACATGGTTGCATCTACACGGTTCACCACTCCTACCCTAACCGGTATTGCTTTTCTCCGCTATAGCAATTCACAGAAGTCTGCTTCTGGTCCGCTTCCTCCTGCTCCAACTGGAATTGATTGGTCATTGAACCAAGCTCGATCTATCAGGTTTGTTTGTATTTTCATTTGAAAATTTTCCTTTCATGTATACTTTAAACAAATTGATGGGTACTTGTTTATTTTTATTTGAGCATAGTTCAAATCCGAGGAGTCAATTCAAATAGTTTTGACCAAATTGTTGGATGTTTGTTTAGTTACAGTCATTTCCTTATATACATGTTTGTTTATGCAGATGGAATCTGACCGCGAGTGGCCCTCGTCCGAATCCTCAAGGATCTTACCATTATGGAATGATTAATACTTCACGAACCATTACACTTGCCAATTCAGCCCCAGTTATCAATGGGAAGCAGAGATATGCTGTAAACAGTGTTTCTTTTATCCAACCAGACACTCCCTTGAAATTGGCGGATTACTTGAATATCAGTGGGGTATTTAATCTGGGTTCTATGCCTGATAGGCCCACCAATGGAGGAGGTTACTCGCAGACAGCTGTTATGAGTGCTGATTACAGAGCTTTCATTGAAATTGTTTTCCAGAACAATGAGGACACTATACAGTCATGGCATATGGATGGCTTTTCATTCTTTGTCGTCGGGTACTGAGACATCATTGAACGTCTTTCATAGCTAAATTATTCTACCATAGCAAGAGCATATGATGATCGAAGAGCCTTCGTAAATCTTCCATTTTTAAGTTTTAGTTTCTTTCTGGAATTATAATGATCACTTGCTAACTAACAATGGGTTGATTTGTTTGCAGAATGGATGGTGGCCAATGGACACAGGCAAGCATGAAAGAATACAACTTGTTTGACACTGTTTCCCGCAGCACTACGCAGGTGTGAACCATGAGTCTAGTCATATTTCTTTTATTTTGCTTCATGCTGGATCAATAAGAAATAGTGTCTAGATCTGCAATGTTTTCTTGTTATTTAAAAAATCATTTTGTTTTTCTATGACAGGGCAGTCAACTCTAATTGATTATAGGCAATTAGTGTAACACACTGAGGTTTTTGTGTGGAACAGGTTTATCCCAACTCATGGACAGCTA
The DNA here is from genome assembly GCA_034641835.2 of Pinus albicaulis. NCBI lineage: Eukaryota > Viridiplantae > Streptophyta > Pinopsida > Pinales > Pinaceae > Pinus > Pinus albicaulis. Next base: position 413,578,632 of record CM076577.1, read on the forward strand.
TTCGTTTGGCTCTGGACAATGTTGGGATGTGGAATTTGAGGTCAGAGAATTGGGCACGCCAATACCTTGGACAACAGTTCTACCTTCGGGTTTATACTCCCGTGGGTTCATTCAGAGATGAATATTCAATCCCTAATAACGCTCTGAAATGTGGACGGGCTGGCTGAAGAGTTACAGACGGGCCTGTAGATCAATGGTTTAAATATGTGTCACAATTGGGTGACTATTGAATTGAATGCGTGATTCTTATAAATAACATGTGATTTTCTCGGCAGACCAGCAATCAATAGGATCATAGTGGGACAGATCAATGGCTCATTATTTTTTTCCACCCTTGTGATTTAATCAGATAAAAAAAACACTGGGTTATATTTGTACCAGCATATTTTTCGGAATAAAACTAAAATACATGTAATCTGTATTCCACTATTCAGAATGGAGTCATATCATATAAATCTACAAAGACAGAATGACACAGCTAAGCTATCCACTATGCATCTATTCAGATGCATATTCCACTATTCAGAATGGAGTCATATCATATAAATCTACAAAGACAGAATGACACAGCTAAGTTTCAAATATGCATCTATTCATATATACATATTCCACTATTCAGAATGGAATCATATCATATAAATCTACAAACACAGAATGACACAGCTTAAGTTATCCAATATGCATCCCAAACTTTTATGGCAGCATATATGCGTTACCCAGAGAATTTCTGCAAAAGCAAAAAATACCAATAAAAGCATTACCCAGAGAGTTTCTGCAAAAACAAAAATACCAATAAAAACTAGATACTATGGCAAATTTGATTATCTTCTTTATATAGTTCATGCTTCCCGAACCATTAGATGAGTTTTTGCAAAAACAAAAAATCGCCAATAAAAGCTAAATACTATGGAAACTTAATGTAATCTTATTCTCTTTCAAATATATATTTCATGCTACCCGAACCATTGGATAGTCCTTTCTTCGATAGAAAATCCGCAACAGTGTTGACTTCTATTAGAAATTAGAGAGAGCATCCAGGAATAACACACAAACAATTAATTTCTATATCAATAATCAGAGATACATCAAATATATATAGTTGAACTAATTCTAATCTTAGAGAGAGAAGTGGAGAGAATCTCTCAACTTCCTCAACAACCCAATTCAAACTAAGTAAGCATAATAATTGAGACATTATCTCAAATACCTCCACTTAATCCCTACATTACAAAAATAGAGAACACACTAATTTAATACAAACATTTGTCTGCCCTGGTCTTCATTAACATTTGTACTCACTCTGAGATCTCATAGACAACGCTCTTTTCTCCACCATTTTCGAGCTACCATTTAACTCATTTAAAATACATTTGTTTCTGACCAGCAATAATGAACTTTGCATGATCAACAGTATTGACAACTTGGCTCGTCGAGGCTTTCGCGATGAGAGCTGACAAGTGATGAACCATCCTATGGACCAATCACCATCTGTCGGATATTTTGCTTACGGCTATCCATCAGTGGCTAGGCAAATGCTCTGAACACTGAATGTGTTCAAGAGCTAATCTAACAACTTGAACTGTTTCACACAAATGGATCTCATACTGTAACCTGTAACTGATGCTTTTGGCCCGTAGCACAACAATATCAGCGTATAACAAATTCACACAATCAAATTAGCCAATTGTTCTCTCGTCCTTGTAGAACGTCGAGAACGACTAATTTAAATTGTGTAAATCTATTCAATAATTGGTTCTTTTTTTCTTTTACACAATAAATTTCACATAATATATATATATAAAACAAATGCATAAGGAACTGCAATTTCTCTAGCGATATAGGCAGCAATAAGAAAGTAGAAAGCACAACAAACACACAATAAAACGATGCAAGGCAGACGGAATGCCCAGTTGCGGCAGAAGCGTGAGATGGACAGTTCACCTCTGTCTTCGATGGCGGTCAAACGTTTCAATTGACCTCTTGAAATTCCTTAAGCATATCGTCCTGTAAGTGTACGACAGTGTTTCTCGTAGCAAAGACTTTGGCTGGCGTCCACAAGATATATTTTTCTCGAAGTTTAACTCCGTAGAGTACTGTATAAAGCCATTCGCTATGACCTCCACTTGTCACCTCGAATCATATTGAATATTACCCACTTCATACAAAATATTTTACAGGTTCGGGTAACATTTGATGCATGATTTCTCTAAAAAATTAAGAATAAAAAATATTTTATATGACTTGAGCATTATTGATTTAGAGACAGTCGGGTCAAGCTCGTTGGCTATTAAAGCGAACATAGTGGCATTAGATCATTGCCCTCGTTTCAATTGCCCGAAGCAAAGTCGTCAATAATTTCAAAGTGTTCTGCATCGTTGTTAACCCTGCTTGGAAGGCAACCAGGGATTTCCGGATATGAAGTGTTGTACAGTGAATTCGGATTTCTCTAATGTCGAACTGCAGCAAGAATGTCCATTTAAATGTGACGTGCCCCAGTCCATGCAATTTCACTGCACAGAGATTCTGAGTTTTGAAGTCTGTCCTTCGATGTAAACCGATTCCTCTCGACTCTGGATTTGTGCAAGTAATACGATAGGCCCTACCCTCTCTTCATTTGACTGTGCATTCCCTGCAGGATGCTTCTGGACGGCTTCCTGCAACAATATCCCGAGATCCATATGATGCTTACAGAAATCCTGCTCCTCTACGTCCACTGCAACTACAGAAATAACCATGCCTGCTGATGGTGCCATAAACATGGCAATGGATACGTAGACTTTCATTGAATTCTGCTACGCTTTGAAACACGCGGGCGGGCATAGATTGAACAGCTCCACATTTGCAGTTCCGCGTATGGGAAGCAATCTTCCAACGCCGTAGAGAATCAACCCAGCAACGATTCTCTCCTATACATACACACATAAATTCAAACAGTAATCTACACACGAATCCTATTCCTATAGAATCAATTCTCACATTTTCTTCTTCATCTTCCTGAGCACTCCCATGAGGGATTAAGCTCAGCTGGCTCTGATATCATATTAGAAATGAGAGAGAGCACCCATTGAACAAGAATATAACACAAACAATTAATTTCTATATCAATAATCAGAGATACATCAAATATACATAGTTGAACTAATTCTAGTCTTAGAGAGAGAAGTTGAGAGAATCTCTCAACTTTCTCAACAACCCAATCCAAACTAAGTAAGCATAATAATTGAGGCATTATCTCAAACATTCCCTAAAATCCACCCTTGTGATATGTAACAGCTCAGCTCAGGGTGTAAGATATGATATTCTTAATTTATTAATTTAAAAGGAGAATCATCATTTTTCATCCTCTTATCATGGAATAATTCTATAAAATTGGAAATTTGGCAAAAACTTGATGGGATCTTTGTAGGCCAAGGCAAGTACATTATTTTGATTCTTTAAAGATTTTGGCATGATGGAATGCAAGTCCATGGACACTGCGATGGTAATGAATTTGAAGAACATCCAGGACAACGATTTTGATTTGACTGATCCAGCGATGTATCACAAATTGATTGACTCGCTGAATTATCTTGTGAATACCAAGCCTGATATTTGTTATGTTGTGAATGCATTGAGCCAATTCTTGGTTGAGCCTCCTCATGTACATTGGGTTGCAACTAAACACATTTTGAAAAACTTGCAGTGTACCATTGAGTATAGTTTGATGTATGCTTTTGATGGAGAATGAAAACTGTATGGTTTCTCTGACGCTGATTGGGTTTATAGCTCTAATGATAGAAGTGTGTACCATTGAGTATGGTTTGATGTATGCTTTTGATGGAGAATGGAAACTATATGGTTTCTCTGACGCTGATTGGGTTGATAGCTCTAATGATAGAAAGAACACTTCTAGATATTGGTTTAGCTTGGGCTCCACTATGGTTTCATGGTCTGGTAGAAAGCATACCTCCATTGCTCTGAGTATTGATGACGCTGAATACATTGTTGCTAATTCAATTTGTTGTGAAGCTATATGGTTTTGAAAGTTGTTCTCTGGTTTGTTTGGTTAAGTGTTGGAGTCTACCATCATATATTGTGATAATCAAAGTTGTGTAAAGCTTTATAAGAATCTGGTGTTTCATGATAGTTCAAAACACATTGAGATCAAATATTAATACATCTTGTCTAGAGAGGCACTGTGAGGCTTAAATACGTTCCTACTGATGAAAAGGTTGGTGAAGTGTTGACAAAGCCGTTGTCTTAGATGAAGCTTGGCTATTTCAGAGAACAACTTGGAATTGTTGAGAACCCCTTTGAGAGAGAGCACTAATTACATAACATCATATTATGGATCATCTCTCGTAGGTTGTGTGCTATGAGGCCTTGTGGTCCGGGAGATGTATTGATCTCTCTTATACGTTGTGTTGTGAGATGGATCATCTCTCGTAGGTTGTGTGCTATGAGGCCTTGTGGTCCAGGAGATGTATTGGTGGTCTCTCTTATAAGCTGTGTTGTGAGATTAGTGATTTAGGAGATGTATTGTATTGATGATTCCTCTTATAGGTTGTGTTGTGAGACTTTGTGGTTCGAGAGATGTATTGTATTAATGATTCTTCCTGTACGCTGTGCTGTGAGACCTTGTGGTCAGAGAGATGTACTGTTGATATTTCTTGTAGTGTGTGATGTGAGACCTTGTGGTTTTGGAGATGTTTTGATTTAATGGTTTTTCCCTTAGGCTGTGCTGTGAGACTTTGAGGTTGAGGAGATGCTCTAAGATAAAATGGATGCTATGTATTTTTCCTTGTGATGACACTGATGGTCTCTCCCTTAGGCTATGTGTCGTGAGACTTATGATTTGGTAAAGGAGATTGATCTTGACACAAAGAGAAACTTAGATTGTAATCTTTTCCTTAGGCTGTAAGACCTATGAATTGGTTAGAAAAATTGATTTTGAGAGAGTGAAAAACTACCTCCCTAACTAAGAGGGAGTGTTGGGAAATTTAAGTAGCCACAACGGTATTTGTTATTAGAAAACCATGGAGAAAATTAGTTATTCTTGTTTGCACAAATTGACCTTCACACTCTACAAGTCAGCCCCACTAGGGCCCATTAGCCCTCCTCACACACATATGTAGGGCATCGATTGGACTCATTTGAAGCATCAACTCAAGCAACTTCAATCTGCAATTTCAGATAGAGACACCACACGTGCGAAGGACAAAAAGGCTTCTTTTGATCTGAGTTGCCCTTCTTAGAGCTGTGTTGACTATGTTTGACTTGGGTATCTTTGGCATTTGTTTGATTACTGTTCTAGTCAACTTGGAAAGCCGAATACCTAGTAAATTTGTTGATTTTTCTTAACTGCGATTTCACTCCTACATTAGCATGTTGACCAACGTTGACCAAATCCTTTGACAATGGATTTGACCGAGATTTCTTGGCTGGTGCATTGAATTTTTGTGGCTACCTCAGGACCAAAGTTCGGCATGTCTGTTCAGCCACCCTAGGGCCGAAATTCGGCCTCACTGTGCAGACTTACATCGTTGACCAGAAGTTGACTCCTCTTTCTTATTAATTGATTTTGATTGAGACATTATTAAGGTGAGATTTTGATTTATTGAAATATTCATGATTTATTATTGATGGACATAATTTCTCTTTTTTTTTTTTTTTTTTCTCAGAAAGGAAAAAACACTGTCTATTAAAAAATATAAACAATACTCCATCATACAGCTAGTCATAGAAAGTCCTGTCATGAAGGACATTAAAGATAATAGACAAAAGCAAAATTTCGAACAGACATATATGTCTGTTCATCCACTATAATACTGAAGGTGATAATCATGAAAACATATGGTCCATGTGATTTAATAAATATCTCTCTCATAAGGAAAGCATTTGGTTGGGTTTGCTAATTCTGGGTTTTATCTTGGCTGTGAGTCTAATTCTTGGTGTTTCTCATTTATTATTTATTGTTTACAGTGATCTCATAATTGTTGTATTGATGAATTGAATGGTTGAAGTTTTTCATATACAACTACTTAATTATTGAAGTGTCAAAAAAAATTGGTTATATATATATATATTTTTTAACTGTAACGGATATGGTTTTATTATATTAGAAAGATTATGGGTCTTTGCCGAGGCAGCCCCTTTTACAAAGCAAAGATCTATCTACTGCATCAAAAGACAATAAGTACTTTCAAGGCATTTGGACAGTGCTTATATTGTTTACAATGATCTGCCCTTTCATGAGCGAGCTGCCTTTGTTTGCCATCTCATCTGCTTCGTTGTTTGACGTTCTCAAAATGTGATGAAGTTTACACTTGTCAAAGTCTCGAAGGACTCTCTTCAATCTGTCCAAAGTTTTGTTGAGGCTGGCATTGCTGAACGGAGTCTCCGTATTTATATTTTTTATTATCAGTTCTGAGTCACCGAAGACTTGGAGCACTTTGATTCCCTTATCTCTTGCGATAAGACAAGCTTTTAGGAGCCCAAGGATCTCTGCGTGATTGTTGGATTTCTTGCCAAGTCCCCAACAGAACCAATCTTTGGAAGACCCACCGGGAGAGTAAATAACTCCACCCGCTCCAGCAGCACCGGGGTTCCCCTTGGACGCCCCGTCGAAAAAGATAGTGGAAATGTTTTGGGACCTCCACCAATTTTGAAAAAAATCATCCTCATCTCTTATGCGCCATTCAGGATTGTCACCTTGTGGGGGTTGAAGGTACTTACGTGGATGGGTTGCAAGCATGCCAAGCCAACGCTTTTCTTCAGACAGTAGCAAATGATCTTCTTTAAAATACTGAAATTGGACCGCTTCCAGGAGGAAGGACTTAGCTTTTGCAGCAACCTGCAGAGGGGTATATAGCAGCTCTTTAAATATCCTCTGATTGCGGGCCAACCAGATATGCCAGCATACATATTTGGGGAGCGCTATCCAGAGTCTACGCCAGAAAGATTTGGAAGGGATTCGATGGGGATAGTATTGACTCCAAGAGGCAAAGAGGTCTGCTACTGAGTTCTGCAAGGGGGCTGGAATCTGCAAGTCCTGTAGAGTGAGAACCCAAACCTCTTCAGCAAATCTGCACTCCATGAAAAGATGCTGGGCTGTTTCGAAGTTGTTACAGCATAACACACATCTGTGAGGCCCAGCTATTTTCCTTTTTTTCCAGATTATCTCCCGTAAGCTGCTTGTTATGGACTAAGGTCCAGAAGAAGAAGTTTACTTTTGGAAGGGAAAGCGGATCCCACACATTCTTCCAGAACTCCTTAGTTTGACTATTATTTCTAATGACCTGTAAAGCATTATACCCAGCTGCTGTGGTATAAACTCCAGACTGTCCCCAGCCCCAGCTATCTTTTTTGGATCTGCAAACAGGGGCAGCATCATCCAACAGTTTGACTAGTAGTGCTTGTTGATGAGATAACCGTGCTGGCACTCCATGGAAATCCCATCCATTCCAATCTCCACGCTGGTCCCAGGTCGAGATGTCATACAGTTTGTTTACACCTGCGCGCTCCAGCCAATTCCTGAGGTCTGCAATGTCATCCATCTGAGCGAGTGGATCACTTCCCATTATACTGTCAAGCCATAAATGCGTACGCTTGCCGTTCCCTGGAATCCTGTAGATTAATTTTTTGAAAAAGTTGCTGCTTTTACAACATAATTTCCAGACCAGCGTGCTATTGGGTGCACTTATTGTCTGTAGGTTGGAGAGCGCGTTATTGGGACCATACTTTGAGCGCAGGGTAACACTGATTGGATGAGAGGGCTCATTGAACAGCTTCCAAAAAATCTTTCCCCCCAAAGCAAGATTGACAAGTGTGGGATCTCTAATTTGCAAGCCGCCTTCAGACAATGGCTTTTTGACCACATCCCAGTTAACCAGATGCATTTTTCTCTCGTTGCCTTTCCCTCCCTGCCAAAGAAAATCTCTGAGCAACTTGGAGATCTGCTCCATCACATTTCTTGGTGCAAGGAGGAAAGCCGCCTGGAAGATTGGGAGAGCAGACAACACAATTTTAATTAAGATTACTTTACCTCACTTAGTTAGCCAGTTGCCTCCCCACGCAGCGATTTTGGATTTAATTTTTGAGATTATGTCACTCCATAACGATCTCTTGTTAACTCCATAAGTTATGGGAAGACCAAGATATTTAAACCTGTCCCAGTTTCCCTGACCTTTAAACCCAAGAAGAGCAGAGATTGCAGTGAGTTCATTCTGGTCTATGTTCCAGCTATATATTTCGCTCTTACTCTCGTTAACCAAGGCACCTGAAACTCTGCAGTACTTTCTGAGGACTGAGTCGAAAGCTCTGGCTATTCTGATGGAGGCTCCTCCGAGTAGAAGAGAATCGTCGGTAAAGAGAGCATGGTTCAATGGTTCAGCTCCATTAGAAGGTTTGAGGCCCGGAATATGACCTGCTATTCTTTCAGCAGTAAGCTTACGACTGAGGGAATCTGCCATTATGATATACAGGAAGGGGGAGAGTGGGCAACCCTGCCTGATACCTCTCTGAGCTTGGAAGAAGTTAGCGGGTCTGCCATTAACTAACGGAGCAATCCAAGGACTATCAATGCAGGCTTTTATTAAATGGACAAAATGTATCGAAAAACCAAAGGAGAGCAGGACCTTAGATAGGAAATTTTGATTAACTCTATCAAAGGCATTTGCCATATCTAGTTTAATCAACATACCTTTCTCCTTTCGTTGCTTACTTGAGTGTATTGTCTCCTGAACTTGGATCACATTGTCCAGAATATGCCTACCCTCCACAAAGCCACCTTGATAGCTGGAGATCAGTTTTTTTAACAATGGCTTGATCCGACTTGCCAGAAGTTTTGCCAGGATTTTATAAGAAGCATTGCACAGTGAGATGGGTCTAAATCTAGCAAAGGAGTCAGGATTGGTGTCCTTAGGAATTAAAGCCAGGTAAGTGGACTTGGTTCCTCCCCCAATCTTGGCTTTCTGCATGAATCCTCTTGTCATTTTAAGCAGATCTGCCTTGATAATGTGCCAGCAGGATTTGAAGAAGTGAATTGTGAACCCATCCGGCCCAGGGGCCTTATCTGATTCCATGGACCAAATAACTTTTATGATTTCCTCCTCAGTAATGGGTCTGCAGAGGTTTAAGTTGTCTTCAGGGCTGATAAGGGAGGGAACACTGGAGAGAAAGTCATCCGCCTCCTCGTCATTGCTTTGAGTTTCTTCTCTGTACAAGTTCCTGTAATGGTTTTCAGCAGCGGCTTTAACTTGATTGAATCCTTTACATACTTGACCCTCCGCTGTTTTGATTTCTGCTATGTAGTTCTTTGACAGTCTAGCTCTATATTGCCGGTGGAAGAAGGGAGTGTTCCGGTCCCCGGCCTTCAACCAAAGGCTTCTGGATTTAAGCCTCCAGTATTCTTCTTCCTTACGAAAAGATTGGTACGTTGCTCTTTGTGCTTTTACTTCCTCCTCGAGCAACTCTGGTGTGATATCTCTGTTTTCCATATCTATTTGCAGGTCCGACAAAGACTGCACAACCTCCATTCTCTGATTGATGGGGTTGATATCCGGTGTTTTTATCCAGTCCTTCAGAGCTTGCTTTGTAGCTTTCAGTTTTTGCTCCCATACGTAGCTGGAGGATCCCGAGATTGGTTTGGCCCATGCTGCCTTGACAATCTCCATGAATCCATCTCTCTCGATCCAGAGTGGGTTGAATCGAAAAGGAAGCGGACCCAAGTCTTCTTCATCTTCCAAATGGAGCTGGATGGGTTTATGGTCTGAGGAGAGCTTGGGCAAAATTTTGGTGGATATTTTCTTGTTCATCATAATGGAACTTTGCACCAAGAAACGGTCTAATCGAGCAGAAATGTGCTCCGAACCAACCCGATTATTTGACCATGTGTAAATGCCACGAATGGGCCTGAAATCAAGAAGGTCCCAGAGCTGGGTGATCTCCTCAACCTTGGCCAACATAGGGTCTCTGGAGCTGTTTCCCCCCCTCTTTTCTTTTGCTTTCAAAACAATGTTCAGATCCCCGGCAAGAATGATGTTGCTGGGATTGGTCTGCTCAAGAAAGGCCACAAGTGTATCCCAACATTCTCGTTTTTCAGAATAAGTCACCGGAACATAGAGATTGAAGAGAGAGATGGACAACTTACTTGCCTTATGCTTCAGCTCCGTGTATATCCAGTGCTGGGTTTCATGGGACATTAGCAGCTGAAAGAGGTTGTCCATCCAAAGTGTTTCCAGCCCTCCAGAGGTTCCCCTTGAGCTGACTGCTTTTCCTGCTTTTTTGTTCCACTTTGTTCTGCCTAACTCTAGAAGGGCCTGCCCTTCTATTTTGGTCTCTTGGAGCATAAGAATGTCTGAGGGGTCTGCTTTCAATAGGTCCCTGATTGCTTCTATTTTAGAGGGGTTCCCCAGACCTCTGCAGTTCCAAGAGACGAGATTCATTATTTACAAAGAGGGGGGTTGGGGCCTCCCTTGGAAGGCCTTGGTCTGATATTTCGCCCAATAGACATTTCTATTGTGGATTGACTTCCTTGAATCTTGAGTCTTTCTGCTTCTTCCTCCCTCTTCTCTTTACGAGATTTCCTTCCTGCTTTTTTGGAAGGGCGCTCGTAGAATTCATCCTCGGAAGAACTAGAACTAACCACAGGTTTTTTCCTTGCTATTTCTGCGTAGGAAGGATTAGTGGGAGAGCCTTGATTTTCCTCCAACTGAGTTGTTTCCTCTCTCTCTTTATTTGGAGGAGAAGGGGCCCGCTGTTCCTCATTCTCCTGATTTAGGTTGACTTGTATGTCCTGCTCTCTTTCTGGTGCATTTGGTGGTGCTTCCGCTTCTTGGTTGTTTTTGGAGCTTGGTTGACCTCCTGTCATATTTCCTTTACCTGCGCCTTTTTTTGAGCTAGTGTTTTTCTGAACTAGGTTCCATTGTTCCCCATTTTGTTTATCTCCCTGTTGCTCAGCCTTCTTCTTACAGTGCTTTGCAAAGTGACCGTGCCCGTGACAATGCCTACATTTAAATGGCAGCTGTTCATAGTCCAGCTCTTGGACATGCGTCCACCTAGCAACAGTGAGCTTGATAGCTTCCGGTAATCCTTCTTCGAGATCTACTTCTACGCAGATGCGGGCGCATGAGTACTGATCCTTTCTTGCCGCCTGATCTATGTATTTTCCCAATGCATTTCCTATTGTCTGGAGAGATTTTGGATTCCAACAGTGGAGAGGCAAGTGAGGGAGTCTAACCCAAACCGGGACAGCCGAAGGAACATCCTGGGAGGGGTCGAAGTCAGGGGACCATTTGTTTAGGTAAAGGCCTCGAGGGCCCATGAAATATGGTCTGTTTCTGAAGATTAATCCTTTGTCTTCCGGGTTTTCAAAGACAAACACAAAGAAACCCTTACCTACGAAGTAGCTGTTGACTCCCTCCTTGATCAAAGGTTTCCAGTTCCTTTGAGTCCAGTCCTCAACAGATTTGGGAGAGGGCCAGAGGCCCGTGAACTGGCCTATGGGGCCCCGCTCCGCTAGATTCAGCGCCGATTTGCAGGTGTCTCCTTCAGGAAGAGCCACTGTGGGGATTGAGTCCATTTTTTTCACAAATTTCTGCTGAGACAAAGATGGAGGGCGTTTGGGAGCATTAGCAATCATTGCCCTAAATGCAGAAACCTCCGGAGGTGGAGGGGGATCAGGAGTCCTGCGGTCATCCATGGTTAGATCTGACCCAGAGCAAGCCGAGCAGGACGAAGCTGGGGCGCGCTGGAGCTGCCAGCGGCCCAGGCGCGGTCAGAGGGCGCAGATGGAGGCAGAGCGGAGGAGCAGAGCCAGCGCGCGAGAAAGTAATCACATCCATATTATTTGAAATAGTTATCAATAGTGAAAAAGTACTCTAGTTTTCACTGTACACGAAATTGCTTACTTATTCTGAAAATAAAACCATCAACCTATTAGAATCAAATGAAATTCTTCAAAATAAATGAGTCCAGATCCAATGAAAAAGGTTTTTTTGAAAAGTTGTTAACTGAATTAAGATCCCTGTAAATATGGTGAAAGCTGATCTCGTGAAAGTCCCTCTTCTTCTCTTCAATATTGCTCCTCTACACTGCAAGATTTAGAACCCCGGATGAGTTTTACCTGCCAGCCAATCAATTACGCAGCTGAAATTTTATGAGAAAAAAAAAGTATTAATTTGAATAGGCACTTGGAATCTTTTGGATTTAAAAAAAAAGACAAACAGTTGATTTGAAGACAGAATGGGTGATTTTGGAGTAGGTAAGATGGTTTAGTCCATGCACATGGAATGATCCACACAGGTCAGAAACTGTCGGTGTGGGATGATCACAGGAGCAAAGTAAATATCGGGGAGAAGGGTCAGTAAAGTCATTCCTGCTGCAAGCAAATAGGAAATCATGGTAATTTGGTCGATAGCAGAATGATTGAGGTTTTTAATGTGAAATTGTTGTGGGATTCATTCTGCTCTCTTGTGAGTGTGCATGCGTGCCGCATGAAGAAACGGAAGAGTCAAGGTTCTCATGTTGAAGCGGAATGAACCAAAAAGTGTACACACAAAGGAGAAAGGCGGGTTCGTTATATTTTACTGGAAGCGGCGCTCTTAATTATATTGAGACTGGGTTTGTCTCGGCCTGGGCTCAGTATATTAAAAAAAAAAAACACCAATTCACATCTTAATATTGGTTCAATCAACATACCGGATATGGAAGATGTTTAAGATGAAAAGCGCAGTTTCGCAGTTTTGTAAGGAAAACATATCAACAAACAAAAGGACAAAATCAAGTTAGACACAGTAACTCGGAAATGGTCATTAAATGAGTGTGCTACATATATTAGTGTTTTTTTTGAATTTTTTTAAAATTCAGCAGGAATTTATTTAAATTATAAGTTTTATGATAAAGTTTATTGAAAATCACTAGCTTAATAGTAATTTCTACACAATTAAAGTGTCCTAAATATTTTTTGTTTTTTTAAGATGCGGAATCTATATATAAATCCAAATTTCATCTCAATTTTTTAAACCAGATTCAACACTGGAAAATCCAAAAAATAAAACTAAAACCAACTCCATATATATCCATCTTTAAATTTTGACAGACCAATCATTTACAACCCCACCCATTTAATGGCCGGTTAAGAAGCCACTTATTTGTTGCCGTAACTTAAAGCCAGCCAGATGCGTGCCTGCGAAATTTTGTTCAGAACAGTTTCATGTGCAAGTGTTCCGCTCATACCTTTGCAAATATGCAAGGTTTTAATTATGGCCCTGTCACTTTCAAAGGTGCTTATAAGGCATAAGTCTTCGCAACTGTGCAAGGTTTTGGGTAGGGGAGTGTGACTCAGTGTTCTAAACAAAGTTGAGACTTGTTAAAAAGGCGTTACTAGTGTTGTATAAGTCTTCAAATTGGAAAACGTCTCGCTAGTGTTGTGTAAGTCTTGACATTGGAAAACATTTAAAACCTCTGAGAGATTCGTTTAAAGGGATTGTACAGATGAAATTGGAAACCGGTGAACCCTGTCAAAATAATTTTTAAAAGTGCTCCTCAGGCTGGAAAAACCTGTAAACTCTTACAGAATACTTTTTAAAAGTGCTTTTTAGAAGTACATAAAGATAAGAGGAAAAACTGTTGTAAAATTATTAATTTTCCACCTTTACCATTGCTTAAGTTTAAGATTTTGGAATTGTACTTGGCTGCCATAAAGTTCCTCATAAAGAATGTAAACCGAAGCACTTTTAGATAGTATGTCTTCTGAAGATATAGGGGAGAGGCTTCTATTGTTGTGCAAGGACCAATAGTAGTTATACTACTGGTCCCACACATCCACCAAACATAAATTAAAAACTCACTAAAATATGCACATAAATATTTGATAATATGCACATAAATATTTGGAAATAAGTTATATAAGTTACATAAATATGTCCAAAATGGGCCCAGTTTTTTACTAGACCAACAACTTCCATACACCAAATCTAACATCACAAGTTGACAAGACCCACTGTCTCAAGTACCTCCAGTTCTGAATTACCATTCAAGGCAAAATGCACTACAAAACATTACAAAGCTACCCATCCAAAAGTATTGTTATCCCATCAAACAGTCCCCCACTGATTTTGCATTGGGAGACTACATCTCATTGCTGAATAACAGCTGGACAAAAATTGGGTAACCCCTGCACAAAGATTGAGTACCACCTGCACAAAAATAGGGGAAATGTCTGCCAACAATATCTACATGTTTGTTTAACCATTCAGCCTATTGAAGACATTAAATGACACCATTCAATTCAGGAAATAGTTCACCCAACCTTTCATTTCAAGAATTAAACACAACAGTCCTGGAATTACAGGAATTAAATTCTGAAAAGCATTTCAATTCAGAAATTAAATTCAAGAAAGCACAAGGATCAACCATGAAAGCTTTTCAGCCATTGGATCATGTACAAATCAATCCACACCACACAATTAAATTTGGGAGATGGCAATCCATGCCAATCTTCCCTACCAATGAAATTCTAAATCATAAAACTATAAAACATCAACTGTTACTGCATTGAGGCATTCATTTTGCTCTTAAACTATCGCTGACATACATTCAAAGTTTTCAGACAGTTTTCCATTCATTTTGCAGACATACAGTTTTCAGAAAGTGAGTTTTCAGACAGTGAGTTTCCATTTTGCAGACATACAATCCTTTTCAGACAGTGTTCCAGACATACAAACAGAGGACAGAGTGTGCTCAGTGTTACATTCCAGACAGAGTGTGTGCATAGTGTTACATTCCAGACAGATTGTGTGCACATTGTTACATTCCAGACAGAGTGTGTGCACAGTGTTACATTCACTCTCTTCATCGGTTGCTATTCACTCTCTTCATCAGTTGCTGGAGACAACATACAGGTATTTCGTTGTTCTTCAATAATGTTATTCAAGATATTAAGCAGATTTGGATATTGACTTTATATTGAATAAAATCTTTCAATAAAAATAGTTCTAACACACAGTCCATGTCCAAATATAAGTCCATTTTAAAACAGGCACTTACATATGTAACTTTGAGACGGTTAGAACGGTTGATACGGCTGATTCTTTTATACACGGATGTAATGGTTAGGCTGGACGAATGATATGGCTGGACTTTTTATACGGAAGTCATAGCTTGTATAGACACTGGAATGACTATCTACACTCAACTTTCCTGTGCTTGGGTTGGATAAATATAGTAGTTATCAGATCGGATAGAGAGAGTATAGTGTCACACATATCACATAAGTACAAGCTTGGTACTCATTAAGCTACATACTCATCTAAATAATGGTAAGAAAACCATGCTTTGGAATAGAGTCATTACATTAAACCAATCACGTGTTATATGTGTAATCTATATAAGGTATGTGATAGTAAGCTTATGGTGATAAAGCCTATTCTATAAACATAGGTAATCACTTACATAAGGATAAACAAGAGCTTTAATACTTATAGTAATAACATGAGCTTTACACTTATACTGTAATCTCTCTAAGCTCTTATCTCATTACATAGGTGTGACGTATTCTCCCTAATAATCATATTGTATATATATACAACCATATATATTACTCTGCTTCATAGTAGACAAGTCCATGTAGCTAACAGCCATGTAGGTATCACATATCTTTCTGATGTTGATATTACAAGTAATACATAATTGACAAGTAATACTTCAATGCGAATTAATTCACAACAAACAACTGAAAGATTTCATGTTATTAGCAGAAATTTTGGAATTCATACATAATTATAGTTTACTCTATACAGTTGTGTTGTAATACTTATCAAATTTCTTAACGATGTTGGAAATTGCAGGTTGTAGCCATGCCAAGAGTTTCTGTTGCAGATCGGATAAGGAACAAGAGGCGAGGGAGAAGGGGGGCCCAACTGCGGAGCAGTTCATCAGATGATGATGTCAATGCTCCCATTGCTCCTAGTAATGTAGTTGAAAAGGACCCTGTGGTTGCGGATCATCCCAGCCCACCATCAGCCACAGAACCACCTTCGACCACAATACAAGGTGCAATTTCAACAAAGAAAATCAGTGCAATCAGAGGTTGGACGAAGGAAGACATGCTTGCTGCAATTGATGACATCGAGTTTAAGGGATATTCAATCCGTGCATCAGCAAAAAAACATGGTATTGCTGCCTCAAACATACATTATTGGATAAATGGGTTGACTAATACAAAGCGCAGAGGGCTTGTTACAGTCATGACTGAAGAGGAGGAAGATGAGGTGGTGGAGTGGTGTAAGGAGATGGCCCAATTGGGACATGGGTTAGAGCTTATCCAACTTAAATCCACTGTAGCTCAAATATGTCAAGGAAGGCCAAACCCCTTTAAAGATGGTTTTCCTGGTAAGTCATGGTGGAGTGGGTTTAAAAAGAGGCATCCAGACCTTGTGTTACGTACAACAGAGGGCCTTGACAGAGACCGGGCTTTAAATCTACGCCCTGCAATTGTTTCCAAGTTCTATAACACTCTTTCTGCTGCATATGACCAGCACTCATATGCCCCAGACCACATCTGGAACTGCGATGAGACAGGCTTACAGGCAGGAAGAAATTGCGGTATGCGGGTAATTGCAAAGAGAGGGAGTAGAAATGTGCCTAAGATATTGCCTAAGAGCGGGGAGTGGATCACAATTCTTGCCTGTGTCAATGCAATTGGCTCATCTATACCGGTATTTTATCTATTTAAAGGTAAAACTCAACTAAAAAATTACATACAGAATTGTGAACCGGGGGCATGCATGGCTGCACATCCACATGCATGGATGACAAAGGAACTGTTCCTAAATTGGCTTTGCCACTTTGCTGCGTCTGTACCGGGTGGTGTCTCGCCTGAAAACAGGCACTTGATGATTTTAGATGGCCATGGAAGCCACATGGCTGTGCAGACAATCGAGGAGGCCAATAAGTTGGGCATTGACCTGTTAACATTGCCGGCTCATACTACTCACAGATTGCAACCCCTTGATGTGAGCGTGTTTGGGCCTTTCAAGAACTATTTCAGGGTCGAGCGAGCTTCATGGATGGCAAAGAACCCAGGGGTGGAAGTAAAGAGGTTTGAGCTAGCTGAGCTTGCTAGCAAAGCATTTAAAAGGGCTCTCACACCTTCCAATATCAAGGCTGGATTTAGGAGGACTGGTATATGGCCACTCAATCATGATGCTCTTATGCATGATACCACATGTAGCCAAGCATTTGAAGTGGAAGGTCAAGAAGCAGAGAATTTAGAAGAGCATGTTGGTGCCCAAGAAGATGTAGCTGCTGTTGAAGGTATAATGTCCCTTTCTGAAGGGTTGTTCTGTGGTGGTGATGATGCTGAGCATGTCAGTGAGACACAGTTCAGTGATGAACCAACTAACAATATCAATGAGGCTGTGACACCCACTGATGCAGCTGACAATGAGCAATTGACCATGCCAACCCAAATAAGTGCACCATCATGGTTGGCAGAGGCCGTGATGAATATCACTGGAAATAATGTAACATCCACCAATGAGGATGAAAGCATGGACATGCCTTCACAACCATCAGGGTTGAACACCGAACTTGTTCATTATTTTGTGGACAATGGATCACTAGAAGAGGAGCCTATTCAGCATGAAGTACCTGAAGAAGACAACAATGGGGGCCATTCAGTTGTCCCATAAGATGAAATCCAGTAGGCAGGTCTGGAAAAGCAGAGATTACTTGGTGCATTCCTAAAGCTACCAGTAGAGAGAGTGAAGGCCTCATCAAGGAACTCAGCCTCAGATTATCTTCGTTTAGGGAGGAGTTCACAATTGCTCACATCTGAAGACTATATGAATTTAATGTTTGAGTCTGAACGTAAAAAGAATGAAATTCAGGAAACTAAAAAGAGAAAGAAGGAGTTAGCCAATGAAAAGAGGGTTGCAAGGATTGCAACAGCAGAAGCTCGAGCAAAGGAAAGGTTGGAAAGACAAAAAGCAAGGGAAGATAAGGAACATCAAAAGCAATTGGCAAGGCAACAGAGAGAGGCAAGAAAGGTTCGGCAAGAGTTGGAAAAAGGACAAGGGGTGAAAAGCAGAGAAGAACATGGTTCAAGACAGTTTGAGACAAATAGGTTGATGTCTAACACGCTGGACCACATTGCAGAGCAGACACCATCATTCCAAGACCTGATTAACATCCAAGTCCCTAGCTATCAGGCAGGGGTTAGGCCCACCTCTTATACCCCTACCAGTGCAGGTTTGAATCCTAATTGTGTTTATATGACACTTGCAGTCAGTGCTGGGGTTAGTAACACAAGTGGACACTTGGGCTACTCAGTCCCACCATGGCTACATGGAGCAAATTGGAGTCAACCATATGCCAACATTCAGGCACATCCTAATCATCCAATGTTGGGCAGTCCACCATACTTGGGCAACGCAGGAAATGGAAGCCATCAAGCATAGAGGTGCCATGACTTAATTTTTGTAACTACAAGACACTGTGATTGTGGTAAGGATCAAATAGGTTTGCTAATGATAGCATCCATGGATGTTTGGGAAGCTACAAACATTTTCAAGTTAGTATGTATGAAACAGTGTCTAAATCCCCCAAGTTTGTTAATTTGTTGAAGTTATAGCCTTATAGCCTATATCAGATTTTGTATGAAGTTATATATCAAACAGTTTATAATTCCTACATATCAAACAGTTTCTAAATCATACAAGTTTGTTAATCTGTTGTTAATATGTTGTATGAAACAGTCTCCTATATGTGTTGTAACTATTGATAAAACATAGCATTATCTGTAATAAGCATGAAGCTCAGTCAAAGTATAAGCTATATCTATACGATACTTTGAAGCTGATTACCTCATAGTAAACATTATGACTTCTTGTAACATGTATGCCTTATAAGTTATAAGCATTGTATAACCAGATCAGGGCCCATTGTTACTGCTTACATTGCAGTATAAGCTGCCCTGTACAACCCTTGTAACATTTGTAATCAGTGTATATGGATCTTACACAATGACGTAATGTAAACATCAGTGTAATCACTTGTATAAAGTAGAGCACATATAAGGTATGGTAATGATAGTGTATAGCTCTTTCCAGAATCTTCATAATAATCGACACTATTACACCCTTGTAAGGATAACTAGATACTAGTGTTTATACCTGTATATAATGCCATAAGTATTGGATACTGTGTAATGATTAGTGTATAGCTCGTAATGAAGATGTAAGTACACTGGTTGAAACATGCAACTAAGCTTCTGTATTAAAGCTTAGAGGATATAAGTTGGCACTACTAGTCTAACCATAAAAAACCTCGTAGTAAGGGTTACGTTTGCAGTATCCTTTTGATTACTGATCTTATCTATGTGGATCCCAATGGTAATCATTCACTACTTTGATTTTATATCTCATAGGTTACATAACATTATCTGTAATAAGCATGAAGCTCAGTCAAAGTATAAGCTATATCTATACGATACTTTGAAGCTGATTACCTCATAGTAAACATTATGACTCCTTGTAACATGTATGCCTTATAAGTTATAAGCATTGTATAACCAGATCAGGTCCCATTGTTACTGCTTACATGGCAGTATAAGCTGAGCTGTACAACCCTTGTAACATTTGTAATCAGTGTATATGGATCTTACACAATGACGTAATGTAAACATCAGTGTAATCACTTGTATAAAGTAGAGCACATATAAGGTATGGTAATGATAGTGTATAGTTCTTTCCAGAATCTTCATAATAATCGACACTATTACACCCTTGTAAGGATAACTAGATACTAGTGTTTATACCTGTATATAATGCCATAAGTATTGGATACTGTGTAATGATTAGTGTATAGCTCGTAATGAGGATGTAAGTACACTGGTTGAAACATGCAACTAAGCTTCTGTATTAAAGCTTAGAGGATATAAGTTGGCACTACTAGTATAACCATAAAAACCTCGTAGTAAGGGTTACGTTTGCAGTATCCTTTTGATTACTGATCTTATCTATGTGGATCCCAATGGTAATCATTCACTACTTTGATTTTATATCTCATAGGTTACATAGCATTATCTGTAATAAGCATGAAGCTCAGTCAAAGTATAAGCTATATCTATACGATACTTTGAAGCTGATTACCTCATAGTAAACATTATGACACCTACAAGATCAAATTCCAGAAATACTCTAAACAGTCTCTTATACGTGTTGTAACTATTGATAAAACATAGCATTATCTGTAATAAGCATGAAGCTCAGTCAAATTACCAGCAAGAGAGGATCTATTAATATCCCTAAATATCCAGCAAGAGAGGATCTAGTAATATGCTTAGACTAGAGAACAAAAGTTGTATTCCTAATAAATCAACCTCACATATAACTACAATAGAGAAGGTTACCATGAAGGCATCCTGTGATTTCCACACATGAATTTTTTTAAGAGAATCACGAGATTTTTTTAAGATTTCAAGGAAGAGAGGGCACAAATAAAGTAAACAATTATGCAAAAGAAAAAAAGGCTACAAGTAGCAAATTGACATTGAAATTAAAAGTTGAATGTCTAATACAAATAACATAAACATGAAATTCAATAATATTTTTTTCACAGAGAAAAAGTTCGTAACTTTTCAATTATTGATCAGCTACATGTTACAAAAGTGCTGTAGTATAAACTACTGTTCAGTCCTAAATCAAAGACAGTCAGCCACACAATCAAAACTGTAGGCATTACAGTCCCAAAACATGATTCATCAGTAATGAAACAAAAGTCACATAGCAAGTTCGATGCATAACTTGCTAAGAAATTCAATAATATATTTAGAGCATTGTCAACATTAACATCATAATCTGAAATCCTTTTGAGTAAATAAAAGAATAATATGACAACTCCTGTAAAAACACTCTAAAATCCTAAAACACTCCTTCCAACCTAATCAGTAGGGGAGAGGCTTCTAAGGGATAAAACATAGCATTATCTGTAATAAGCATGAAGCTTAGTCAAATTACCAGCAAGAGAGGATCTATTAATATCCCTAAATATCCAGCAAGAGAAGATCTAGTAATATGCTTAGACTAGAGAACAAAAGTTGTATTCCTAAGAAATCAACCTCACATATAACTACAATAGAGAAGGTTACCATGAAGGCATCCTGTGATTTCCACACATGAATTTTTTTAAGAGAATCACGAGATTTTTTTAAGAGTTCAAGGAAGAGAGGGCACAAATAAAGTAAACAATTATGCAAAAGAAAAAAAGGCTACAAGTAGCAAATTGACATTGAAATTAAAAGTTGAATGTCTAATACAAATAACATAAACATGAAATTCAATAATATATTTAGAGCATTGTCAACATTAACATCATAATCTAAAATCCTTTTGAGAAAATAAAATAATAATATGACAACTCCTGTAAAAACACTCTAAAATCCTAAAACACTCCTTCCAACCTAATCAGTAGGGGAGAGGCTTCTAAGGGATAAAACATAGCATTATCTGTAATAAGCATGAAGCTCAGTCAAATTACCAGCAAGAGAGGATCTATTAATATCCCTTTTAATTGACATTGAAATTAAAAGTTGAATGTCTAATACAAATAACATAAACATGAAATTCAATAATATATTTAGAGCATTGTCAACATTAACATCATAATCTGAAATCCAATCAAACACTAAAGAGAACCCAAAACCCAAAACCCTACATTCCAATCAAACACTGTAAAACCCAAAACCCTACATTCCAATCAAAATGTATAAAACCACTCAAAAGAGAACATCTCCTCCAGGCTTCCAGTGCACAGAGGTATCCATTTGAGATAATTCGTGCAAGCAGTTCCCTATCAAAGTGATAGAATAATTCGTGCAAGCAGTTCCCTTAGATTTAACACTGTGAAGTTGTCTCTTTCTGAATTGAAGACACTCTAACCCAATGAATACATAATTATTCTCCAAATGCACCAAGGCTATTGATAAAACAGAGACCCCACCTCTAAAATAGAGTTTCGTCCTCAAACAGATGGGAAAAAATTGGTCAGGTTAAAAGGGAGAGCATAAAACTCTTCACTTCTAGGATCCGTTTTGAATGAGCGGAACTTATCCCACCAATGATAGCCTCTGTCTTTCCTTGTTGAAGTCTCCCCCATATGTAGAGTGCTGTCCAAAAACAATGCTACCATGCCAGCAACTAAAGGTGGCGACGAGAAAATCACATTGATAATGTCATTGAACAATGAAAAAAACCATTCAAAAAAGTTTAAGAAGGGAATATTGCCACAACAAACCGCTAGCCAAAAAAATTCAATTTAGGCCCTGAAAAAAGCTGTAAGAACCCTACCCATCGGCCATGAGTGTGGACTGGACCATGACCAGAAGAAACTGTAAATTCATTGAAATACTGTGGTACCGATAAGCCCAAAAACAGAGAGAAGCCCAAAAACAGAGAGAAGCCCAAGATTAACTTTGTCCTGAAACTATTTAGATTGCAAAATTGAAGGAAACTGAGTCCCACACCCAAAACCCTACATTCCAATCAAACACTGTAAAACCCAAAACCCTACATTCCAATCAAACATTGTAAAACCACTCAAAAGAGAACATCTCCTCAAGGTGAAATGTGTTTACAAACACAGAGATATTACTGGTAGGACAGAGTCCTACCTTAAAACTCCTATCCCTCCAGGCTTTCTCTTTCATTCCACAGAATCCTGCATTGTATTGTCTTTGCCTTCTCCACTGACCTGCAAAAAAACAAAAACACAATCAAGCACCAAAATTAAACAAAAATGCAAAACACTTCAAAAAAAAAACCCCCTTACGCACCTGAAAGCAAGAGCTGAAAAACGCACAACTACAGAGCCGAATAAACCAACTAACGCACAACTACAGAGCCGAATAAACCAACTACAGGGCGAAGGTAAACCAACTCCCTCGCCAAGCATAAATACCAAACAACCGACCCATAACCACACAGCGCCGAAGAAAAACAACCAAACCGCCGAGGCTAAACCACCAGCAGAACTCATAAGAACAGGCAACGGTTTTCCACCACCCATGATTGCAAAGCTGCTGCAGCCGAACCAGGACCAGGGGAGCTCCACCCAGGAGAGCAGCGGCGCCATCGCCAAGGAGGGAGCGCGCGGACAGTGGCGGCGTAGGCGTCGAGCATTGGAGCCAACCATCGCAACAAACGGAGAGCCGAACAAACAGCAACCAGACCCAAACCGAAAATGAGCATTTTGTCGACCAAGCTCCAGAAAATGGCGGGAGTAGACCGGCTGGACCGGTTCCAAGACCGCGTGACCGGCTGCACGTGACTGGCACGTGACCGGCATGCCATGGAGCACCTGTCGTACATGCCACCGCATCAGTTGACGTGGCCGGGGTCCAGTCAGCGTTGACGTGTTTAACCACTGGCGACTCTCCCCTATTGGAATTTGATATTTTGAAAGTGGTTTTATTTATTTATTTGATTTTGTGTTTTCAAGTGGTTAGATTTAGGACTACTAACTAAGCAGCCTTTGTCAATCAATCAATTATACATTTGGAGTCACCCAGAATCATAATATTTTTAATGTTTTTTAGTTTAGCTAAAGTTAAGAGTGCCTAAATTGTTATTAGTTCTGCTTTGGGACTAAATCCAAGAACAATTTTGAAGAGGACATATATGTTTTTTGGCAATTTAATCAGTCTCCTTCTCCCTAAATATTTCCTTGCGTGGCTCTCACAAAAAATCCAATAGGAAGATCAAGAGAGGTAACAGGAAAATAAAATCTTCTTGGGACTTTTCCTAACTGTAATGGGAGATATTCCCTGAAGAGGGAAACAATCTTGGAAGATTGGGTAAGGATACAAATATTGTCATTTTCGAAAATGACCCTATTACTTAGCAACGATATGCCCCATGTCTCAAAGATAGGAAGAACACAGAGAATTGAATTTCTTCAAAGGAGTACCACCTCAGTGTTACCCGAATGCCCAAGACCTGTAGAGCAATAAACCAAATTTCTTGAGCAATAAAGCATTTACTAAAAAGGCGATCCACAATTTCTTCATGTTCTTTGCACATGCCACATCCGTTTAGTCCCATGAAACCTATTTTTTGAAGGTTCTCCCAAGTCAAAATTTTATTGTGAAAGACCAGCTAGGCGAAGCATTTTATCTCTCCTATGTCAAAATTTTATTGTGAAAGGTCAGCTTGGTGAAGAATTTTATCTTGTTGGAGATGTGCCATTTCCAAATATAATTGTTCAACCATCTGTTGTTTGACTCTGCCTCAGAATGAGCAATTGCTTCACAGGTGAGTCGAGATTTTACCTCACCGGAGGAGGAATCCCAACTCTAGATCAACAAGTCTTTGGCATTGTTTAATCTCACTCCATTTATATTTATCTATTTAATGAATGTATTACATTCCTCTAGTAAGGCACCACCCAGTCCCAACTCAGTTGAGGTCAACCAATGGCTTTTGGAGGGCAGAGAGGAATCCCCTCTTTCTAAATTATGCAGGTGGAATAGATCCTTGGAGTATAAATAATGGATTAAATCAAAGGATAACTTGAAGATGCAAGCACTGCCTATAAAAGGGTCCTTGACAAGGACAACTTGCTTTCCATCCCGAATTTTCCATGCAAGCTAGTTGAACAGGAGGGGGAATGAGGTCGTGAGTGCTTTCCAGACAATGGAGCCTCTTACATTAGATTTTTTAGCATGAACTCTAAGCCAGTCCACTATTGAATTTTTTATAGATATTTTCCTTTTATAACTTGACTTCAAAGTCCCCCACTGTAATATGGTTCTCCATAGGCATTTTAGAGTCAAATCTTTTGCAAACCAGGTCAGATTTTAAATTTACATCCTCCAAGACTTTTAGGGATAGATAGGGATGGCCAATTGACTAGATGGCTTCCTTCCTGACCATGAACAATAATTCTTTGATGGAGCTAATGATAGCTGAGGGAATCTTGGCTAAAGATAGCCAATAGACAAAAATATTTTCAAGCATTGATTTAACTAGTATATTACTTCCCTGGCAACCAATTGTAACACCACAAGTTTATCTTATGTTCTACTTTTCTGTAGATTCCATCCCCATAGACTACATGAATTAGCTTTCATCTTTTAGCAAGTTCATTTTCAGACTCAACTTTTTGCTCTCCAGAAAAGTGAACTCATATTATTAGCATTGCAGGGTCCAGGTTATGAGTCACACAATATTTTCATTTTTTCAAATCTTTTTTAAAATTTGTACGATAGATTATGTTAGTTGTAGTTCTTTGAAATTCTCACATAGATTCAAATATGTATAGTGTTGTACAAATTACCTTGCTATTTCTAGTATAGAGTTGAAAAAATAGATTTCAGCAGAAGGAATATACTTTTTTTTTTTTTTTTTTTTTAAATTTTTTTATTTATTTTTTTAATTCTCATGAATAGCAAAAAGGTAGACGTTTCTATAGAAAAAATAGTGTTTGGAATTACATCTTTCAATAACTCTAGTTTTTGGCTTTGCATAATTATTCTTTCTCAAATCTTCACAACCACCTATTTCAATAGTATAAGTATTTTGAACTTATTCATCATTAAAACACATAAATGGGGAAGAGAATTGAGTACATGAGGTCTACATTAGAATTATGCCACTTAGTTAAAAATTCCCAACCAAAAAAAAAAGATTTATGATATATATATATATATATATATATATATATATATATATATATATATATATTAAGTATACTTTTATTATTATTATAAATAAATAATTAAGAAAGATAATTAAAACAATTTCGCTAAAAGTCATTTAAAAAAATACTTATTATGAAGTCAACATGTCACATGCTACTCATTATAATTCAACATGTAACATGTATGAATTGAATACAATTAAGGAAGATAATAACATTTTTTCCAATCAATTGACACATATTTGTAATAAAATTATTATAATAAATGTTGTTATTATTATTATTAATTTATCATAATAACCAGTTATTAGTTATTTAAATGAATTATTATTATTATTATCTTTAGTATAATAGTTTGTAACTAGTAGTTTTTTTCAACTTAAGCACTTTGCATTATGTCAAATGAAGAATACATAGACATTTTATTTTTTATTTTTTTTGTCTTCTTGAAGGGAAACCAAACGAATAACATAAGTTTAGGGTCTTGGAGTTGTTAAGACCTCGTCTAGCTAAAGCATCTTATAAATAGAAACTTATAAAAACGGGTTGGTTGTATCAGAGCTTGATATATATCGAAATGAGAGGGAAAAAAAAACTACTAATGCTGCAAGTAAAAACCCAGTGAGTCATAACAACTGTTGGGAAGAATCTCCAAGCATACATGTTGGTTGATCACTACCCTCAGTGGAGGAGAAGGAACTGGCTAGGATAATTAGCTTGCAGTCTATACTGTCAATTTTTTTTCTACTAGCTCATTGGAGAAATTTTGAGATCTAAAATGAGCCTCTTGACGAATATTATAAAATAATAGTGGAAATAATAAAATAAGAATAATTTACATCATCAAATTTTAAAGGGAAAAATGAAAAATCTACTTTTTCAACTCGTTTTTTCAACTTATCTCCTTATGATTTTACTCAAATTTTGAGCAGGAGCACTCATTGGATGCAAAATTTAATTCCATCTATGAGTACTATATTGATCCTGCTACATGAAAAATGTGACTGCAATCATTTTTCATGTAGCATGGTCCATCGAAAGTATGCAACATGGGTACTTCTTGGATGGAGAATTAAATTCTACATCTAACGAGTGTTCCCGCTCGAAATTAGAGTAAAAAATATAAGGATAAAAGTTGAAAATACGAGTTGAAAAGTAGTTTTTTTTTTTTTTTTTTAAATTTTTATTTTTAATTTTTAATCTTTTTGTTTTTTTTTTTTAACTCCAAAATGGTGAATCATTCCCCATAGTTGACATCATCATCTAAAATCCTGTTGGTTCTTATAAAGTTGATTTTGGTTGTACATTTTTGTTTTGAGGCCTATTTTTGACCCCAAAATTTCTCTAATGCTATCAATCTAATAGAATTCTCCTGTTGAGTCCTCTTATACCCCCCTATGGGGCTTGCAATATTGAAATGGTATTTAACCAGCTTCTGCCGATTTCGTGCCATAATCGATGTAGTGATGGGGCGCATGCAATGCGCCAAGTCTAGTGGGAGTCACAACCCGCTTTTGTGTGAGTTGGCATCATATCAAGGTGGGTGGGGAGGGGGCAACCGCTCCTGAGTGCCCTCCTTGGGCAAGTTTGTAGCTAGTAGTTATTATTAGTAATGTTTTTTTGATAAGAGCTAGAAGATATTTATATTGGCAAAGGTGCATTTAGAAGATTCATTAAAAATGTGCATTTTAGTGGCCATCATCAGGTTTCAATGTATAATTGTAATTTCTAGGAGTCTTAGCAGAATACATAGAAAGGAAAACAAAACTTCCAAATTGAAGCTATCTTCATAGTCCCTATAGTAGATGCCTAAAATAAGGATAACAAAACATTGCAAGTAAGAGGTCCGTAGAAGGGAGAAGAATTTTATGCTTGATTACTAGTGTGAGAATCTCCAGAACTAGGGACATTCAAAGTTGGAAGGAGACACTTTGATAAATATGTTGGAGTTGTTTCTAAATGTCCTAAACAAGAGTGATTATGCTTGCTTGCCAAATGTCGAGTCCTATAGTCCTCTTGCTAGGTGTATAGGGTTCCACATTCACCTTATAGTTGTTGAATTGGTTGACAATGCTCATCTAAGATCTCCAAGGAGGTCTCGACCTACACAAAGAGGTCAAAGAAGCTAATATAAAAGGATAAAGCAAGGAGTGAAGTTCTTCAAAATCCATTATGAGTTGTTGAAGGGAAATCTTCATGGCATTAAGCTCTTGCTTCTCCATGGGCGTGATTAGGAGGGAGCTCCACATCACCAAATTAGACTAGGTAAGCTATATAACAACAACCTTGAGATGGAAGTGAGTAGAGAAGGATTGTATTAGGGAATTCGAACAACTAGATATTGAACATAGGGCTATAGATATAATAGAGAATTATTTCTAGTCCTATAAACATTACAATATACTCATAGAAATGATGATATTGGCGAATAAATTCCATTTCGCAGGCAATATCCCTCCTCAACTTTGGGAGGAGCATGGGAAAATAATATAAGGAATGATGGTTGATATGAGGGAAACATGCTAAAGGAAGTCAGGCGTCATTATAGAAGAGAGGAGATGCAATGGAAGAACAAAGACAATCTAACACCCAAAGGAAGGGAGCCTAGCTGTAGATGTTGAATAGTGTTTTTGGAGTCCCCAATAATGTTGAGGTGAGGAATGATGAATGGTGATCCTAGGTAGAAGAAACAACCTTCCACTTGGTTATTGGTGGTTGTTCCTAGGTTCTAGGAAAATGATAGTATGATGTTTCTTGCTAGATCAAATTATGCCCCTCCCACATTTGCTACCCAGTTACTATTAATGTTATAACAATAATAACTATTAATAATTTGACATTTTTATCTTCTATTGTACTAATGGATTGAATAACACCTCGTAATCACCCTTTGTTTAAATGATGAGAAACATTACAATCTTGATGGCCATTTTAAATTTGTTTTTATAGTAGTTATACATTTTTAGAAAAAACCTTGTATTTTAGAGAATTAATCGTTTCTTAGCATTTTGGAAGTGCTTAAGGAGAGTGCATGCACAACAATGATCTAGCATGACATTGCCGTCATGCTCCTAGGTTCTTAAATGAAAAAAATGCTTGGTCTTTTTATGTATGATTTCCTGAAGGAGCAAGGAATCTCTTATACTCATTTGTGATGACAAGTTTTAATGGGAAGCTTTTATTGATTTCATCATAATTTTAATGGTACTTAAATGTTTAAAAATGATAATGACAATTATTATTATTGTTATAAAAACATATTGAAATCTTATCTATAATATCTAGGAGATAGCAAAGAAAAACCAATTTAATACCTTTACTATTTTAGAAATACCAAAGAAAAACCAATTAAAAGAAAACATTGCAATCTTATAATTATAAAAAAATACAAAACAAAACAAACAAACTACAATTTAATAGGTTTCCTTGAAATCTAATTCCAACACTTTGAATAATCTTCCTAACCATTATCGTTACCAAATATTTGAAAAGCTTTCTCATGACTAGAGTTCTTATAACACCCATCTCCACATGAAGATTCTTATAACCAGAAGTCCATAAGTCTATTATAATCAAACCAGGTTGTAACTACAAAATGTGAATAAAGAATGTTTTTGCATTGTGGCAGCATTTTAGCATTTCCATGAATATGCATTGAATTGTGCTTAAGATAGGTTGTAAGAGTCGATCCCTTTGAACCTAGAATGACCTTTTAATATGTATATTCAATGTACTTTTTGACTAAACACAAACTAACAACCATGTCCATATACAGGGTTTTTAATGAAAGAAAAAAGACAACATTAAATGAAATTAAACCGGAGAAGCTTTTGTCAAATCACATGAAAACCGAAGGAAAAAAGACAACATTGAATGAAATTAAACGACCGAAGCATTTGTCAAATCACAAGAAATTAATGCTTGCCATTTCACACATTACATTGTAAAACACAAGTTGTTTCGAAACACAAGGTTAGACTTCTTATGGAATAGGCAAAAGCGTATGCTTGTTTTAAAACGTAATATTAGACATGTGATCGTACTTGCAAGAAGTGTGTATCACTACAAGATTGCTGTGATATAAGAAACATAAATTCCAACTTGTCTTGCCGTGGCTCCCATAATAGCCACGCCAACCAGTTATTTCATCCTTGAATGAACAACATAACAACCTTTAAAATAATAAAAGATTGTGTAATGTACAATTCATCTAAGTCAATAATATCATGATTAACTAAATAACCAATTTTATTCCGTAATTTTGTTTCTTTTTGTTGTTGGTGTTTTCCATTGGAGAATTTTTTATTTATTCCCGGTTTATCACATCATCTTATCGCCTCAATCTTGGGAAAATAATGAAAATGTAAATTTTTTTACGGCAAAATTTGTTATTTGCAAAAGTTTTAACTATTTAGGTAAAAACTTGTTAATTAAGAGCTTGTCCATTAACACACTACTAATTTTCTGTCTACTTTATAATACTAATCGACATGGTTTTTAAATTGGTTATTAAACTCATTTTGTATAATATGGAGTGGAAGCAAGAGGGAGTTTAGTAACAAAAACACAAATAATAAATTGATATGAATTGGATCATATATTTTTTTTTGTTATCTATCTCAAAGCTTTTAGAGAAGAAAAAATGGAGCAATCAATTTTTTGATAAAAGTTTTAGCAAACTCAATTTGGAGAATTGGAGTCCATATTAATATTTATGGATATTAAATTTTTAGTATTTTGTTAATTATGTTTATATAATTCCCCGATGAGGGTGTACAAATGGAGATTACGGTAGCTTTGGGGATGTAACACTTGTTTTAAGCTCAAGTGGCGGTGGATGGACGAAATTAATGCAATTTTATTAGTGTGTGTACCTTGATGTGTTTTAAATGTTGGTTCAATACGATGGATGGTCGTTGGCTAAGGCATAAGGTGCATGGAGGTGAGGTCTTTACCTCGCCCTCTATATTTCGTTGTTCCTTGTGTATGAGTTAGTGGTTGTTTTTTGGGTTTTCCTTTTTGCAATCACGCATATGACTTATCTTTGTTCTGGCTCGAGAGTGGATTACTAAAGTTTGGGTGTGGCGTTCGTTGTTTGCTTCTTCTTTGCCAGGTGAGTTCCAATTCATGAGTTTTTGTTTATCCCCTCAATTCTTGTTCTGGGGGTGGGTATTTTTGAAATTTGGGTATTAAAGCTCCTTCTGTGTGACCTTTATTCTTTTGTGGTGGTTAACTCAGAGAAGTTGGGCTCTCAGTTCTTGGTTCCATTGTGGTCAAGCTTAGAGTCATTTTAATTTGCATAATTGTCTTTCTTTTTCTTCGTTCACTGATATTTTGCAGAGGTTTGATCTTTTGTCCCGGGGCCCTATTTTTTTGGTCTATGGTTCTACTTGTGTTGTGTTTTCATGGTGGGTTTGTTGGGTTTCATTGGATGTGTAGTGAGCTTCATAATCTTTTGGGTTTGGGCCCTGTGGAATGGTTTTACATGGATGAACTTATTGTATATAGGTCAGGACTTCAAGGTTTTCCTTTCCATCCTTTGGTGTCTTTTACAGGTCGTGGTATTTCTACTAGTTGTCCTTATTGCCTCTCTTTAGCAGTGCTTATGGCTCAAAGGCAGTGAATGGCCAATCGATAAGGGGGTGGAGGTTATGTGGGGCAAAAAAGGCTACGTCCCTTTTCTTCAGACTCAGTGGTCACTGCCTTTGATTCAGTATCTTTGGAGGTAGGGGAAAGTGTGGAGGTTCAAGATTGTCCTTATGGTACAGATATTGAATTGGCTGGTGTGAAGGAAAAATGGCTTCCAAATCTTGGTCATTTTTGGAAAAAAGAGGTTGAATTTCTTAAGTTCCTTGGCATTGAATTAATAGACTACAATGTTTCTCCATCTCCTATTTAAGGATAAAAAGGTGGAAAATTATAAGATTTTCTCATCTCTAGAGGACATTAAGAGAATGGTTCAAAATATACATTTCAATTTGAACAATGTGGATTCTCCTCTGATGTGAGTGGAGACTTTCCTGGTCAGTGATTCAGGATCATGTGACCTCATTGATCCCCCTGCTAACAACATGCATACCCCAGGTTTTTTCTCTTCAGACAATGATTCGTATGGGTAAGGAAAGTGAGGGCATGTACCTTTAGTTTTCTTTTGTCAAGGTTATTGACTCAGAACTTTTGCACTGATTTTGGAATTTTTGTAATGTTGTGTGGATGGATGAAGTCTCAATGGTGTGTAATGTTTTTAACCTTCTCTCTCAATGTCTGCTGAATTTATGGATACACATTGCATCATTTTTTCTATGGAACTTGTATGGCGACATCCTCAAGTAATGTTTGGCTCACCTTTTTCCTTGACCAGACTACAATAATGTTTTACACTTGCTTCTGCTGTTGTATTTCTTTGGGGACATAGGTTGATTCATTTTGTATAACAAAAGGTTGGAAGAGGCTGACTGTATTTCTTAATGTGTCTCTTTCTGTTGGATATGTTTATGGGAATGGGCCGCAATGCTGACTAATGTTCTAATCACTATGTTTTTGGCCATGCCTGGGTCTATACTAATGATGTACATATTGTTTTGATAATGGAATATATGGCTATCTATTTACCAAAAAAATATTGTGTTTATATATATTTTTAGCATAAATTAATAACATTTAAAATTTGGGTATTTTAATACAACTTGAAATTGATACTTATTAATATTGAAAACTGTAATGTTCCTTTTTTCTGATATCCTTATGACATGGTTAGGATGGACTTTCAGAGTTGGAGGCAGACAAGTCACAGGTGCAGGTTGGTGTCATCAGTGTTGGGAGCCAAACTTGTACATCTTTTCCTTCCATTTTTACCCACTTTCTTTACCCATTTGCATCATTAACATTCAAGTGATGTTCTAAAGTACACAGGGAAACCCCTCTATATGTATTCTTGGAATATTTAGTCAATGAAGTAAAGTCATGAGGATTATTACCTAAAGCGATTTACTAATTTTACTATTTTCGCAGATTTGGTGCTTGGATGACCATATCCACAATTCCAGGGACAACTCTGAGTTGGCAGTGCTATTTCGGGTAGCACTGCAACAACACAACGACTCCAGATCCTTTCTCTGACTTATTTAGCATTTAGTTTGTCTATTATAATGCTGTATAATTGTAGGCATTAGCTGTCGGGATTTCAGGAACAATCATTGTAAACATTTGTATAAGAAGTGCTCTGAAGCTGTGAGCCGGGGGCTGGCGATGTAAGTAATTGAGTTTTGTAACAGAACATTATTATCAAGTTAATGCAAGTTATCTTCCTGTTACTTTTGTAATTTTGTGATTATATCACAACCTTGATCAGAGAGTTGGGTCCACTCTTCTGATCAGGTGCTGCATGCTTTTTGTCTGTGTGTTGTTAATTCTATTTCTTGTTTTGTACATTTGGTAATTGCTGTGACAATAGACGTAATTTATGGTACTCTTATTGCTGTGAATGCATTGCAAGCTTTACGATTTATTATTGCTGTTACAGTGATTGTTTCTTTGCTTAATTTATCGAATCCACGATTGATATCGAATTGTGCTATTGTAATCTGTATATATTTTGCCGTTAGCCTTGCAATAACAAACGCACCTGGATTGATAATTAATGTGGGAAAGGGTTTGAATAATCATTCACCCTTGGATACCAACATTTTGGCACCATTGCTGGGGAGGCTAACAAAGGTGCAAGAACACGATTCATATTGATCTACGGATCAATCTCTCGTCTTAGGGACGGAAATGCTACCTTGCTCTAGGTCCTGAGCGTAGTTGTTCTGTTTTTATTTTTGATTGATTTCTTAGGAACCAATCTCTCATTCTAGGGAGGGAAATTTTACCCTACTCTAGGTCCTGAGCTTTAGTTGTTTTTCTTTGCTTTTCTTTCTGCTAATTTCTTAGGTCCCAATCTCTCGTATTGGGGAGGGAAATGTTACCCTGCTGCAGGTCTCGAGCTTAAGATTTCATTGGTTTTATTTCTTTCTTTGATTTTTGTTAAAAAACCAATCTCTCGTCCTGTGGAGGGAATTTCTCTTGCCCTACTCCAGGTCCCGAGCATAGCAATTTTTTTTATTTAAATGTTTTTCTCCTTATCAATTGTATGAACAAATATTCGAATAAAAGGGGTAGAGGAGGACCCCCAAATAAACGAAGAAAGGATTTGGGAAGGATCACCTATATCCAGGAACTTATTGTGAAGGCTGAATCGGAAGCATATTCACGGGCCGCTGTCAGGGTAAGAACTCAGACGAAATTTGAGGGGTAGTCTGTTGTGTAGCCAGTGCTATTCACGGTACCAGATAAGACCCTTTCAACGACATAAGAAGAAGTAAACCGAGTATCGATAGAAGAAACACCCCTGTTGTCGGTAGAAGGAGAGGAACTTGCAAGCAGGGGATCTAAGGAATTAAGCAATTTCAGTGGAGAAGAAGAACTTCTAAAGGAGTTTGTGTCACTACGAGATCGAGGAAGTTTTGTGAAACCTCTTGTGATTGAATCATCTCAATCATCAGTTGCAGAACCAGTCGAAATCCCGGGTGAGTATTGGAGGATATTTATGGCACCTGCAACTTCCTCTATTGATTTCCCAATTGGGGACATCTTTGGTGATGCACCAATGAAATTTGTCCCTTTAACAAATTTACCTAATTTTTATGGTACTTCCTCTGAAGACCACGATACATTCCTCTTTGAATTTGATATTATCTGTCAGGGGTATGACAATATTGCTGATGCTCAAAAATTGAAGATATTCCCTACCACGTTGAAGGGAACAACTCTGCGATGGTTCATGGGTTTGGGGGGTAAAACTATCTCCTCATGGGATGACATGAAAACCATTTTTCTGGAGAAATACCAGGATTACTGTAAGTCCCGTGATATCAAGGAAGAAATTTTCAAGTTTATACAGAAAGAAGGTGAGAATATGGAAGATTGTGTGGAGTGATTTAAATATATGTTACAGAGGTCAGGCCATAGTAACCCGGACAAAGACATTATGAAGATCATTCTTCTCCGAGCACTAAGGGAAGACTCTCTGGAGCTTTTAAACATAGTAGGAAAAGGGGATACATCGAAAGAAGATTTCGATACTATCTGTGAATTGTGCATCCAGTATTCGCAAGGGGATGCGAGAAGTAGACAAGGGATTCGATCATAAAAAACGTTCGGTGGAGGGGTCACAAAGGTGAAAATTGGGAATTTGCTGGATAACCCAAGGAACGATATCCTGAGTGCACTATCTGCCCAGATGGACACGTTGCAAGCAAAGAAAAAGTAGATGGAATTGGAGAAAACCATGGCCATATTCTGCCCTCAGTGCAGAAAGAAACATCAGCAGAAGGAATGTCCATTGAACACAATTGAAGCCGTTTCAATTTGCGAACAAAGTCATGCAACCAGCTTGTGCCCTTCCTTACCAGGATTGAAGGCAGTCTTTCAAGGAGCAAGCGAAGAGGGCACGGTGGATCAACTGTATTTCATGGGATCAAAGAAGCCATGGTAGCCACGACCATCGAATATGAATCAAGGTATGCCTTAGGACCAGTCTCAGTATTTCAGTAATTTGAATATTGGTCGCCAGTTTGTACCTTTTTCACCAGCATGGCCCCAGTGTTGTCAATATCCACCTTGGAAACCATGGTTCCCTCATACTAGTTTGAACCCTTCATGGACCTTCTCCTCCTGGACAATTCCCCCAACCTATTCCACACCAACAACTTCAGTTGCCTTCCAATATTACTCCTCGTAATCCACCCCTTCGAGCTCAGCTTCCAAGCCAATGCAATCCAAATCCTAATAATAAGGGATTTCAACAAGTTGACACTCTCAACATTCCTTCATACAACATCTCTACCACATAATTTAATGGAATAAATTTACGATCTGGGCGGGTAGTGAATGCGCCAATTTCACCCATTATCATTGAACAAGTTGATGGTGAGGTCATGGAACCAAAACCAAAAACAGTTAGGGATAAAAAAACCAAGACATTGAAAATCAAACACTTCCTCAACCTACTATTAACTAAGGACACAAATTCAATCCACCCTATCCTGAAAGATTGGCCCTGAGTAAACAGAGCCCTCAAGCAGAATTTGATTTTCTAGGGGAATTACAAAATTTGTTTGTTAAAATTCCCCTACTTAAAGCTATGAGGGATGTACCAATATATGTGAAAACACTCAAAGAAAACTGTTTAAAAAGCCTGGAAAGAAATCAAGGGAGCCACTTATCATCCATGTGATAGGTAAATTGTATGACATCATACTGGGAAGAATTATGCCTGTAAAATATGGGGATCCAGGGAATCCAATTATGACGGTACAGATTAATGGGGTTGAAATCCCAAATGTAATGGTAGATTTGGGTGTTTCCATAAATGTCATTACTTCTGAAACTATGCATGCATTGGGTCTTAGAAACCTTAAACCGAATCCTACTGTTTTGGAATTGGGAGATAGATCTACAGTCAAACCATTAGGGAAGTTGGAAGACATTACGATTTCATTAGACTCATGGAAATATCCCGTGGATCTCTTAGTATTACAAACACAGTCCCCAGCTAGTGGCCATCCCTTAATTCTGGGAAGTCCTTGGCTTGCAACCATAGATGCCTATATTGGGTGCCGGTATGGAAATATGGTTATATCTAATGGGACGGTCACAAAGAACCTCACTCTTTATCCTCCTGCAGAAGAATCCCATAAGATAAACCATCAATCAAACGAAAACCTCTACCAATGGAAGAATATGAATATGAAAATGAAGAAATTAGACCGGTCCTTACCATTGGGCAGGCCCTTCAATTCAAAGCAGAAATAGAGGATGATATTATTAACACTTTTATTAATGATCCATGATCTGTTTGTGATTCAACTTGTCAGATTATGGAATATTCCATGAGCTATGAAACACAGGAAAATATTAAACTAGAAGATGAAATTGAGAATATGCTTACAACTTCATCCCACGATAGTATTCCCATTGAAATTGAGCCGAGAAAAATATTGGACATCAACTTGAATCTTTCAGAATCCCAAATAAAACAACTCCTAAAGGTTCTTCGAAACCATAAGGAAGCCTTCGCCTGGGATTACACAGACATGAAGGGGATTCCTGCTAATTTATGCACTCATCATATATACATCAAAGAAGATTTTCGTCCTGTAAGACAACCTCAGAGAAGAATGAACCCTGCCTTAAAGAACATTGTCAAAGACGAGCTTCAAAATTTACTGGATGTAGGATTCATTTACCCCATCTCGAACAACCAGTAGGTGTCTCTGCTGGTTATTGTTCCCAAGAAGAATGGTAAATGGTGAATTTGCGTGGAATATATGTAATTGAACAAAGCAACTCAGAAAGACCATTTCCTTTTTTTGTTCATTAACCAGGTCTTGGATACCTTGGCTGGGAGGAATTTTTTCTCCTTCCTAGATGGGTTTAGCGGATATGATTAGATCCAGATAGCCCCTGAGGACCAAGATAAAACCAACTTCACATGCCCTTGGGGAACCTTTGCATACCGAGTCCTACCATTCAGTCTTTGTAATGTGCCTGCAACGTTCTAGAGAGCAATATTGGGGATTTTTCTGATCTAGTCAATGACAACGTTGAGATTTATATGGATGAATTTAATCCATAAGGGGATTCATTTGAAGAAGGATTGGCAATTTAGAAAAAAGTGCTCAAAAGATGCAAGTAGAACCATGTCTCTCTGAGTACAATTAAATGTCACATGATGTGGGAAAATGGAATAGTTCTGGGACATCTGCTCTTGGCTGCTGGAATTCGAGTTGATCCGGCCAAGGTAGAGGCAAATTTTCATTTCCATGTACCTAAGACACCCACAAAAGTACATAGTTTTATTGGTTGCACTGGCTATTACAGGCATTTTATAGAATTTTTTTCTAAAATAACATCCCCACTTTTTCAACTGTTAACTAAAGATGTGGAATTTTTGTGGACAAATGATTGTGAAGCAGCTTTTAGAAAAATCGAGGAACTTGTTTGTGCAGCTCTGATCCTGCGAGGACCGGATTGGGCACTTCTGTTTCATATCCATACCGATGCCTCTCAGACAACAATTGCGGCAGTTCTAGGACACCAGGAAGATACGAAATCATATGAAGTTTACTATGTTAGAAAGAATTTGACTCTTGCTGAACTAAAATACACGGTATCTAAGAAGGAATTCCTGGCTGTTATCTATGTCATCAACAAATTTCGACACTATATTATTGGGTATCCTACTTTCGTACATACTGATCACGCAACAATCAGGTATTTGATGAATAAACCTATCACCCATGGATGCATTACAAGGTGATTGATATTGCTTCAAGAATTTGATATTACAATAGTATATAAACTAGGGAAGGATAATGCAGTTGCTGATTTTTTGTCTAGATTGGATAATAATGACGAAGGCACACCCATAAAGGACAATTTTCCATATGAACATATTTTTTAAATTTCCACTAATCCTCCGTGGTATGCAGATATTGCTAACTATCTTACTACAGGAAAGGTGCCTCGTCATTTGTCATATAGGGAATAGCGAAAGACCATTCATCATAGTGCCCGATACTCCTGGATAGCAGGATATCTCTTTCATATAGGGGTCTATCAACAAGTCCGTCATTGTGTATCTGAGGATGACATCTATGAAGTACTAAAGGCTGCTCATGATGGTCCTTGTGGAGGGAATTTTGGAGATAAGAGGACGAGACATAAGGTATTACAGATGGGATATTATTGGCCCTCTATCTTCCAAGATGCTCGAGACTACGTCCATGGATGTGACAGTTTCCAATAGATGGGTCAACCTGGGCGATTAGATGAAATGCCACTGCATCCCGAGGTAGTCCTTGAACCTTTTGAAAAGTGGGCTATTGATTTTGTTGGTATGTTTAACCTACCTTCACATCAGAAGGCCCACATTTTGGTATGCACAGACTATGTTACTAAGTGGGTGGAAGCCAAGGCTGTTGTGAAAGAAACAAAGCAGGCTGTTTCAGATTGCCTATTTGAAGTGATTTTTTCTCGTTATGGTGCTCCGAGAGAGATTTTTTCAGATGGAGGAGCATAATTCACATCACACATGATAGAGAGGTTTATGCAGAAATATGGAATAAAACATAGAGTCACATCTCCGTATCATCCCTAGGTGAATGGTTAGGTGGAAAGCATGAACAAGGTATTGGAAAATATCTTGACAAAGACTGTAGCAAGACATCATCGGGATTGGGCTGAAAAAATTCCTGAAGCTCTCTAGGCATACAGAACAACATGGTGGAATAGAATAGTTTTTTCGCCATTTGAGTTGGTTTATGGGAAATCCCCCTTGTTTCTGATAGAACTTGAGATTAGTACACTCAAAAAAGCTCTTGAGGTAGGTCTGGATCTGTCAGATGCCTGGAAACATCGGCTGGAACAACTAAATGAATTAGATGAAATCCATTTGATGGATGTCCAGAAGACTGTGTATAAATTATACAAACATATGTATATCAATGGATTCAATTCGATCAAGCAATGTACTAAAGATAGATATTGAACCCTTCTACAAATCAATTGCGGAAAATAAACACGATCGCCAATCACAACAAGTAAATAAAGAAGCAAATAAAACCCCAACACAGATATTTTCCTCGGGAAAGCTTGCTGCTCAAAACCCCTCTATCTTCTATTGTATATTCACTATGGAATCATGAAATAATTATAATGCACTCTTCTCACCAAAGTATCTTGCCCTCTCACAACTGTCTCACATTGACCCGGAAAAAATCGACCAACACTTAGCCAATTTCCTGCCTCTAATCAACCTGCCTTGCTTGCGCAATTCATGTGGAATGAAATCCCCATTCTTTAGGAATTTTAGCCTTCCAAACTGCGCAATGCTCATGGGTAATCCAATGTATGTCTTGCTACATGCAGACATCCTACTAATGATACAACTAATAGTTAACATCCCTTTAAAATTTGTCTCAACTGGGTCTCCATTGGAACTGACATGCATGAAGATATTAATAGTAAATCATCAATTGCATGGAAGATCGCTAAATGTGAATTAAATCTAATTTAATTCACTTTCTCTCTCACTAGTGCAATAAACAGTTACAACTAGTTCAACTGAATTTAACTCAATAAATTGGGTTAACTAATTTCTCATGCATTAAACTAATGCACTAACTACAATTTGAACTCCAGAACTAATAGAATCACTCTGCATGCCTCACCAATGACCCTCAACTCAAAATTCATGAGCTAACTGAGTTTATCACACTCAGTTAACTGTTACAAGTGATTATGAGATAAGATTACATTTTATTGTCCAATTTAATTATGGGAAAATTAAATTAGATACATTTCTTGTTGACTTTTCAACTCTCCCTCTCAACAAGAAAGGGATTATTTTCCACCCCATCCTGCTTCTATGGTATTCGAATTTTCTCCTGTAGAGCGCCTTCGTCAGAATATCTGCATCCTGATCTTCCGTGGGAATGTACTGAAGTAACATAATGCACTTCTGAACACAATCTCTGAGATGGTGGTACTAGATGTCTATGTGCTTGGATCTATCAGGGAATACCGGATTAACCAAGAGTTTAATGCAACTTTGGTTATCACAATGTATCACCGTCGAATCCATCTGAGAACTAAACAAACCAACCAGGATATATTTCATCCATATGGCCTCACATGCAGCTTGACTTCCTGCCATGTACTCTGCCTCGTCTGAACTGAGTGCCACAAATCGCTACTTCCTGCTGTACCAAGAAACTACTGTCGATCCTATGTTGAATATCCCTCCTGATGTGCTCTTTCCATCTGATGGACTGCTTGCCCAATCTTCATCCGTGAAGCCTTGAAGCTTCACTCACTTTGTCCATCTCTACCATAATCCATACTTTGTAGTGCCCTGAGATATCTCAAGACATGCTTCCCTGCCTTCCAAAAGAGCTTCGCCAACTTAACCATAGCTTGACTCAGCTGGTTAACTGCGTAGAAAATGTCTGGTCTGGTGTTCACCAAGTACATCAGTGAACCCACTAGCTGCCTGTAAAAATAGTGTCCACTAATTCTTCTGAAGTAACTTCCTCCTTCCTCCATTTTCCTGGAAGAGGAGTCTCCATGGGTTTACAACTCTCCATGTGAAACTTACTTAGAATATCTTTAGCATACTTTCCTTGAGAAAAAAATAGCTCACCATCTCGCTGCCATATTTCCAAACCAAGGAAATAGTGAAGGAGTCCCATGTTCTTCATTTCGAACTCCCTTGCAAGATCCTCTTTCAAAGAATTTATCCGCTGCTCATCACCTGTGAAAATTATATCATCAACATAAAGTACGATAATCAAGAGCTTACCATCAACCACAATCTGGTACAGGTTCACACCTGCTTCATTTTTGGTGAAGCCCAACCTGGTGAAATAGTTGTCAATCCGAGTGTACCAAGCACGAGGTGCTTGCTTCAGCCCATACAATGCTCTCTTGAGTCGACACACATGCGAATCCCTGTCAAAGATCTTGAAACCTTCTGGTTGCTCTATTTACACTTCTTCCTTAATAACTCCATTGAGAAACACAATTTTCACATCCATATGATGTATCTGCCACCTATTTGCACTGAGAATGCAAGGATAGATATAATCGATGAGTATCTCGCAACCGATGCGAAAGCATCCTCGTAGTCAATCCCTTCAACTTGTGAGAATCCTCGGGCTACAAATCTAGCCTTGTACTTCTCCACACTCCCATCTGTCGCCTGCTTCACCTTATAGATCCATCTAGATCCAACCACTTATTTTCCGACCGGTCTTGGGACAACTTCCCATGCACTATTCTTGATGATGGAGTCATACCCGTCAACCATAGCATCAACCCAAATTGGTTGCTGCATTGCTTCCTCAAAGGAAGATGGTTCTGTCACAATACCCTTGCCCATGAGACCCATGTATCTAGTAAACCTGTTTGGAGATTGTCTTTGTCTGTGTAGTGAAGTAGGTGCTCCTACATGCTGTGCCACATCAAGTCTCAATATATTAGCTTCAGTGGTGCGCTTTATACCAAGTCTGGTGGATGGATATGCATGAGTGTTTTCTGCCACTCCATGATCCTCCACATGTGGCTGCTCGACATCTTCAGGTTCATTATTTGGAACCAATAGTTCCTCATCTACATGCAAATCCAACTCCCTCTCAAGGGACAATCACATGGCTTTCTCCACATCAAATTTTATATCCCGTCTCACAAGAGTCATCCCGTTGTTTGGAAAATACACCCAACAGTTGTGGGGAGTATTAGTGTACCCCAAAAATATCCCAATTTTGGTTGTTGTTTCTAGCTTCTTCTCGGAATATTTGGTCACATGGAAATAGACAAATGAGCCAAAAATTTTAAAATATCAAACATCAATTTTCTTACCAGAAAAAGCCTCCTCTGGTGTACTCATGCCAAGTATCCAATGAGGACTATGGTTTTGCACAAATACTGCTGTGTTGCATGCTTCCGCCCACAGATGCAACGGTAGGCCTTGATCATGAAGTATCGCTCGTGCTGCACCCACAATTGTTCCGTTCTTTCTTTCCGTGACCCCATTCTGTTGTGGCTTATGAGGCGCAATCAAATCTCTTCGGATTCCTTCTTTGCTACAGAAGTTCTTGAATTCATTGGATATGTACTCACCACCATTGTCGCTCCTAAGAGCCTTCACATGCTTCCATGTGTCTTTCTCCACCAGTTCTTTGAACTCACAAAATTTTGAGAGCGTCTGATATTTCTTCTGCATGAAGTAGATCGAACACTTTCTAGAAAAATCATCAAAAAATATCACATAATACTTGTGATTTTTCGTCGAATTTGTAGAGAATGGTCCACACAAGTCTAAGTGAACTCTCTCAATGATTTCTGAAGCTTGGTTCTCCTTCTCGTGAAAAGTAGCCTTTGCATACTTCCCCATAGTACATCCCTTGCATGTGTCTATCTATGCAAGGGTAACCTTCAGAAGTCCCGTAGAAATCTGCTGCATGACCTTCAAGGCTCCCTGGTGTAGATGGCCCAATCTCCTGTGCCATAACTCACCCTCACCCCGACTCACCACTTTTTCTTCCTTACCCATCAATGCTGCGCAACCATCTACATCAAGTTTATAGAGTTTCTTCACACAAATCCCAATATTATTGGCTTGTACTATAGATTTTTTTCAAAGGAAAGCTTTCCCTTCATTGAAAACCACATCATAGCCTCTATCCTCCGACATTTTGACTGAAAATAAATTCTTTTTCAAGCCTGGTACATGCATTACATATTTTAATAAGAAGGGTTTACCTTAATGTCTCTGGAAGGTAACTATACCAATCCCGGTAGCACTGTACCACTCGTCATCAACCATTTCGATATGCATCTGTAGGTCCTTCTCCTCCAAGCTACTGAAAAGTTCTTTGTCTCCCGTCATGTGGAAAGATGCACCAATATCCAAGTACCACACTGATCCCATTCCACTGGACACCATGCATGCAATGAGCAAGAATTCCAAATCAAATTGCAAGGCCAAAGCCTCACCAACTGCACATCCTGAAGCCTTCTTGTTCTTCTTCTTTTTTGGACAATTAGTGGCATAATTTCCATGCTTGTGACAGTGAAAATACTTCACTCTGGACATGTCGCGCTTCTTGCCTTCTTTGCCGGACATAGATTTGGAATAGGATTTCTTTCCATTCCCATTATTCGCCTTAGCAGCCAAAGTGAATTTTTCTTCATCATATGTATTAGATGAAGATCCATCCCTGGTATTCCACCTGAATTCTTCTTGCACCAAATCCCACCAAAGTTGTTCCCAATATGGCAGCTTCTCCCTCCCATTGACAGAGTCCTGATAAATATGCCAACTCTTGGGAAGTCCTAGAAGAGATAGGCTCACCAAGTCATCATCTGCGATAGTAATTCTGACTCTCCCAAGCTCATCTTGACATCCTACAAACTTGGTTAAATATTTCAGAATAGTGTCGCCTTTCTATGTTTTGATTTTCCTGAGCTTGTCCTTCAGTCAATTTTCTATGATAAATGCTGCTCTGAAACAAATATGTCAAAGCCTTCCACATTGCATATGGAGTCAGTTTTCCATGGATACTTGAGACAATGTGGTCTCGTACTCCCTCCAGTAAAATCCTCCTCGCCTTTGGAACCTTCGTTTTCCAAGCATCAAGATTTGCGGCATCTGCTGTAGCGGGTTTGGGAATGTCATTATTAATGAATTATTTCAACCCATTGTCCTCTAGTATTGCCTCCATCCTTTCTTTCCACACAATATAATTGGAATTGCGCTCGAGTGCATACTCCAATATCAAGCCACTGGAAGCCATTTCGATCCTGATCCGCCTGTCGCACCAAGAATAATTTTGAAAATTCGAATTCTATTCAGTCACAAACTCAATTTATTCTTCACTATAGTGATTTCCCGTGCTTTGATACCATGTAAAAATTATACAAACATATGCATATTAAGGGATTCAATCTGATCAAGTAATGTACTAAAGCTAGATACTGAATCCTTCTACAAATCAATTGCGGAAAATAAACACGATCGCTAATCACAATAAGTAAAGAAAGAAGCAAATCAAACCACAACATAGATATTTTTTTAGGGAAATATTGCTGCTCAAAACCCCTCTATATTCTATTGTATATTCACCATGGAACCATGAAACAATTAGAATGCACTCTTCTCACAAGATTCTGTTGCACTCTCACAACTGTCTCACACTGACCTGGACAAAATCAACCAACAATTAGCCAATTTCCTGCCTCTAGTTAGCCTACCCTTCTTGCGCAATTCATGTGGAATGCAATCCGTATTCTTTCAGGAATTTTAGCCTTCCAAAAATGTGAAATTCTCACGGGAAATCCAATGGATGTATTGCTGCATGCGAGCATCCTACTAATGATACAACTGATAGTTAACATCCCTTTAACCTTTGTCTCAACTGGGTCTCCACTGGAACTGGCATGCATGCTGATATTAATAGTAAATCATCAATTGCATGGAATATCACTGCATGTGAATTAAATCTGATTTAATTCACTTGATCTCTCACTAGTGCAACAAAAAGTTACAACTAGTTCAAT
Source organism: Pinus albicaulis (assembly GCA_034641835.2). NCBI lineage: Eukaryota > Viridiplantae > Streptophyta > Pinopsida > Pinales > Pinaceae > Pinus > Pinus albicaulis. The sequence goes on from CM076577.1 coordinate 413,623,470, forward strand.
TGACTTTAACTCAATAAATTGAGTTAACTGATTTCTCATGCGTTAAACTAATGCACTAACTGCAATTCGAACTCCATAACTAATAGAATCACTCTGCATGCCACACCAACCACCCTCAACTCGAAATTCATGAGCTAACTGAGTTTATCACACTCAGTTAACTATTACAAGTGATTATGAGATAATATTACATTTTATTGTCCAATTTAATTAAGGTAAAATTAAATTAGACACACATTTCTTATTGAATTTTCAACGGAATACTGCGATTCAGCAACAGAGAACAAACTGGCACGATAAATTTATTAAAATTAAGGTGTTTCACAAAGGAGATTGGGAATTACTCTACGATTCCCGTTTTAAGGATTTCAAAGGAAAGATTTGCTCTCACTGGATGGGACCTTATGAAGTGGACACCGTTTTTGATAATGGTACAATCAAACTTGTCACAATTGATGATACACACACTTCTTTTATAGTAAACGAACATCGTCTAAGACTGTATCATCGCCCAACTTCTAAGGATGCCTTCATTAAACATCTCTCTGAAAAATCTGGTTTGAAGGTTGTTAGTGCGGAGAATTCCTCCTCTACATCCTTGAATATATATATATATATATATATATATATATATATATATATATATATAAAATCTTGTAACTACTCAATTGTTTTTCTTTTGTAGGAACTACTACTGGTGTGCAATTTTGCGAAGATGAATTTTTTTTCTAAGTACCTGGTGTTGTTACTCCTATGATGCTGTTACTATGGAAAAATTTTCTAAGTGTTGGATGGTGTTACTCCGAAAATCTTCTAAGTGTTGGATGTTGTTACTCAGGAAATTTTCTAAGTATTGGGTGTTGTTACTGTGAATTTTTTTTCTAAGTTTTGGATGTTGTTACTCCTCCGATGTAGTAGAAATTATACAAGATGCATGTATATTACCAGACTCTTCTAATCTAACAAATTAATCTTATGTTAAATACATAATCCTTCCACTTAATTCTTTGCGGAAATTAAATTTCCAATTGCAAAACACATATGAAGCAAATCAATCTCACATAACAAGAATGTTTTACCGGGAAAGCTTAAAGCTAAAAAAACCCCAACTATCATATATTTTGTATATCAATGGAACATGTAACAATCTCGTAGAAAGCTTAGTACATCAAGCTCTCAGTACAATCAATAATTGTCACACACTTTCATGCAGAAATTTGCATATCTATGCACCAATTTCTTGCCTCTTGATAGCCTGCCTCCACTGCGCAATCCCTGCTGAAGAAGATCCCTGAATGAATTCGATCTTTCCTTGCCTTGACTGCGCAATTCTCATTGGAAACTCCAATGTGTGTGTAGATGCATTGAATGCATCACTATAGTCAAAAGAGATAGTCCATCTCACCCTTTCGCCTATCTCTCCACTGGGTCTCCACTGGAACTAACATGCAAGTAGTTAGTTGCTGTATTTTTTCAGTTGCAAGTGAGTCTCTAGTTGTGAATTAATTAAATAATTAATTCACTGAACTCTCACTAGTGTATCTTTAGTTAGAACTAGATACAACTAGCACAACTGAGTTTACCTCACTTAAATGAGTTAAACTAAATAACAACTCGCATAACTACTCTTCCAACTCTGTCACAACTTGCCACTATCAGTTATAATTGAGTCCTCCATGCATGAGTCACCAACCACCCTAGGAATTGCGTAATTCATTTAGCCCATTGATGCGCCACACCTATTCACTGAAATAAAGTGCTCCAAGAGAATAAGCTGATATTTAGAGTCTGATTATTATTAAGGACTAATAATAATCGACATGCATCTATTTTTAGATTAGTGATCTATAAATAGAATTTGCCCAATCTTCTAAAAATAGAAATTCATCCAAAGATAGAATTTTCTCAACCATCTAGAATCAACATCCTGCTAACTTTAGAATATGCTCACCATTCTAAAAATAGTTATACACCAAAAAATAGCCCGCGGGCACCACTTAGTGAAGGTGCTTAATTTTCGCTAAGCTCATCATATTGTTGAATCTCAACACTCCCTCTCAACAAGATAGGGATTATCCTTCACCCTGATCCTGCCTCTATGGTATTCGAATTTTCTCCTGGTGAGCGCCTTCGTCAGAATATCTGCATCCTGATCTTTCGTAGGAATGTATTGAAGCAACATGATCTTCCGCTGCACACAATATATGATATGATGATACCAGATATCTATATGCTTAGAGCTATCATGAAACACAGGATTAATCGAGAGTTTATTGCAACTCTGATTATCACAATGAATCACTGTAGGATCTAAATGAGAACCGAACAAACTGACCAGGATATTCCTCATCCAGATAGCCTCACATGCAGCTTGAATTGTTTCCATGTATTCCACTTCTGTTGAACTGAGTGCCGCAGATCTTTGTTTCCTGTTGTACCAAGAAATTGTTGTAGATCGATACTAAAAACCCCTCCTGATGTGCTCTTTCTGTCCGTTGGGTTGCCTGCCTAATCTGCATCCGTGACATGCAAATTCACCTCATCTGTCTGTTTGTACCATAAGCCATACTCAGATGTGCCCCTGATATATCTCAGGACATGCTTTCCTGCCTTCCAAAAGAGCTTGGTAGGCTTAACCGTCATTTGACTAAGCTGGTTCACCGCATAGCATATGTCTGGTCTTGTATTAACTAAATACATGAGCGAACCCACCAACTGTCGATAGACACATTAGGGGGATTTTGAGGTCTAAAATGGGCCTCCTAAGAAAAATGTACCAAAAAAATAAACTTTATAAGGACCAATAGGATTCAAGATGATGATGTCAACCATGGGGGATGATTCAAAATTTTTGGAGTAAAAAAGTAAAAATATTAAAAAATAAAAAAATAATAAAACTGCTTTTTCAACTCGTATTATCAACTTATATTTCTAATGTTTTACTCAAATTTCGAGTAGAACTACTCTTTGGATGCAAAATTTAATTCCTCATCCAAGGAGTACCCATGTTCCATATTTTCGATGGACCCTGCTACACGAAAAATGAGAAATAAATGAAAAAAACGTGTTTACAATCACATTTTTCATGTATTTCTCATTTTTCATGTAGCAGTGTCCATCGAAAGTATGCAACATGGGTACTCCTTGGATGGGAAATCAAATTATGCATCCAACGAGTGTTTTCACTCGAAATTTGAGTAAACCCATAGGGAGATAAGTTGAAAATATGAGTTGAAAAACTAGTTTTTCCTTTTTTCCCTCTAAACTTTGATGATGTAATCAAATATTATTTTATTATTTCCACTATTATTTTATAATTTTCTTAGGAGGCCCATTTTAGACCTCAAAATTCCCCTAATGGTAGCATCCACTACCTCTATCGATGTAGCATCCTCTTTCCTCCAATTTCCTAGAAGAGGAGTATCCATGGGCTTGCAGTCCTGCATGTGAAACTTACCAAGTATCTCTCGAGCATACTTGCCTTGAGACAAAAACAGTTCACCTTCTCGCTGCCATATTTCCAATCCAAGGAAATAATGAAGGAGGCCCAAATCCTTCATCTCAAACTCCTTTGCAAGATCCTCCTTGCATGAATGTATCAACTGTTCATCACCCGTTAGTATTAAATCATCAACATAAAGAACAATGATTAAAATCTTACCCTCCCCCACAATTTGGTATAGGTTTGCATCCGCCTCACTCTTGGTGAAGCCAAGTCCAGTGAAATAGCTGTCAATCCATGTGTACTAAGCATGGGGTGCTTGCTTCAAGCCATACAACGCTCTTTTGAGTCTGTACACATGCAACTCGCTGTTGAAGATCTCAAATCCTTCAAGCTTCTCAATGTAAACTTCTTCATCAATGATCCCATTAAGGAACGCGGTCTTCACATCCATCTGATGAATGTGCCAACCCATCTGCACTGAGAGAGAAAGGATGGTCCTTATGGAAGAATACCGTGCGGCAGGTGCAAAGGTTTCTTCATAATCAATCCCCTCGATCTGTGAGAAGCCCCAAGAAAAAAATCTTGCCTTATACTTCTCGACGCTCCCATCAACATCTTGATTTACCTTGTAGATCCATCTTGGACCTACCACTTATTTACCAACCGACCTTGGAACAATCTCCCAAGAATTGTTTCTAAAAATGGAGTCATACTCCTCCACCATGGCATCTACCCATGTGGGCTCCTGCGTTGCTTCCTCAAAGGAAGATGGCTCTGTCACAATACACTTGCTCATGAGAGCCATGTATCCAGTGAATCGGTCATGTGGTTGTCTCTGTCTGCGATGTGAAGTTGGGACTCTTACATTCTGTGCCGCATCAAGATTTAGCCTCTCAGCTTTTGTGGTACACCTTCTTCCTGTTTTGATGTTTGGCTCTACCTGAGTGGACTCCTCCACTCCATGATCCTCCTCCTGTGGCTGATCCACATCTTGAGGCTCATCTTTGGGAACCAAGAGTTCCTCCTCTGCATGCATGTGTAGCTCCCTCTCAAGCGACAACTTCATGGCTTTCTCCTCATTGAATTTTATATCCCATCGCACCACAGCCATCCGACTGTTTGGAAAATACACACGATAATTATGGGGTGTTTATGTGTACCCCACAAATATCCCAACTTCTACGTCGGCTCCATCTTTTTCCTGGCATCCTTGGTCACATGAATGTAAACATATGAGCCAAAAATCTTTAAATGAGAAATATCCGGCTTCTTACCAGTAAAAGATTCTTCAGGTGTACTCATACCAAGTACTCTATGAGGACAATGTTTTTGTACATAAACCGTAGTGTTGCATGCTTCCACCCACAAGTGTATCGATAGGCCCTGGTCATGCAACATAGCTCGTGCAACACCCACGATCATTCTATTCTTCCTCTCCGCGACCCCATTCTTCCGTGGGTTATGAGGCGCTATGAGTTCTCTTCGAATTCCTTCTTTGCTACAGAAGTCTTTGAATTTGTTCGAGATATATTCACCACCATTATCGCTTTGTAGAGCCTTCAATTGCTTCCCAGACTCCTTCTCCACCAATTATTTAAACTCACAGAACTTTGAGAATGTTTTATCCTTCTTCTGCATGAAGTAGATCCAACATCTACGAGAATAGTCATCAACAAATATAACATAATACCTGTGTTTTGATGTTGAAGCAACCGAGAAAGGTCCACACACATCTGTGTGAATTCTCTCCAGGATCACTGAAGCACAGTTCTCCTTCTCATGAAAGGTGTTCTTCACAAACTTATCCATAGTACATCCCTTGCACTGATCTGACTGCGCAATAGTACCCTTGGGAAGTCTAGTAGAAATTTGTTGCAAAATATTCAAGATGCCATGGTGAAGATGGCCCAATATTCTGTGCCATAATTCGCCCTCATCTCGGCTTACTACTTCTTCTGCTTTGCCCATCATTACAGCGCAGCCATCTACCTCCAGCTTGTAGAGATTCTTGACTTAAATCCCTATCCTCTTGGTTTGACCCATTTTTTTATGTCGCAGGAAAGCTTTTCCCTCGTTGAAACAACGTCATAACCTTTGTCCTCCAACATCGCGACCGAGACCAAGCTCTTCTTTAGACCTAGAACATGCATAACTTATTTCAATAGAAATGGTTTACCTGAATCCCTCTCAAAGGTAATGGTTCCAATGCCGGTTGCACTGTATCTACCATCGTTGCCCATCTCTATATGCATTGGAGATCTTTCTCCTCCAAGTCACTAAACAAATCCTTGTCTCTCGTCATGTGGAAGGAAGCACCACTATCAAGATAACACACCGATCCCATTATGCTTGAAGCCAATAATGCGATCAAAGAGAAATCAAGTTCAAATTGCGAGGCAAGGGCCTCACCAGCTGCAGCTCCAGCAACCTTCTTGTTCTTCTTTTTCTGTGGGCAGTTAGTGGTGAGATGCCCATGTTCGTGGTAGTGAAAACACCTCACCTTGGACAAATACAGATTCTTGCCTTTAGCCTCGGATTTTGGATGGGATTTATTCCCCTTCCCTTTCCTTGCTTTGGAAGCCAAAGCACAATTCTCTTCATCATCATTCTTTTATGAAGAGCCATCCCTGGTACTTCGCCTTATCTCCTCCTGCACTAGATCCGACCAAAGTCGCTCCCAATCCGGCAGTTTCTCCCATCCATTGACAGAGTCCTGATAACTGTGCCAACTCTTCGGTATCCCAAGGAGAGCCAAGCTCACCAAGTCATCATCCGCAACTGTTATTCTCACACTCCCCAGCTCATCCCTACATTGGACAAACTTCATGAGATATTTTGGAATACTATCGCCCTTCTCCATTTTGATTTTTCTGAGCTTATATTTTAGCGCCAACTTCCTATGGTCGCTGTTGCTTTGGGAAAGATCTGTCAAAGCCTTCCACATTGTGAATGGAGTGGCTTTCCCATGAAGGCCTGACACAATATGGTCCTTGACACCTTCCAACATAATTCTTCTTGTCTTGGCTACTTTCTTTTGCCAGGCGTCAAGTAATGCAACATCCGTTGAAGTGGGCTTAGGAACATCACTATCAATGAACTCCTTCAGACCATTATCTTCAAGCACTGCCTCCATCCTATCCTTCCAGGATATGTAGTTAGAGCTGCCCTCAAGTGCATACTCCAACCGCAACCCATTGAAATCCATTTCAATGTATACTCAACTGTCGCACCAAGAAATTCTTGCAGCAAATTCGAATTTTCTGTTGAGCCCCAAAGATGTCCTTCTCTTTCACCAAATTTCACTTCAATTCCTTTTTCCTTTATCAGTTGCAAGCTTAAAATATCAATAGGATTAATTAAAGTCACTTTAGGAATGCATATAATGACTGACTTGCTATATTTTCATGGTTTTGTTGTTGCAGTAATTTTTGACTAGACTCAGCTACAGAATGCAGCCATTCTGTAGCCAGTCGCCTATTCCTCAGCTATCTTCATGTTCATACAGGTTATAGGTGTCACTTAGAGGAAAAAAACATATGGTTGAATTCCAGACTTCATCTACATCATTCCTTGTCCTCTATGAAATCTGAGCAAAGATTTCCAAGTGGTTATGCACGTGGAAGAAATCAAAACTGAGAGGTAGACTTCTACCGGGACAATAACTCTACAGATGTCTTTAGCAAAAGTATCAGGCTTCCACAAGAGTTCTAATTTGATTTTTATTGGGAAAGACACTTATCCCTATTTCTTCTCAAGGGTAGTTATGTATTTATTTTATAAGAATGACTTGGGAGACCGAGAGACAACGAGCTAGATTGATGTTTTGTTGTTAGATTTCGAAAGTTCGTAATACTCTGTTTCTGAAGTATTTTTCCTTTAATGAAAGAAGTCAAACTTAATTGCATGGTCTGAGGCAATCTTGAGGAGATTTGTATGCTAATCCGGTGGTAGAGGGCCCCTACTGCCCGAGAAGCTCTGTGCATATTTTTTAGATAAGTAACTTTAGCTCTGTTTCATTCCTAATTTAAGCAGTTTTCTGAACTTTATGTTTTTTTTTATGCTCACTTACATCGGATGTTACAACCAGTCTTGTTCTTATGAATTGTTCCAAAATATCACTAACACTGAATGAGACATAGCTGTAGTATTTTAGAGATTAGTTGCATTTTAGTTCAGCTGTAGTACTCCGGAGATTAATTGCACTCTAGTTCAATTCTATTCACTGTATTTCAAGTTTGATTGATTGCATTCTAGTTCAGTTCTGTTTAATGTATTTTAAGTTTTATTAGCTAGTTGTATTCTCGTTCCGTTAAACTAGACTTAAAGGCCTTCATTATTTACAAACTACTCTTATGGTTAATCTCTTCCAACACATCATCATATGGACAGGAATTAGTGATATCAGTTTAAGGTCTTGACTGTTTTGTAATTTCTCATAATTTTACAAATAGCCTTTTTTCCAAAACTGTTCCAAAAGATTTCTAACTCTTGAATGAGGCTTAGTAATGACATTTTGAGTTGCAGAATGGATTAATTTCAGTGTCATAAATTAATTTAGAGTAGGGTTCCTTACTATGCTACAGATAATCTTTTCCAAATGTGTTCCAACAAATTTCTAACCATGGATGAGATTTTTTTGTGATATTGTAAGTTGTTGTTTACTTAGAAGAACCTCATTGCATTAAGCTTGTCCTTTTCTCAAGTTGTTCCAATATACTTCTAATGAATGAATTGGACTGAGTTCATGTTATGAGTTATTTTTCTTGTCAAGTTTTGCATTTCCTGTTCTTAGGTGCCATACATAGTTTAGAATAGCCTTTGCTCTATTTTAGTGTGACCAATAACTTATCTTTGTTAAACACTTAGTTCTTTTCCTCTTAGCATAAAAACACAAAACCAAAAACACTAGAAAAACACTAAACAAAACGAAGTAGGAAGCAGATACCTAGGCACATATAGTGCACTTCACTTCAACAGTTTACTAGCCCTGGTTGACAATTTATGACATCAATTTAGGAACACTAAGTTGAGCAGACATTGTCCACCAACACAAAAATCAGCACCGCTTCAATATTGCAATCTCCAGTGATCAACACTGCTCCGATATCATGTATAAATTATACAAGATGCATGTATAATACCAGACTCCCCTAATCTAACAAATTAATCTAATTTTAAATACAAAATCCTTCCACTTAATTCTTTGCGGAAATTAAATCGCCAATTGCAAAACACATAAGAAGAAAATCAATCTCACATAACAAGAATGTTTTACCGGGAGAGATTAAAGCTAAAAAAACCCCAACTATCATATATTATGTATATCAATGGAACATGTAACAATCTCATCCAAATCTTAGTACATCAAGCTCTTAGTACAATCAACAATAGTCACACACTGTCATGCAAAAATTTTCATATCTATGCACCAATTTCTTGCCTCCTGATAGCCTGCCTCCACTGCGCAATCCCTGCTAAAGAAGATCCCTGAATGAATTCGATCTTTCCTTGCCTTGATAGCGCAATCCTCATTGGAAAATCCAATGTGTGTGTAGATGCATTGAATTCATCACTATAGTCACAACAGATAGTCCATCTCACCCTTTCACCTATCTCTCCATTGGGTCTCCACTGGAACTGACATGCAAGTAGTTAACCGTCGTATTTGTTCCGCTGGTGAGTTTTCATTTGTGAATTAATTAAATAATTAATTCACTGAACTCTCACTAGTGTATCTTTAGTTAGAACTAGATACAACTAGCACAACTGAGTTTAACTCACTTAACTGAGTTAAACTAAATAACAACTCACATAACTACTCTTCCAACTCTATCAAAAATTTCCACTATCAGTTATAAATGAGTCCTCCATGCATGAGTCACCAACCAACCTAGGAATTGCGTAATTCCTTTAGCCCACTTATGTGCCATACCTGTTCACTGAAATAGAGTGCCCCAAGAGAATAAGTTGATATTTAGAGTCTGATTATTATTAAGGGCTAATAATAATCGACATGCATCTATTTTTGTATTAGTGATCTATAAATAGACTTCGCCCAAATCTTCTAAAAATAGAAATTCATCCAAAGGTAGAATTTTCTCAACCATCTAGAATCATCATCCTGCTAACTTTAGAATATGCTCACCATTCTAAAAATAGACATACACCTAAAAATAGCTCGCAGGCCCCACTTAGTGAAGGTGCTTAATTTTCACTAAGCTCATCATCTTGTTGAATCTCAACAGATGTTGTTACTTCAGAATATTTTTCTAAGTGTTGGGTGCTATTACTCACCTAGTGGTGTTACTCCGGGAAATTTTCTAAGTGTTGGATGATGTTACTCCTTCGATGTTGTTACTCTGATTTTTTTTCTAAGTGTCTGGTGTTGTTACTCCTTCACTACTGTTACTCTTCCAGGCTGTTACTCAGCTGAGTTAAGTCGCTAGGTACGTCCCCGTCGACTTTTACAGATTTGATTAAATATTCGATTGAAAATAAAATTGACGTGCCCGTGGACAGTTATTTATTAGTTAGGGGGGGGGGTGTGTTTTCATAACCGAATAACGACATAATAAAATCACAATAATGATTTTCCAACATCATCATTAAAATCCGTGCTGATAGTACATCCAATGATTTTCACCATTATTTCGCATAATTATTGAAATGCATCGGGACTCGAAGTAAGTACATTCTAGAAAGCTAATCAGTCCTTTCTAAATCTTGCAAAATAATTAACACTACTATTCATCATTATTACCATAATCTATTTTGATTTTCCTCCTTCTTCGAAATACTTTCCATTTTTATTTTTACCATTACCCCATTCCACTTTCTACCATGTTATCACCACAAGGGATTAATTGCCGATACTCCCTCCCAACGGTCCTCTGCTGTTCCAAAGTGCTGCTAAAGAGATTATGTGGGATGGGCGGATTGGCCGTGAGACATGAACCCAAAAATACAAATCTCGTCTGCTATAATGTAGCTGCATGGTAGTTTTTATAGACGCAGGTTGGGATGTATATTTCGACGTATTCCAGGGATTTGATGAGACAGTTACAACATAATTTGCTGTAAATATAGACGGGGATCATTCTAGAGTGCGAGGATTAGAAATTATAGTCACAGAGGAGGTCATTTCAACGATCAATGGACTACCATAGCGAGGGAAGAAATGGTTTTCATGAAAAAATCCCCTACTGGAATTTCCAGAGTTGTTTTTACAAGTTGGAGAGAGGGCGGTTCTGAAAGGGAGAGGATATGATCAGAATGTTCTACCACATCCATGGGGAGAGGTGGCATACTTTGTTATGAGGTATATAACTTGCGAGGGGTGATTTAAATCCCTATTCAAATATCACTTTAAGCTCCTAGCTCACCTCTGATATCTAGCTTGCAGAAACACCATTAAACAAGTTAAGTGGAAAAAGGCTTTTGAGACATTTGAAGAGAACCAAGCTACAAGACCACTTATGATAAGAAGAGAGAATGGTTAATTTGTGAACATTTACAAAAAGCATGCCACCTTTTTATATATTCAGGGATGCAAGGAACAAATGTTTGCCACACAAAAATGGTGTACTAATGTCTATACCAAACAAGTGGTTACTTTCATAGATGATGCTCATGATGGCTGTCAAAGGAGATGGATGTTGTCATCATCAGTCGTCAGAAACCGAGAGCCTTTTGGGGCACCTAACTTTGCACGAGAATTAGAGAGATTTCCACGATACATTGCATGCATCCATACTCGTGGGGTCTAGTGGATGGGACTGAGGTTTCAATTCCCCATTGTTTGGCTGCCAACAGAACATTATACTCCGGCATACAACATGGGCAATGATTGGTGGAAGAAAATTATTTTGACAGATGGATATAAATCCCCGGGGACAGATATGGCAGATAAATATGACCTCTCTCAGCTTCATGACGACCACAGTTGTTCTAAACCAGTCCTGTGGAGGTGACGAGATGCATGAGGACATGTAGAAAGACCAGTTGGGGGGAGATGTTGGGAGCCAAACCTGTACATATTTTCCTTTAATTTTTACCCACTTTCTTTACCCATTTGCATCATGAACACTCAAGTCATGTTATAAAGTGCACAGATAAACCCCTCTATATGTCTTCTTGGAATATTTAGTCAATGAAGTAAAGTCACGAGGATTATTACCTAAAGCAATTTACTAATTTCACTATTTCTGCAAATTTGGTGGTTGGATGAACATATCTACAATTCTAGGGATAGCTCCGAGTTGGCAATGCTATTTTGGGAAGCGCTGCAACAACGCAATGACTCCAGATCCTTTATCTTCCTTCTTTAGCATTTAGTTTGTCTATTATAATGATTTATAATTGTAGGCACTCGATGTTGGGATTTCAGGAACAATCATTGTAAACATTTGTATAATAAGGGATCTGAAGCTGTGAGTCGGGTGTTGGCGATGTAAGAAATTGAGTTTTGTAACATAACATTATTATCAAGTTAATGCAAGTTATCTTCCTGTTACTTTTGTAAGTTTGTGAGTATATCGCAACCCTGACTAGAGAGTTGGGCCCACTCTCCTGATCAGGTGTTGCGTGCTTTCTATCTGTGTGTTGTTAATTCTATTTCCTATTTTGTACATTTTGTAATTGTTGTGACCATAGACGTAATTGCTAATAATATTATTGTTGTGAATGCATTGCAAGCTTTACGATTTATTATTGTTATTTATTTATTGCTGTTACAATGATTGTTTCTTTGCTTAATTTATCGAATCCACAATTGATATCAAATTGTGCTATATTCATCTGCATATATTTTGCGCGTTATCCTTGCAATAACAAATGCATCCGGATTGATAATTAATGTGGGAAAGGATTTGAATAATCATTCACACTTGGACACCAACAGTCGGCAGGCCCTGGGGATTTTGGAGGGTTTTTGAGGAGTTATTATGAGGTACAATGGCATTCACTTGGTATATTCCACCATCCACACAGTTTTCCTTTCGTTCCGTTGCATTCCGATTTTTTTTTGAAAATTGAGTTATTAATGGGACTAACTCAATTAATTACACCTAAGGTAGCATTTCAGGAGGAGTTCTTGGTAGAACACCTTAGTGTAATAGCTCGTTGAAACTGAGATGAGAATATATACACAATGAGATGGCTAGGAGTGATTTTCAGTAACATGAGGAGGCATGGTGGCCAATTAACCATTTTCCTACATTAAAAAGAATATTTTAATTAAGGGAAATGTGCCCAATAATTAAAATAATAATAAAATTGGAGCTTATAGAGGAGTCCATTAGATCTATAAAAAGAGGAGGAAGGGCCACTAGAGATCATCTTGGATTTGATATTTCTTCTTGTATGTGAGGTTGAGAACCTTGTTCTCTACTCCATTGATAGCCCCAGGACAGAAACCATCGGGTGAGTTAGAGAGATTGGGAAAGAACCCATATACCCTTGGTTAATTCATCCAGAATTCACATGAGAGCTTAGCAGTGCAGTTCAGTTCAATTCAGAGGGCCGACCTAGCAGTGCAATATATTATCTTGGAGGCCAACTTCATCTCAGCTATTTTGGTTGTATGTGCATGTAACACCATTTATATATGATAATAAAAGCTGAGATTATTTCTCCTTATTATGTGGTTGTTTTGTTATTCTACGTTTTTGAGTTTCACATGGAAATGTTTTGTAAATTAATGATAATTTTATATGGAGCATTTGTGAGTTAAATCTCGAAAAGTTATAAAAAAATGAGTTTGGAATATTACAGTGGTATCAGAGTTGGTCTTCCTTCAGCCTGAGGGTTTGTTGCAAATCAAATCGTGGGTGTTCAAGTGTTTCATTTGCAACTATTATGATTTGAAGGTTTCATGATTATTTGCAGTGATTCCGCAAAGTGCCAAATTCGCCAATTTTATGAAGACATCATTTGTTCCTATATATATATATATATATATATATATATATATATTTCGAGAGATGTAGTTCTTGTAGAAGAAACAAAGGTCGCTCGTTTATTTTGATAATTATGGGAGAAATTTGTTTTATTAGCAAAGCATTGAACACATTTTTCTAAAGTAATTGAGGAGAATATATTAAAAGATCAAATTAATTTTTAGAGCACCATCGAATTTTTGAAGGAGAGGTGGCATTGACATGCTTACACAAGGAGAACACAGTTGAAGGTTGTCTTAGTCATATCACCACCATAAGTTATATATTAGGGATATATTATTGTAAAAAAGAAAAAAAAATCAATATAAAACAAGTCAAATGTTTTTTTTAAACACACAGCCAAAACCCAAAGTCTTGGCTATACATTAACGACTATTAAGCCTTCACTATTCATAAACATATATCATCTAAATAAATTTGAAGAATATTCAATAGTGATCTAAGGCCATTAAATAAATTTGAAGAATATTCAGTAGTGATATAAGGCCACTATTTTATTTTTTAATATATTCTCCTCAATTACTTTAGAAAAATGTGTTCAATGCTTTGATAATAAAACAAATTTCTCCCATAGTTATCAAAATAAATGAGCGACCTTTGTTTCTTCTACAAGAACTACATCTCTTAGAAAAATAAATAAATAAATAAATAAATAAATAAATAAATAAATAAATAATTAAATAAATATATATATATATATATATATATTTTGGAACAAATGATGTCTTCATAAAATTGGCGGATTTGGTACTTTGCGGAATCACTGTAAATAATCATGAAACCTTCAAATCATAATAGCTGCAACTGAAATGCTTGAACACCCACAATTTGATTTTCAACAAACCCTCAGGTTGGAAGGAATATCAGCTCTGATACCACTGTAATATTCCAAACTCAATTTTTTGTAACTTTTTGAGATTTAACTCACAAATGCTCCATATAAAATTGCCATTAATTTATAGAACATTTCCATGTGAAAATCAACAACATAGAATAAAAAAACAACCACATAATGAGTAGAAATAATCTCAGCTTTTATTACCATATATAAATGGGGTTACATGCACATACAACCAAAATAGCTGAGATGAAGTTGGCCTCCAAGATAATCTACTGCACTGCTAGGTTGGCCCTCCAAACTGAACTGAACCGCACTGCTAAGCTCTCATGTGAATTCTGGATGAATTAACCAAGGGGATATGGGTTCTTTCCCAATCTCTATAAATCACCCAATGGTTTCTGGCCTGGGGCTATCACTGGAGTAGAGAACTGGGTTCTCAACCTCACATACAAGAAGCAATATCAAATCCAAGATGATCTCTAGTGGCCCTTCCTCCTCTTTTTATAGATCTGATGGACTCCTCTTTAAGCTCCAATTTTATTATTATTTTAATTATTGAGCACATTTCCCTTAATTAAAATATACTTTTTAATGTAGGAAAATGGTTAAGTGGCCACCATGCCTCCTCAGGTCACTGAAAATCACTCCTAGCCATCTCATTGTGTATATCTTCTCATCTTGGTTCCAATGAGCTATTACACTAAGGTTTTCTGCCAAGAATTCCTCCTGAAATGGAAATTATATAAAAGAAATACTATAAAACTATTATATATAAAAGGAAAAAGCTATATATCAAGGCGAAAAAGGGAATTTTTTTTTAAAGGGGAAAAGGTTATTTCTTTTAACTAAAATGTGACTTTAGTATTAAAAAAATAAAATAAAAGTGTAAGTTATAGTTAAACCATAAAAAGAAAGGGGCATTGTAGCCGTAGTTTTCAAATTAAGGGGAAAGTTTCTTAAATTGAGGAGGAGTAATATTTTATTATACAAATTAGAAGAACCCTGAGTTCATCTTGACAAAAGAAAATGGAGTCTAATCCAGAATTGAAGGAATCAAGATTCCAGGAAACTTCACGTAAGTATGCTTCAGTGCTATTTAGAACTAAAGGGTCTATTGCGGGAAAAGACGTCGCCATTGCCATCTCACTTGCCGAGGATAAAAATTGTATAACACCTAAAATTACAAACCAATTGGTGATTCCAGAGTTAAATATAACTGAAAAATTAGACTTTTTTGGCGAAAAACGATGCGATATAACTGAATTACAATTAAACATTTGTGATTATATATTTATATTGAAATTATCTGTTCAATCCTTATTTTTTAACGATAGTGACATTGTTCTGGGTTCACCTTGGATAGAAACTCTAGGATCCTTTATCCTAAATATGAAAAATAAATTTTTGACATTCTCCCAAAAAAAGGAAAAAATAATTCTATAGGACGTTAACTTGAAGCCTAATTCAGTGACGCCTGAAGACATACAAGAAATTTCAAAAGTAAATTTTCAAGAAGGTAAAAATGTGATACAAAATATGCAAAGAGAAGTTGACAAAATCACTATTGAAAAAAATGAAGAAGTGACTAAAAGGCCATAGCGAAAACTTACGAGCAAAAATAAAGAAGCTTAAGAATGATAAGAAGTTGTTGGAAAACAAGGTGCAACAACTTGTTGAAAATGAAGCGTCGAAATCTTTAGATGTAGAAGTTCAAGTTGAAGAAAAAAAGAACATTGATCCATTAAATGTCACAACTCAAGAAGAAGACAAGCAAGTTGCAGAAAATACAAACTTAGATGTTGAAATTCAGACGAGGAACATTATAAGTGAAGGTTATGTAACCAACTCAATAACATCCTCGCTAGAAGAAAATCAAAAAATTACCACACACTTAAGAAGGGAAAGTCAAACCAAAAAAGTTCCCTATCGACATCCAAATAACGGGAGTAGACAACTCAACCAAGCTATGTATTCAGAACAGAAACAAAAAGCTGATGTTCAAAGAATACTAATGTCCATGCAATTCGCTCAAGTGATAATTCATCACAAGTTTCAAGTCGCCAGAAGATTCCATAGAAGGTTGATTTAGGATGGTTCGATCCATTCTCAGTGCGACCATTTTGTTTGTCACTTAGAGGATCATATCAACTTGTATCGACAAAGATGAATGCCCCGAGGCAAGAAGACATTCGTAGCAGAAAAAGAGATCAAGCCTTTTTTATCAACAAGCTTTGAGGACAAATATTTTTGAGGAGGAAGGAAATGTTTTGAATGAAATGATATAAATAATATAATCAGTAAATAATGATTAGTTAATTAGTAATGAGGTTGAAGAGGCATGTATAAATGAGACATGACCTTCCATGAAGAGGCACCTGCCTAGGTATATAAGCAGGCCTCATTTGTAACATTCACCATCATTCTCATTCATACTATTTAATATAATATTTGTATCCTCAATGGATATTTTCATATTCCAAGTCTTCTGGAGTATTTAACTGAGAAGGAACTTTGTTCACTTCAACAACATATATTAACGAATCCCTTTCCAAGAGAATAATTTTTATACTACAGCAAGAAAAACCACAGGAAGAGCTACGTTGGGACACAAAATCTTCAAACTTGGGACAAATTTGAGATGTATCAGGGTTACACCGAAAGACCTTCTCAAAATAGAAGAACCTACTTCACTCCTCTCCAAGGTGCATCAATCAAAGGGAAAGAGTTTGATTTGGGCTCTAAAACCAACCATGCTTGCCTTAGTACAACCCAAGTAATTGGAGCATCCTTGTATAGAATTCCAACTTCCAGTTTCCTCTTGTCTTGGTAGTATCATGATGCTGACCATACCTATACCTCCTTGAAATGATGATATTATGAGGAGAGTATTCATATTGATAGTGGATACCTTTTAGGATTTGGATAATAGTGAGGGCCCTACCTTTGGGAAGAGGCTAGAGATTCTAGAGTTCATGGCCTTGGTTAGATTTTATGACCTCATGTTTGAGCTGGAGTGTGAAAATTTGATCCTACAAATGTTCCATTGCTTCTTCAACATTAGGAAACATCATCCTGACACAGTCATAGCACACATGCAATCCATTTTTTCGTCATGTATGGGAGTTCATGATGCTATTTGTAGGAGGTTGCAGTCCATATTATTGGACATTTGGAGGACAGAACATTTGGTTTCACCTAATGCATATGGACTAGTCAAAATATTAGTAGTGCGGGACATTGAGCTGTTTAGGACACGATTGACCAAGGAGGAGGTACAGAGAATTGGTGGACCATGCATCAAGAATGAGCTGAGGAGGAAGGGTCTTTGCTTCATCTGCAGATGAGAAGGGAGAGGTGAAGTGGAAAAATATTTCTTTTTTATGTCTGGATGAGGGCTATTATTTGGATGAGTCCATGAGGTCATATGAGGATGCCTTTGAGGAGCATGAGAAGTCATGTAGAGTTGTGGACAAGATGCCAGATTTATATTCCATTATGTTTGGTGAGTATCCAATGGACCCTATGGGAGACATTCAAGATGATGAGTCACCTGTGATGATTCAGCATGAGTAGTATATATTGGAGCATGAGTCAGCTGAGGAGGATGACATGCACAATATGCATGTTGAGCCTTTTGTGGAGGGACAATTGAAGGATCACATTGAGCCCATGATGGAGGAGGATGAGCAAACACCATTGGGGTAAGACATTGAGGATGAGAATACAAATGTACAGACAACTAGCAAGGAGGCAGGTAGACACTTGTCCTCAGGAGGTTCTAGATTTTGGAAGGACAATTTTGCAGAGGATTGGTCGGCTATAAGAGTGTGGAGTTTCCTATCAGGTGAGGGAGACAATAGTGCATCCATATTTGGGTCTAACCATTAATGAGGTGCACACAGATGTAGTGGGGCTAACAAAATTGCAGCATTTTCGGGCAGGATCCCTCTCCAAGAGTACATAGATAGGGATTGCAACACAACTTTCCCACCTGGGTCCATTATAGGGAGAGAAGCGGGATTTCGTGGATATATTTTTGTACTTGACTAGGCAGAGCATCAGAAGTTGAGCATGGAATGATATTAGCCTAGTAGACTTATGCATTGCACATGTGTCCATAGAGTATATTGGAGAGAGATCATGAGTTGGTACCCTATTGATGGTATGATATTCTTAGTCAGGGGCATAATGGAGTGGGGGACCCTTCGACATGATAGGTACTACAGGTTTTAGTTGGCAGTGGGATACAAATTGACAACTCTTAAGCATTGTGTCCCGACATCAGGAGAGAAGGATTAGCATTATATTGAGTCAAGGAGTTGGAGTGGAGAGAGGTGATGAGTTGGTACGCAGTTAATTGACCAAAATTCTTAGTCAGAGTTATAACGCAACAAGAGCCGTGGATCACTGATGCTTTTTCGTGGTGGCATAGAGGATTTGTTGATGACATGCTTAGTCAAAGATTGGTTTGGGATCCAACAATTGAGGGGTCTATTCTTGGTGGGTTTGCACAGAGGTATAACATCACCCACTGGTTTTTATGGGATCCAGGCACTGTGTCTCAGTTGCATCGAGCCAACAGGCTGGTCCACATGTTTGGATTGCTTGAGGGCAAGCAATCTCGGGGCAGAGGATTTGTAATGTTCCTTTTTCTGATATTCCTTATGACATGGTTATGGTGGACTTTCAGAGTTGAGGCAGACAAGTCACAAGTGCAGGTTGGCATCATTGGCGGACCTTGGAGGATTTTGGAGGGGTTTTGAGGAGCTCTTATGAGGTCCAATGGCATTCTCTTGATATATTCCACTATCTGCACATTTTGCCTTTAGTTCTGCTGCATTCCAACAAATTTCATAAAATTAAGTTATTAATGGGCCTAACTCAATTAATTACACCTAAGGTGGCATGTTGGGAGGAATTCTTGGCAGAATACCTTAGTGTAATATCTCGTTGCAACTGAGACGAGAATATATACACGATGGGATGGATAGGAGTGATTTTCAGTGACCTGAGGAGGCATGGTGGCCAATTGACCATTTTATTACATTAAAAAGAATATTTTAATTAAGGGAAATATGCTCAATGATTAAAATAATGATAAAATAGGAGCTTATAGAGGAGTCCATCAGATCTATAAAAAGAGGAGGAAAGGCCGGAGATAATCTTGGATTTGATATTTCTTCTTGTATGTGAGGTTGGGAACCCAGTTCTCTACTCCATTGATAGCCCCAGGACGAACACCCTAGGGTGATTTAGAGATATTGGGCGAGCACCCATCTCCCCTTGGTGAATTCAACCAAAATTCACATGAGAGCTTAGCGGTGTAGTTCAGTTCAATTCGGAGGGCCAACCTAACAATGTAGAAAATTATCTTAGAGACCAATTTCATCTCAGATATTTTGATTGTATGTGCATGTAACCCCAATTATATATGATAATAAAAGATGAGATTATTTCTGCTCATTATGTGGTTTTTTTGTTATTCTATGTTGTTGAGTTTCACATGGAAATGTTCTGCAAATTAATGATAATTTTATATGAATCGTTTGTGAGTTAAATATCGAGAAGTTGCAAAAATTTGAGTTTGGAATATTACAATATATATATATATATATATATATATATATATTATTTTTTATTTTTTTATTTTATTTTTATTTTTATTTTATATTAAAATAGTAAAGTCTAATAAAATATAAATATTAGACAACAATCTGAGCAAATACTTTGAGTAAAGTTCTCTTGGATTAACCTTTAATTTGTTTAGCCCACGAGGTGTAGCTCAATTGACAATGGCCTTTTTATGAAGTCATATGTAAATCATGAGATTCAAAGTTCAAATCCCTGTGGGTTAGAGTAACAATAAAAGACCTTTAATTTGTTTGAAATAATATTTAAAATGTATCATTATCTAGGTATATTTTCATATAATTTATTTATTATTATTATTATTATTTTTTTAAATAAATAATATTGTCACTCCCAATTTAACATTTCCTACAAATTTGGGAAAAACTTCTAATATTTTTGGAGACTTTTTCCCCCCTGGGTAGATCGACCCAGAGGGATCACATCTTGTTGGCTTACTAGTAAAGCCTAACCGCGAGGGTGTTGAGGCGAATCGACCTCGTGACCTTCCATTAGTGAGGTGATTAAGTAAAGGACACTCGACCAATTGATCTAACCCTTGGGACTAATTGTTTTGGACACTTGTATTCATATTCCCTCATTTTAGAAAACTCATGCAACATAAGTTATAAGTTTTTGAATCAATTGATTTTTTAGCTTAGTTTTTGTAACAACTAGCTTTTCTTAACCTCATTTTTGAAATGTAAATATTTTTCACAAAAGAATTATGGTTTGACTTGAGGGACTCAGATTCAAAAGACCGAGGAGGGTAATTTCTAGGGATTTAATTTCTATGAAAACCAAGGAGGCTACCAGGTATGCATTTAGATTGAATTGGACCATACCATTAAAGAGGAGGTTGGACAAAGGACAAGGGCCATGTTTCCTTGGAGGAAATTGAAAAAAAAAGAGGAAAAATAAATAAATAAATGGGTTGGTGGTTCTGTTGAGAAATTATAGCCAGAGTACGCAAGCTAGGAATGGGTCATTTAGATTCAATCAACAGACAAGAAAGGGAAAGACGTGGCATGACACACACAATCCAAGAATATCTTGCACCGCTTGGTAGGCATTAGGTGAAGAAAAACCACGGAAGAAAGGGGAGAAAAAAATTGGAATGACATGGAATAGTGTATGAGAAAGAAGAGGAGAATGAGAACAACTGAGGAGAGCAAATCTCAACTTGGAAGAGTAGCAAAAAAGTAAGTTGGAACAACTTGCAATAAGAGAATGCAAAAGGAAAAAAGAAACATAGAGGAGCAGAGAGATAATTTTTGGTTGGAAAGAAGTTAGGAAGGAGATCATTCTAAGTGTGGAAGAAATTTCCTCTCGAGTTCCCAGTGACTAGAGGGTGGCGATGGTGATTCTCAGCAAATCTAGAAGGATTGGGGTGGAGGAATTACTCTAGGAAAATTTATGGAGGAATTCTGGATGACTTATTTGCTGTGTGTTTGGTTGGTTGTGGTTATGGAGTCCCACACACTAGGTGGAACCTATGTGTTGAATTTGAAGGGTGGAGATAGTGAGCCTCTCTACTGCCTGTGTACTTGTTAATTAAAAATTTGTTGAACGATGGAGGTGGAGAGATCTCTAGAGTCCCTGGAGCAACTGAAGGTTTTGGTCCATCCATTGAGAAAAATATCATTTTAGTATCTATAATATGGCTCAGGGGCAATAGTTTCAAGAGATAATTAGTTGCAACTATCTACGATTGGGTGGAGAGTCATAGTCCTAGACTCAGTTGCCCCAAGATTTATAAGATAAGTGTTTCCTATGTATGTTTCCCTATGATAGATATGTGATTCATTTTTGGTTTGAAATGGTGTTATTGTGAAAAACACATGAATATGATATTATTATTATGACTAACATAATGTGCAATGTTTAGCATGATAATTTCAACATTGTTTAGCATGATAACTTCTTCTTATTACAATATGATAGTACATTTACAACATATTGCGTTAACATGGTTTACACTGTAATGTGTTAATGCTTATGATTTCCTCCTCCCTTATTCTTATTAACCTTCGATCTTATATTAGGGATATTTCTGAGCCCTCCATGATGCCCATTTTGAATATTGGGACTATATATCCATTTTACTCAGGATTTAGACCAATATGTATGTATTATGTGTTGTTTAAGGCACACTCTCTTGAATCCCGAATGACTTGGTATTATATTCTTGCAATTTATACAAGATTGCAGATATGCTTTATGAGTTTTTGATATGAACCTCACAAGGTCAAGAACCATATCAGTTGCCACGTTCCTGCTTATTGTGTAAGAGAACATTTATGTACTTGTATTTGTGCATATGGCCACCGAGTGGCTGAAATATGTGCTAGGTAGCATTATGGCGTGTAGTGTTAGTATTGGATGCTCTTCAGGGGTCACCAACCCTATAATAAAGGGCAGATGACAAACATCGGTGTAGTTATGTCTGAAAAGGGGAACTATTCTAGTTCTTTGATCTTATCCATTTTGTGCCTATCCATAAGTCTCTTGTTTCTCATTAGACTTAAAAAGAGGAATACCTATTTCCTTGAGTGTTGATATCCTTGCAGTCCTTTTGGAACCATATGCTTTATGGTTTCTCTTTTATGCGTGCGACGTGTATCTGGCCTTTGAAAGAGACTTGTAGATCTTTAATTCGAGATTTGATGGATCTCGGTAATACAATGAAGAACTTAGGAACCACCAATCCTTGAGGGACTGGATTGATATGTCCCTGTCCTGTATGGAAAAGTCCCTAATAAGTGTTCTTTGATGAAAAAATTTTCAACCCGGAGAGAGTAACTTTGACGTAAGCTCAAGAGGGATAAAACTATTGGGTGCCTTAGTAAACTTCAATGGTTGTGGTTGAACCCTGGCTCAATTCTAGAAATTTATAGAACCGTCGTAGTCGAGCCATGTTATATCTCCCTTGTGAATGGCGTATAATGAAGGAAGGGAGAAATTCCTGATGAGAACCACTAGATTCAAGAATGAACATATCACTCTTTTCCCAAGTTCTATCCAAAATAATTTGAGGCGAGCTATGGGTGCAACCCTGTTACAATGGTTTGCATACAAAAACCAAGCACAAGGCTCAACCTTATATCCCTCATCTATTCAAACCTTATTTGAATGACCTGACAGAGCCTCGGTGTGGAAGCGATGGATTGGGTGATCTAATTACACCTTATCGCATAGGGATGAGTAGAAGGTTGATGTGTCTTAGAGGATGTATCCCATAATCTCAAAGGTGGAGTTCTCTTATAAGGGAACATGAATATGTGGGGCTGGGACATGGTGGAATCCACACAATCTTAGCTATATTGCATTGGTGCGGAGCAAGCCCATGAGATAGGTTAGCCTAGAGGATCTTCTAGAGCAATTCACAAAAGAATTAGGATGTAAGGACCGAGCCAACTGAACACTGGGATGGTGTGGCAGGAGTGGGCTTAGGATGCAACCGCATCAACCCCCCTTGCAAGGTGACACATGGAGTAGATCGGTGGAGCCATATGGTAGAGAGGAAACCGTGGGCTATTCGCGACTGTTGTGACACAAAGGAGGGGCCCACTGGTACATGTAAGCTCGAAGACTATCCCCCTGGAAGCTTGAAAATGGAACAAAACAAGGGGAAGTAAGGTGACGTGAGCTCTGGCTACAATCGTCGACACTTAAGCCCGACAATCCCACTATTGTTTGAAGAGTGGACGCACCTTACAGGTTAGCCTAGTGGGCTGACCCCAGAACATTTACAAATGCAAAAGGGAGTGGAGCTAGGGTAATGGGCCCGGGAGATGGGAAACATTACCAATAGATAACAATCTATCAAGGGGTATATATATGTGTGTGTGTGTGTGTGTCCGTGTGTGCATATATGTATAATCATTACATTTCAATACAAGGCGCAAGGTTGTGGAACCCTAACACATGAATGGGTCATAAGCTAATGATTAATTTCCATGTGGTGTTGGAT
This sequence comes from Pinus albicaulis, assembly GCA_034641835.2. NCBI lineage: Eukaryota > Viridiplantae > Streptophyta > Pinopsida > Pinales > Pinaceae > Pinus > Pinus albicaulis. Next base: position 413,647,313 of record CM076577.1, read on the forward strand.
TTACCCAAGGAGTATTTCCATGTGGATGCCACGTGGGCAAGACTGATATGTGGCATCCTCTAATTTGTCGGATTGTAATGGTCATACCTTCTAATCAAAATGTCATATTGGAGAAAAAATTTATATCACCAGAATCGTCTTGACGAGACAAACACAATGATAATGTCAAACTTAGGCTTTAAGTGAGTTGCAAATATCAAAATATTTAGACCCCATTTCCATGATGCCACCTTGGATCTCGGGTCAGCACCTCCTCTTAATCACGGTTATGTTGAGGATTGAGAGGAGGTTGTTACAAAGTGGTATCAAAGCATCCAGGTTCAATACTTGGACTAGATGGGATCTATCATGGGAAATTAATAATAGGGTACATGAAAAGAGTTCCATATTGATTTTTTTAGATGTTAAAGGTGGTCTATAATTGATTGATCACATGCGTGGATGATATGGTTATATTGTATATGCAACATGGTACTAAAAATTGGTGTTGATTGATATATGATTGATGAATATGCAATGCATAGGTGGTGATGCTTATGGCTCGATGTTGATTATCATCGATATATTAACATGGTCTATTTTATTACAACAAATTTCAACATAATAGCTCCATAAATGCAAGTTGATAGTCATGATTTTATTTATTTATTTATCTATGATGTAGCTAATAATTGTGTTGACATATGCATACATTGAGGACTATGCAGGCTTTTATATTAATAATTTTTTGATTGAATAACATTAGTGAAATGATATGGATTGTTCGTTTCAACCAAGATTTTCCATAACAATTATGAAAAATAGGCCCATGGACTTGCTTTCTTGTTAATTACCTATATGATTGTGTGTCTAAAAATTATGTGTGAATGATAAACCATAACATAAGATGAAGTTTTCCCATAATACATAGGGTGGTACACCATAGATCCTGTTATCACATTTTTTTAGTCTATAAATTTTTAAAGTGGCGATAACGAGAGTGTCAGTGAAAATTTGTAATAAATAGGTTTAAAACGCTGACAACGAGAGTGTCAATGTTATTGAAGTTTTGAAAATTTAAAAAATGCACTGACAACGGGAGTGCCAGATTTATCTTGTGTTTGAAGATAAAAAAGGGAAATTTCACTGACAACCAAAGTAGCAGTGCATTTTTGTAAAAATGGGCAGTTTAAAATTATGTTTTCTCCTGTAAATGGCAGTAAATTTGGGTGCGGTTTCTGAACAAATGAAAACAAATTTTCGAAATATGAAAGAGGTTTTTTTTCTGTAATAGGCCCATTAACTTTTATCTCTCTATTTTCTAACATATATCACGATTTTGGAGTTTTGAAGGGATTACTGAACCCTACTTTCCAGGAATTCATGAGGGAAAAGCTCATGGACAATTGTTGACTTGGGTGGCACCTCATCAAATTCAACTTGGTGATCCTTATCTCTAGCCATGACTCCAAAAAAAACATGATATTTAGATGCATATATGACTAGGAAGTTTTCTATATGCATGTATTTGATAAAGTACGTTACTATTTTTAGATTTTGTAATTAAGTTTTTCTAGAAAAATGTTGTAAGTTATGGTCTGTTCTATAAAGACAATTTCTATAAAATTAAATAGGGTTGGTGTTTATTTGAGATAGCATCCTTGTGTATTCTTGAGCAGATTTTAATGAAAATGGTTTTCATGAGCATTTACAAAAATTCGTGTGTTGTAATTCCATGTCTTTCTTTTGCTTTGTTTTATATTTACTCATGTCTGGAAAAATGAGTATATGAAATTGGGAATCATATTTTATGCTTCAATTTCTTTATTTCTCAGGAATTAATAATTTTTGTTTGCTTCGAATGAAGAAATTTCTTGGAATCCATGATTATTATGAAATCATGAAAGCCAAGATTGCGACCTATAGATTGAAGTGGAAAAGAAACATATTGTGGGAAGATATGAATAATGTTAGAGGTGTCATTGAAGAGAATTTGACTTGGTGTGAATTTGAAAAGCTATTCAAAAATAAATATTTATTAGAGTGATTCTATGATTGAAGAGCAAAAGAGTTCTATGAGCTCAAGATGGGACAAATAACGAATGATGAGTATGTTACCAAGATTATGGAACTGTTAAGATATGTGCCATATCTTACAGACAAGAAGGCCAAATTCAACGATACATCAATGGGTTTCCTATGATGTTTACAGGCCGAATTGAACTGCTAGAAAATTAGACCTTAATTGACGCCATTAAGAAATTGAAGTATTTCTATGAGGAGGCAAAGCGTAGGCCAAATATAAAAAGTGATTGGAGAGTAAAGAGCTATGCTAGAATTTGAAAGAAATGGCCTAAGACACCCAGGGAAAGAAAGTAAGGCACACCTCTAGTTAAAGCAATGATGTATCAACCGAAAATCGATCTGGTTTCTAAAGGCAATGCACACCAACCAAAAAAATAGTAGTGCATAACCGAGAGAAAAAGGCAATTAAAATGTTGATCGTGTGGTGAAAACCACCGTAAAAGAGAATGTGTGCATAAAAAGGAAAACATGACCTAATATTTAAAATTCCCAAGAAGCTTGTACAATGGGGGACACGACTTAGAGCTTTCCCCAAATTTACGCAGTCATGGAAAATCGCTAGGCAGATCACCAAGCATCCATAATCGAGATGGAATGTAAGTTGTGTGATTAATTTATTTCCATTTTAATTGACCCTAGTTCTAACTACACCTATGTTAGCCTAGAGCTTGTGGAAATATGATCTTGACTAAGGAATTGCACATAGAGCCATTGTTAGTTCAAATTGAAACTGGGATAAAGAGAAAGTTTAGTCACTGAGTGAAATCATGTGCGTTTGAACTTAGTGGCATGCCCACAATGACACATTTAAATTTGTAGCCATTGGATGAGTATAGTATAATATTGGGCATGGATTGGTTGTACATGCATACAACCAAATTGGATTGTTTAAAAAAATAAATAAATGCTTTAATAACATTGGGAAAAAGAAAATATTACAAGGCAAGTGAAAACCAATTTCAGTCAGACTAATCATTGAAAGGGTTTTAAATTATTTGTTGAGCAAATATCCATTGATAAGGAAGCTAGTGACAATTATGGGAAAGAAGAAATTGAAATACTGAAAAAATATCTAGTGTTGCAACAATATGGGGATGTGTTTCCCGCGGATATACCTAGGATACCTCCTCATAGGGAAGTCAATTTCTATATGGAATTGGTGTATGGAGAAACACCAACGTCCAAAGCACCATACCGAATGAGTACACCAGAGCTAGTGGAGTTAATGTAGTTGAAAGAGATGATTGATAAAGGCTACATACAACCAAGTGTTTCACCTTGGGGAGATCCAATAGTATTTGAGAAGAAGAAGGATGGGACACTTCGACTCTATATTTATTACAAACAGTGAAATAAAGTAACCGTTGAGAATCAATATTCGTTTCCACAGATTGATGACTTATTTTGAGTAGCTAAGGGGAGGAACAATGTTCTCCAAGATTGATTTGAGGTCTAGATATCATCAGCTGTGCATAAAAGAAGAATGTATCCAAGAATGTCTATATATCATCAGGTACAACGTGTTTGTATTTGTACCCTTCGGACTTACTGATGCACATGCGATCTTTATGTGCCTTATGAACAATGTATTGCACTCACATTTGGATATGCTTACCATAGTCTTCGTGGATGAAATTCTCGTTTATTCAAGGAACAAGGAGGAACACACAAATAATTTGGAAATAATATTGCAATTGCTAAGAAATCGTAAGCTTTATGCAAATATTTATAAATGAAATTTCTTCCAATCAAAAATTAAGTACTTGGGGCATATTGTCTCAAGGGAGGGAGTTGCATTTGACCTAATGAAGATTGAGGCTATCATGGAATGGCCAACACTGAAGAATGTGAATGAGGTCAGATCATTCATGTGATTGGAAGGATACTACATGAGATTCATCAATAACATCTCCAATATAGGCCACCCAACTACATCCTTGCAAAGGAAAGGAAAGAAATTTGAGCGGAAAACTAAATGTGCAACAAGCTTCAAGAAATTGAAGAAATTTCCCACTAATGCACTCGTGTTGAGGATTACGGATCTGGATAAAGATTTTGTAGTGTGCACATATGCCTAAAATGAGGGACTTGGTTGATTCTAGATGAAAGAAGGTCAAGTGGTTTTCTATGATTTGTGGAAATTAAATGGGCATGAGATTATGGTGGAATCAAATATTTATTCGATCAACCTAAGTTGAACGCAAGAAAAGATATATGGTTGGATACACGTAGCGAGCATTAGATAAATTTTGAGGTCTAAAATGGGCCTCGTAAGGAATATTATAAAATAATAATGGAAATAATAAAATATAAAATAATAGTGGAAATAATAAAATAAGATTATATTACATCATCAAAATTTAGAGGGAAAAAAGAAAAGAAAAACTATTTTTTCAACTCATATTTTCAACTTATCTCCCTACAATTTTACTCAAATTTTGAGCAGGAACACTCATTGGATGTAGGATTTAATTCCTCATCAAGGCAGTACCCTTGTTTCATACTTTCGATGGACCCAGCTAAACATAAAATAGGAAATACATGAAAAATGTGATTACAATCACACTTTGTCATGTATTTCCCATTTTCGTTGTAGCAGGGTCCATCAAAAGTATGAAACATGGGTACTCATTGGATGCAGAATTAAATTCTGCATCCAACGAGTTCTCCTGCTTGAAATTTGAGTAAAATAATAGGGAGATAATTTGAAAATACGCGTTGAAAGAATAGTTTTTTTTTTTTTAAATTCTTTTACTTTTTCACTCAAAAAATAGTGAATCATCTCCCATGATTGACATCATAATATTGAATCCTATTGGTTCTTATAAAGTTGGTTTTGGTTGTACATTTTTTTTTTTGAGGCCCATTTTTTACCTCAAAATATCTCTAATCTTTGAATTTGAAATCAAGTATATCAAAGGCAAGGAAAACATCGTTGTTGATGCACTTAGTAGAAGGATTCGAAGGAATCACTTGGAATTTATAAGCTCTTACGAAGTGGACCTGGTGGAAAGGGTAAAAAATGTAGGACAACATGATAAAAAATATCAGCAAGTAAAGGAAAATTTACAACAAGAAGGTGAAGATGAGGAATATAATCTCACAAGTGATTACCTAGTTAGATTCAAGAACATAATCTACATACCAAATAATTATGATTTGAATAAGCTTATAATGAGAGAGTTTCATAAGAATCCATATTCTGACCATCCGAGATATCAAAAGACTCTCAGATCCATCAAAAGGACATTTTATTATTGGCCTAATTAGAAGAGGGAAGTGGTTGATTTTGTTGCTAAGTACATAATGTGCCAACAAGTGAGAGCTGAATGCAGACACCCAATAATTTTATTACAACCCATTCCCATTTCAGAATGGAAGTGGGAAGTAATATGTATGGCTTTTATTACATGATTACCAAGAACCTCTAAGTAGCATGATACAATTATGGTGGTGATTGATAAATTGAGCAAGGTGTCTCATTTTGTGGCGATTAAATCCACTAACTCACCAAGTGAAGTAGCTCATATTTTTATTAAGGAAATTGTGAGGCTGCATAGAACCCCCCAGAGAATATTATCTTAGACAAAGATGCCAAGTTCACTTCCAAGTTTCAGAAGGAGCTATTTACAGGTTTGGGGACTAAATTAGCCCTCAACATAACCTATCATTCACAAATGGATGGGAAAACAGAGAGGAAAAATACAATCCTTGAAGACACATTGAAGATGTATGTGATGCACCAGGCCAAGAAGTGGGAAGAATATATTCCTATGGTACAATTCACATACAACAATGAGAAACAAAAATCCGTAAAAATGAGCCCATTTGAGACACTATATTGAAGGATTTGTAATACTCATATCAGTTGGAGTGATCCAACGAACAAGGTCCTTATTGGGCCTGATATGTTAACAGAAATGGAGCAACAAATACTAGTTATTAAACATAATTTGAATTTGGCATAAGACATGAGAAAAATATATGCAAATTAGCATAGGGTACACAATGAGTTCCAAGTTGGGGAACATGTTTATTTGCAGATTAAACCCAATAAAAGTTCCTTAAAGATTGGGTCTTGTGCCAAGGTAGCACCTCAGTTTTGTGTACCTTTAGAGATCCTCTAAAGGATTGGACCTGTGGTCTATAGGTTGACCTTACCTCCATAAGTGAAAGTCCACGGTGTTTTCCATGTTTCTTTGCTTAAAGTACATGTACAAGATTCTAATCATGTGATTGATTAGTTTTTTCTACAAGTGGAACCAGAGGGAGAGTTGCAACCAAAGCCCCTATGCATCCTATATTGGAGGAACATCACGTTGAGTAATAAATCAAGTCAAAGTGCAGTGGAGTCACTTTGGGCCCAAGGAATCCCAATGGGAAATGACTGACTCAATGAAGGAAACATATCATTTTTTGTTTTTTGGTTTAAGAAAATGTACATGAATTGTAAATACAATGAAAAGATATGTATATAAAGCTCCATGAACAATATGTGTATGTTTGAAGCATGTCTTTTGTATTGCATATGGGCATAGAACATTGAGGACGATTTTTCCCAAAGGGAGAGGGGTTGTAACAAACTACTTTATGGAACCTCATTTTTGCAAAGTAAATATTTTTCATAAAAGAATTATGGGTTGAGTTGAAGTACATAGATTTCAAAGAATAAGGAGTGTACTTGTTGGGGATTTAATTAATATTATAGCTAAGGAGTTGGTAGGTATGAATTTATATTGAGTTGGAGAAAACCATTAAAGAGGAGGTTGGACAAGACGATAGGGTCCATGCTTCCTTGGAGGAAAATGTAAGAAAAAGAGGACAAATAAATAAATAAATGGGATGGTGGTTCCATTGAACAATTATGGATAGAGTATGCAAGCTAGGAGTGGGTTTTTGAGAATCAATCAAAAGACAAGAAAGGGAGAGACATGGCACAAAACACACAAGTCGGGAATATCCTACACTGCTTGTTGGAAAACAGGTGAAGAACAAAAATGGATGAAAGGGGAGAACATAATTGGAATGACAGGGAATAGTGTAGGAGAAATAGGATAAGAATGGACACAACTTAGGAGAGAAATTCTGAACTTGGAAGAGAAACAAAAAAGTAGGTTGTAGCAGCTCGCTAGAGGAGAATGATAAAAGTGAAAAACAACACAGATGAGCAGAGAGATAATTTTCACTTGAAAAGAAGTCACGAAGGAGATCATTCCAAGTGGGGAAGAAATTACCTCTTGATTCCCCTGTGACTTGAGGGTGGAGATGGTGATTCTCAACAAATCCCAAAGGGCTAGGGTGGAGGAACTATTCATGGGAAAATTCTTGGAGAACTTTGGGACAACTTTTGTCATGTATGTTTGATTGGTTGTGGTACTGGACTCCCCCAAGTTGGGTGGAACTTGTGTGTTGAGTTTTTAGGGTGGAGACAATGATTATAGTGACTCCTTGTGCGCATGTTACTTGTAACTAAATTTAAGGGTGGAGGTGGAGATATATCAAGAGTCCCTCGAGCAACTGAATGTTGTGGTTTATCCCTTGAGAAAAAAATCCCTTGCGCCTCTGGAATTTAGATCACGGGTGATAGATGCAAGAGAATTGGCTGCAACTATCTACGTTTGGGTGGAGAGTCATAGTCCCATATTCAGTTTCCCCGAGATTTATAATATAAGTGTTTCTTATGTGTTTTTCCCTGTGATGAATAGGTGATGCATTTCTGGTTTGCGACAGTGTGTACAAAACACATGACTATGATACTATTATTATGTCATTTACTAACATACTGTGCAATGTTTAAAGGCATTGGAATAGATTATAAGAACCATGATATAATTGCAGTGATATTTAGCATGATAAATTTTTCTTATTGCAATATGATTATTACATTCACAACAACTTGAATTGATATGGTTTATGCTGCAATGTGTTAACACTGAGGATTTCCTCCTCTCTTATTCTTATTAACCTACGTTCTTATATGAGGTACCTCTTCGAACCCTTGGTGATGCCCATTCTAAAGATTGGGTCAATACATCCGTTTTACTTAGGATTCAAAACAATAGGTCAATATTTTGTGTTGTGTAAACATTAGAGAAATTTTGAGGTCTAAAATGGGCCTCCTAAGAAAAATGTACAACCAAAATAAACTTTATAAGAACCAATAGGATTCAAGATCATGATGTCAACCATGGGGGATGATTCAACATTTTTGGCGTAAACAAGTAAAAATATTAAAAATAATAAAATAATAAAATAATAAAACTACTTTTTCAACTTGTATTTTCAACTTACCTCCCTAAGGTTTAACTCAAATTTTGAGCGGGAGTACTTGTTGGATTCAAAATTTAATTCCTCATCTAAGTAGTATCTGTGTTGCATACTTTTGATTGAACCTATTGCATGAAAAATGAGAAATACATGAAAAATGTGATTGCAATCACATTTTTTCAGGTATTTATCATTTTTCTTGTAGCAGGGTCCATCGAAAGTATGCAACATGGGTACTCCTTGAATGAGGAATCAAATTCTACATCTAACGAGTGTTCCCGCTTGAAATTTGAGTAAACCCATAGGGATATAAGTTCAAAATATGAGTTGAAAAAATAGTTTTTTATTTTTTCCCTCTAAAATTTGATTATGTAATGTAATATTATTTTATTATTTCCACTATTATTTTATAATTTCCTTATGAGGCCCATTTCAGACCTCAAAATTCCCCTAATGGCACATTCTCTTGAAGCATGGATTACTTGGGATTATATCCTTGCACTTTATACAAGATTGCAACTCTGAGTTACAATTTATTTGACATAGACTCACAGGGTCAGGAGCCATATCGGTCGCTACATTCCTGCTCGTTGTGTAGGATAACATTTATGTACTTGTATGTGCAAATATGGTCAGTTAGTGGCTGAAATATGTGCTTGGTAGCACCGTGGCATGAAATTTGAGTATTGAATGCTCTTTATGAGTCACCAAGCCTGCAGTAGAGGGAAGCTAACAACCATCGGTGCTACCATACCTAGAATTCCCTGCCCCTAAAAAGGGAATAATTTTAGGTCTGCGATATTATCCATATACCTATCCATAAGTCTCTTCTTTATCATTGGATTTAGAAAGAAATTAGGGGAATTTTGAGGTCTAAAATGGGCCTCCTAAGGAAATTATAAAATAATAGTGGAAATAATAAAACAAGATTTTATTACATCATCAAATTTTAGATGGAAAAATGAAAAAAACTATTTTTTCAACATATCTCCCAAAGTTTTTACTTAAATTTTGAGCGGTAGTACTCGTTGGATGAAAAATTTATTTCCTCATCCAAGGAGTACCCATGTTGCATACTTTTGATGGATCCTACTACACGAAAAATGAGAAATACATGAAAAACATGACTGCAATCATGTTTTCATGTATTTCTCATTTTTTGTGTAGCAGGTTCCATCGAAAGTATGCAACACGGGTACTCCTTGGATAATGAATTAAATTTTACATCCAACAAGTACTACCATTCGAAATTTGAGTAAAAACTTAGGGAGATAAGTTGAAAATACGAGTTGAAAAAGTAGTTTTATTATTTTATTATTTTTTAATCCTCTTACCCTTTTACTTAAAAAATGGTGAATCATCCCCCATGGTTGACATCATCATCATGAATCCTATTGGTTCTTATAAATTTCATTTTGGTTGTACATTTTTCTTAGGAGGCCCATATTAGACCTCAAAAAATTCCCCTAATGGAAATTCCTATTGCCTTGAGGAGGTTGATCTCCTTGTAGTTATTTTGGCACCATATGCTTTATGGTTTCTCCTTTATGCTTGCGACATGTATCTGGTCTTTAAAAGAGACCTACAGACCTTTAAGTCGATATATGATGGATTCGGGTGAGGCATTGAAGAGCTTGGGGACCACAGATCCTTGAGGGACATGATTGATAAGTCCCTGACTTGTATGGTCAAGTCCATGATAAGTGTTCTTGGATGAAAACACTGTGAACCTGAAGAGAGAAACTTAGATGTAAGATCAGGAGGGATAACACTAGTGGGTGCCTTAGTAAACTTCAATGGCCATAGTTGAACTCTGGTGAAATTCCAGACGTTTATAGAACTATCACAATAGAGCCATTGTTAGAGCTACCTTTTAAATGTCATATAGTGTAGGAAGGGAGAAATACCTTATGAGAACCACCAGATTAGAGAACGAACATATCACTCATGGACCAAGTTCCAGCCAAAAACTTCTCAGGTGGGATATGGGAATCACCTTGCTACGAATGGATCCCCTGCAAAAAATAGGCATAAGGATCAACCTTAAAGCCGACATTTGTTCAAACCTTATCTGAATGGAAAGACAAAGCCTTGGCGTGGAAGCTATATATTGGGTAGTCTGATTACACCATATCACATAGGGATGAGTGGAAGGATGATGCATCCCAGAGGTTGTATCCCATAAGATCAAAGGAGGAGTGATCTTCAAAGGTAACGTGATGACATGGGGACAAGACACGATTGCCTCCACACTATCCCGATTGCTATTGCATTGGCGCGGGGCAGACCCATGAGATAGGTCAAACTAGATGATTTTCCATAGTAATTCACAAAAGAAGTAGGGTGTAAGGACCAGAACAACTCACCACCGAGATGGTGTGGTAGGAGTGTACTTGGGGTGCAACCGCACCAACCTCCCTTGCAAGTTGACACGTGGAGTGGAGCTGTGAATCTATGGTGTCGAGAGGAAACCATGATCCAGTCGTGATTGTTGTCACACAAAGGAGTGACCCACTCGTACACATAATCCCAGAGACTATTGCCATGGAAGCTTGAAAAGGGCACACGACAGGGGGAAGCGGAGCGACGTGAGCTCAGGATATGATGGTGGAAACTTAAGCTCGACATTCCTGCTATTGGTTGAAGAGTAGAACCCTTATAGGTCAGCCAGATGGGTCAACCCCAAAACATTTACAAGCACAAAAGGGAATAGAGCGGGGGCAATGGGCCCAATATAAAGGAAACATTACTGATGTATTACGGTCCATCAAGTGTGTATATATATATATATATATAGACACACACACACAAATACACACACATACATACATACTTACATACATACATACATACATACATACATACATACATACATACATACATATATGTACATATACAAAATTAAATAATATAAAGATTGATTAAAAATTATAAATTTTTTAATTTTGGTTTTTTAATATGAATATTTTTAAATTTGGTGTACTTGTTGTAATTGTTAGTATTTTAAAAAGAATGTAAAATGCTCTAGGTATATTTGGAAATTCAGATGGAAAAATCCTTGGGAGGGGAAATTTGGTCTCAAAAATATTAAAAAGCCTAGGCTAGTCCCTTGGTCTTCGAAGGTATTGAGGGGCATATTTGGGGTTTAAACTCCCCTGGCTCCTCCCACTTGGTTGTTCTGAAGTATATTTCCTATGTTTCATTTGGTTTCTTGTCCTTTTATCAGATCTTGGTTGATACTTGTGCTCTTGGGATCCTCTGGCAGTGGTCCCACTAGTATCTCTGAATCTTTTGATTCTCTCTCTCTCTCTCTCATACCTATCTATTGCTTTGTCACCTCCCAACTCATACTTTCATGTTCCCAATAATTTTCATTTCCCTCAGTTGCGAGTAACATTTATTTTGTGTTGGTCTTTGCTCACCAACAAATCCCAGAGAAAGAGATCGCTCAAGAAGAGGCAACATGGGTTTCATCAATAAATTCTTGAGCCTAGGAAAAAGTCCAATCCTCAATAGACAGATATAAAGAATATTTCCCCTTGGTGGCACAATAAAATTTATTCGACATTGAAGAATAATTGATCAACGAGAGGTATGAAAGGTCATATTCTGAAATCTTAGAATAATTCGAGAATCGTTTTTTTGGGATTGAGTTTTGTTTTCTATGTAATAAAAATATGGTTTCTTTGTTCACAAATATTGTATTATGAAAGTTTATTTTCTATAAATTGCATATCCTTTTAAAAACACTTGAAAATGGATTAAATCTTGGCATGCTTTATGGATTCCTCATAAATGGTCAATCCCAAAATGTTACATCATTTACTGTAGATCAAGGTACCTAAATATTGGATCCTCTAAAGGAGCCATGTTTCCTCCAATCTACAGGGGGAACATCTACCCTTCACTCAATGTGGATTTGCAAGAAATTCTAATAGCTAAAATATATTGTTTCATAAGAAAAATATATTGTTTCTGCATATCCAATGTGGGATTGACAAGTTCCTTAAACTTTAGGATTTGGGGGAGGGGAGGTGGGCATAAAATGAAGTTGGTGGAAGTAGAAATCACTCACACCATTCAAAACATATATGACTCTCTAGATATTCATTTGGATCAATCTTACTTTGTAATTCTCTCTACAAATTAGACTCCTTAGGACTATTTCATGGTTTCATCTACACGATTCACCACTCTCATGTTAACCAACATTTCTTTTCTCCGCTAGAGAAATTCACAAAACTCTGCTTCCGAACCACTTCCTCCTGCTCCGGCTGGAATCGATTGGTCATTGAACCATGTTCGATCTATTAGGTTTGTTTGGATTTTCATTTGAAATTACTGAATTCATTGTGCCAAGAGGCTCATTCTACATCCCAATGTGAGGGCGATGTGTAGCTTCGTCCGTGCTCAACTTGGAGTTGGCACGTGTCCCTTAAAAATATACTTTAAAATAAAAATTTGTCAACTATAATAGAAATACAAATGATTATAAATATATGGTTGGTTTTAATTAAAAGCATTATAAAAGATCAATAAACTTACTTGGTTCATTGCTAATATTACAATCCAGAATGAAAAAAAAAAGTGGTAAAAATATTTCAATTTCACTTTGGAAATTATAAATAAAAAATTTCTATCTTTATATTAAATAATATAATTTTATTTTAAAAAATTCTATTTCTTTTATAATTATTTCAATGTAAAATTTAAAAAATTATTTGAATATATGTGTGTATGTGTGTGTGCGCGCTAAAAAAGAAAAATTAATTAAAGGTAAAAAAAATTAGTTAATTTTTAATAAGAAATACGTGTAATTCATTCAATTTTTAATATAATAATAATAATAATAATAATAATAAATTATTCAAAAATACAATTTAAACAATGAAAAATTATACATAGTTTATATATAGAGACATAAAACCTCTGTAGGATTTATTAAATCTCTTTGACATATAAATATTTTTTCAAGTTTGGCATTTTAAACAAAATTTTGCATATAATGAGATTTAATCCCTCTCGACTCTTGATAGATTAAAGGTTAAGATGGGTTTATACCAATGTATATCTAATATTCCATATCCTAAATCTAAAAATATTTCTTCAATTTTTTTTAACATAGTTCAAACCCAAGGAATTAATTCAAATAGTTTTCACCGAGGAATTATATGCATGTTTATTTATGCAGATGGAATCTATCCTTTAGTGGTCTGTTACCGCTAAAACTAGAAGGGGTCCTAAAAGGGGATCCTTGAAGGGAATCTATGAGGTTAAGGGAAACAATGGAGCAATAACCCACTGTCGCCTCAGCTATGGCTTCCTACTCTTTACAAAATTTCAACAATAGGAGCAGATTCGTTATAATAAGGATCCCAAAATGAATGGATCAATGATAGGGTGAGAGGTGATCTTGGAAGCCTATTAAAAAGAGAGGCTCAAATGTATGGCTTGATTGTTTTGGAAGGAAAGGTTGAAGGCTCTAAGGGAAGGGCTCAAGGAGATTTTCAAGGTCTAGGTTTAGGTTATGTATCTTATAATGGAGGTCCCTAAGCCTTAAAACTCTTGTGAAGACTTGGATTCCAAGTGATCTTCGAAGAATTGTCCTTGATAATGTGTGGGATCACATGGGACCAAGTGGACCCAGGGTTAATTTAAGGGGGTAGGGTTTAGCAACCGATGATATACTTGACCTAATACATAATGAGAAAGGGACCAAATAATGAATTTTAATCCAGGGCATTGTGAGGATCAATGATGAGGTTTATAGCATAAGGAAACCAAGGGAAAAACTCTATCTCGAGGCTAGGGCTTGAGGCATCTCAAAATCCCACTGTCATAATTTCTTCAAAAATGGAGGGCACCTAGGATAAACCCTTGTGCAGAAGATCCCAAGAGATTGAATTTTTTTAGTGGGAGATCGACGAGATAAATGATGCCCTAGGAGACCTAATGGGCTAGTCCTATAAAAGAAGAGACGAGAGAGGAAAATTAGGTTAAGGTGATTACCTTATGGTAGACCAATGCCTCATCGTTTGGGGATATTGGAGTCAATAGGAATTATGACTATGGATTTTGGATTTTTATGTCAAGGAGGCCTCAAAGACAACTTCACTTAGTATTAGGGTAGCAACAAAAGCAACTTCAAAGAATTTATACTTCGTTTTGTAAATATAGATGGCTTGTCAAGATTAATTTCAACGATGAAACATCCTTAGGAACTTTCATTAATTATACATGGCCCATACATGGAGCAACACTATCTAGAAACAAAATTTCCAAAACTTCGCATAAATGGATGCAGTAAATTAGCCCTAGTATAGCGAAATCCCAATAACAATGTATGTGAAAAAAAATAGAGAAAGGATAGGATTAAATTTCACTTACATGTATAAGATTATATCCAACCATCAAAAATTTTCCACTCAAGAAGCACTAATATAGGAGAAAATGATCCAAAGAAGGATAGCGAAGTTATCTAAGGAGATAAAAGTTCAAACCAAGTGATGATGCTAAAAGTAAATCACATCGCTTGTATTTATACACTTATAATGAGTTCGATTTATCTAATTAGGCCTAATTTAGCCCCTAGAATAAAGTAATGTACAAGATAACTAACTTTTGGTGACAAGCCCACCAAACTAGCTCATAATCAAAAGAATATGTCTCTCAAGAGGTTGAATGATCAATAATACACATCGTTGGGCCTTAAAGGAGGCCTGATGAAGTCCATAGGTGTCATAATGTGTAATAGGACTCCCAAAAGAAATGGATAAGGGGATGGCCCATCGTTTTCCAAATAATAAACTCGTGGTGCTCCCAATGGGTGTGGGGGAACACAAGTGAGCTCATGGGTCTCCAAACAGATTGAGGATTCCTATAGACCATCTACAAGGGCTCGGATGATGGTGTAAGTGATGCCACAACCTCATACATGTCCTGGTTCATCTGCCAAGTGCATAATGTAACTGTGGGTCTGGCTAGGAATGGTGAACCAGGTGCATCTTCCTCAGCCAATAGGTGAACCACGAGAAATATATGAATGAATATAGGGATCCATGGAATGTTTTCTGCTTCTGTGGAGGCCCGTGTCTCTCTACACATAACCTATATGTTCAAATGTAGCCCTTTGGAGGGTTAGGAACCCATATAGGGAGATCAAACCCAAAATGGAGACCATTTGCAATCCTACATAAGATCCAATGCGTCTCCTTGCCTTCCAATATACCAAGTTATCAGATAAATCAAGTAAAATAGTTTACAAACCATGGAAAATAGGTGGGAATTTCATAATGGAACACCCTTCCATATTGGGATTTGACATGTGCTAATGTCTCCAAGATCCAAAAGGGGTTAACCAAGCACCTTATTAGGTGGTTTCTATTTCAAATGGGATGGTATGTTCATGGTACATCCTTCAAATGATGATGACATGTGATAAAAGTGATGGAAATGAGAGGGGAAATCCTGGGTCACATGCCAGGGTACAAGGGTAGCTAATAAAGGGAATCCTGCACTTGGGTAAATAATGTATAGGAGGAAGAAATAATGGTACATGATTTTCCCCTGCCTTAATTTTTCCACCCTTTTTCATATGCCTTTTTCCTTTCCTGAGTTTTCTTTAGCAAACTGCTCGAGGATTAAGGAATAAGAACATGATGTGTAAAGTGTAGCAGTGGATATCCCCTTTAAGGTTGGGAACTTCATTTCTCACCAAGGGTTGGGACAATTATGGGTTTGTGAGTGATAGAGGAGGATCATATAGGGCCTATAGGAGCCAGGGTGATGGCCATGGAATGGGGAAGAGCTCATGAAACAGATTTTTCCCACATGCTAAATGTTTTTTACCTGACCATATTTTTCATTTTATGGTACATTTTCCTGTTGAATGTGGCCAATTATGCTTTTTATTTTCTTTTTAGCTGCACCAACCTTTGGGCGTCATTCCAAGCCTAACACAAACTATGGAAAAAGGGAGGGGGAGGCTAACAATATGTGGACCTAGGTGGGAGGAATGATGAATGAGGTTATAAGGAGTGGAGGGGGAGTGATATATGTGGATGAGGGAGTGGGACTACACAACCAAAGTTAGGGTTTCCCATGCAGTACAATCCCCAAATTCCAAAGGTCAGTGCAAGAGATCCCACGGGACGAAGGTCCAAGGTTAATATCCCAAATAGGTCTAGGGGAAAAGAGCACAAATCTATCCCACTCCTTCAGCCAAATCCCCCCATTAATCCATGCCCAAGAGTTCCCATTATAAGTAAACCATAATACTCAATTACCAAATAAAAAGGCATACCTTTACGTTTGGGAGGCCCACCTTAAAACATAAAATCATTGTATATGGGCGAGGGACCACATGGATGGCTTAGGTGGTGGATAAATCGCACAACAAGCTATTTCGTGGCTACAACAGGTTGTTGGCTTCCGGCTGAGGACCATCTTGGAGAAAAAAAATCTCTTAGGGATATCACCCATAAATTGGTGGGTAACATGGCCCTCGTCCAAATCCTCAAAGGGTCTTACCATTGTGGAATGATAAATACTTCATGAAATGTTATACTTGTCAATTCAACCCCAGTTATCAATGGGAAGAAGAGATATGTTGTAAAAAATGTTTCTTTTATGCAACCAGACACTCCCTTGAAGTTGGCGAATTAATTGAAAATTGTTGGGGTATTTAATGTGGGTTATTTGGGCTGAAACTTATCAAATGCATGTCTAGAAACCATATTATTTCGGTTCCACTTCTTAATATGCTACAAAACATAGGTTTTTATTCTTAAATAAAATCCATATTATGTAAGCGACAGAGCTGGGCGCATCATCATGGCTAGATGCTAGTCAATTAGGTCTATCTGGTTTGTGGAATAGAAGGAGTATATCCTTAAATTGTGTCTGAAAGGAACTTATCTATCATTGATGGAGGATTCTTCGGTTTGGAATGGATGTTTCAAGGGAGACCGACTGTAGGTTAAAGAAATATATAATTACATGTCGTGGGCAAAGGCAGGGAAATAAAGCTCTATGGTTTCAAACAACCTGGATTTGGGATATTCCACAAAAGTTGAAGTGCTTTGTAACAAAATATTTACTTGGGATAATTTGATCAAAATAGGATTTATGGGTCTTGGCAGATGTTTTTTTGTTTTCACAATAGTGAAGATGCCACCCACCTTTTCCTATAGTGCCCATTTGATGTCTCTATGTGGATTGGGGTCTCCAAACATTAAACATAAGTGCCAACTGGGCCATATCATATATTGAGGGTTTTCAAGCTCTTTGGTTCAAGGATAACAATGTATATAGAGAAGTACCCTTCTATATCTCGTGGAGCATTTGGAGATGGATTTTTAATGATGTGATGCTTGAAGTGAGGGACATCTACACGAAGGCCTAGGCATACTTCTGGGAGATAGGTTTGGTAATGGATAAGATTACTAGTCACATCTATGATATGAAGGATGTGTGGGAAAGTTACCAAGTTGGTTTTTTTGATGGTGCTTAAAAAAATGAGAAATGTGGCAGTTGGGTAGTTATATCTTTCAGTTTGGGTGAGTTTTACCATTTTTGTTGGTATAGTGGGGTGGTCTCTAACACTAGAGTTGAAATTTTGGCTTTCTAGGGAGTTTTATTTTATGCCATTTGTATGGAGATTAAGGAGATGGACATATTCGACGACTCCAAAATGATCATCCAATGGGTGGAAATGAGATCAAAATTGGAGTCACCTATGCTAAAAAATTGGAAGCAGAGGATTAAGATTATGATAAGGTGATTTAAGAGGATTTCATTATCTCACATTAACTGTGTCCAAAACCAAGTGGCATATGGTCTTTCCAAGGAGGGTAGAAGTATCAAGTCAGGCCAAATCAAATTTACTCCTATTAAAAGTGGCTCCATTCAATAGTCTAGTTTTATATTATATTGAGAGCATGTTCTGACAGGCTTTTGAGGCCTCTATTTTGATTGAGCCAGTTTGTTTTTGCATAGAAGAAAAGAGCGACATCACCATCATTTTATTTGTTTGATCCACATGTTTATGTTAAATGGCTGCAAGGATATGAGTCACAAAAGTTTCTAATTAGGTTTATTTTTCTTCCGTAATTGATTTTAGTTTTAAAAGAGATTATGTGTTACTAGTTTAGGGATAGAGGTAAGAAGATAAACTGAATAGGCTATTCCATGAGGTCTGTAGGGATAAAATGAACATGCTATTCCATGAGTCCTTTAGGTATTTTCGATGTAAGAGGATGAAGAAAAATGCATATGTAACAAATTTTATTAATGAAAGTTGTGTTTTTCCTTTTTTGAGTTTTTTTTTGTTAATGCGGGTTTTATGTCAAAAAGGCTAACCAATGGAGGAGGTTACTTGCAGACAGTTGTTATGGGCGTTGATTTCAGAGCTTTTGTTGAAATTGTTTTCTAGAATAATGGGGACATTTCTCAGTCATGGCATCTGGATGGCTATTCATTCTTTGTCCTTGGGTACTGAGACAACATTGAACATCTTTCCTAGCTAAATTATTCTACCATAGCAAGAGCATATGATGATTGAAGGGCATTTTTAAATATTCCACTTTTTAAGTTTTAGTTTCTTTTTGGAATAATAATGATCACTTTCTAACTAAAAATGGGTTTATTTTTTTGCAGAATGGATGGTGGCCAATGGACTTAGACAAAAATGAAAGAATACAACTTGAGTGACATTGTTTCCCGCTGCACTACACATGTGTGAACCATGAGTTGAGTCATATTTCTTTTATTTTTCTTCATGTTGGATCAATAAAAAGTAATAGTATCTAGATATATAATGTTTATTTTTATTTCAAAAATCAAAATGTTTTTCTAAGACATGGTAGTCAATTCTAATTGATTATAGGAAATTATTCTAACAAACTGAACTTTTTGTGTGGAACAGGTTTATCCCAACTCATGGACAACTATTCGTGTGCCTCTGGATAATGTTGGGATGTGGAATTTGCGGTCATAGAATTGGGCCATAATGAAGACATCGACGATGACTCTTCGACGCTCCACCGCTTTCCAAACCTACCACATCTTTTGTTCACAGCCTTTTACTTTCAACTTCACTATGCATTCATGAGAAAATTCTAGAGCTTCCCTCCTCATCTATAAATTTGTAATTTTCCACAGCCTGACCATGCAAGCAAGGCAAGGGCCTATAATGCAATGAAATATCTCTAATTTTGCTCTCCATTGTAGTTTTTTATCTCTTTAATGTATTCTGCCAATTCTTGTTGTCTCCTGCTATTTCTTTGATGATTTTATTATACTATTGTGTACTATAATATCCATCAACTGATATTAGAGAAAAGGGTTGTGAGTGTGGATACCGCTGTGGATTTTTTTTGTGTGGTTAACGTGGAGTTGCTGGTCAAAAGAGACAGTGACCTTAGCTATGAGTGATATTGTTGCTTTCTCGGAGCATAGTTTTTAAAACCGATTGATCTGAAATAGAAACTAGTCAAACTGGTTGGTTCATTATCCTTGGCCATCAATCCGGTTGAAAAACCCATTTTTTTGAGTGACTCACCGATTTTTTGGTATGACTGGAAATAAATCGGCTAGTTTATGAAGGAACCGACCAATTTTCCCATAAATTGGATAGTTCCTTCATAAAATGGTTGGTTTATTGCCAGGTCAGCTACGAACCCCACATAATGTAGTTTTGTGAGTTTTGAAGATGTTTTGAGGGAAATTTGGGGTTATTTCCCTCCAAAAATAACCCCTCTAAGAAAAATATGTCTTCCTTCTCACTTTCCTCACACATATCAACCCTAGCAACACTGGAAATCAATGGTAATATTAAATTCTTAAAGTAAAAGTGACATTTTTTTTTTCATTTTCATCCTTTTACTTAATTTTTTAACATTACCATGAAATGATTCAGGATGTTTGAGTGGTTTCGACCTCATTGGATTTCATATAGAGAAACAATAAATTTAGAGTTCACTCAAATTCAACAGACTTAATGGTTTTCAGGATTTCATGGTTTGGGGGTTTGCAATGTTTCCATTTGATTCTATCATGCATGGGGGTATGAGATTGGAATTTTATCAAGAGCATGGAGCACTTTAAGAATCTTGATGTTCGTGGCATTGATTTTTGAAATTTGTTGATGTTGGTGGTATTGATTTTTGAATTCCTCTACCATGGTCTTAACAAGAATGTACCCTTCACTCAAAGGAAAACAATTGGTTATGCATACTAAGATTTTTCTACCACATTATAAGTTTGAGGCCATGAACCCTTCACTCAAACCAAAATCACTGGTTAGGAATGCTAAATTTTTTCAATTTATATCATATTATAAGGTTGAGCAATTCAAGTCCGAAGTCTTTGAGTGAGATGATGTTTATGTATCTCTTGCTGATGATCCCATTTTAGTAGAATTGAATAAATGATGGGTTTCATGAGTGATCATGTTGATCAATGATTAGTAGTTTTGATGTGTCTATTTATGCTACTACTACTACCACTATTGGTAAGGTTGCAAAGGAATTTTAGGAGTCCTCAAACACTCGACCATATTATTTATGTAGCCCCTGTTGATGATCCCTTGTCTATTAGTGGTGATGAGTTTGATCATGATGAGGAGTGATCATGCTGATCATTTATATGTAGAATCATAGTATTCCAATGACCCTATAGCTTATAACATTGTTTTTGGAATCTAGAGGCCATTTAGAGTCTCATTGATTATGTATTTTTTTTTTAATATGTATTGCACTCGATGCCAATTTGATATATTCACGTATACATGGTATATAGATGACTAAAATTTGCATATTTTATCTCTATTGGTTTGGAATCATGGTTTTAAATCTTAAAAATAGTTTTTTTCATTAAAAAATAATTATTTCATGTATTTTTTTAAAGACCATTTCATTGAGGTTTGACCAGCCTCAGTTTGAAACCTGGTTTGATAGGTGGACCGGTCCAGTCACCGGTTCTAGTTTTTAAAACTATGGCCTGAAGGCGTAAACTGTTGGTGCTAAAGATGCTTAACTGTGGTGGATTCTTGTGCATACAGTCGTTTGGATTATGGTCGGGCCTCACAGTTGAAATTATCGTCCTCAAGGGCGATCCTCTGACGCAATAGCTCACATTTCCCACCACACTGTGTATTGAATTATACTGTTAGAGCCAGATCTGAGAAAGTGAAAGAATTGAATCAAAGGTGAACGATATCATTTAAGCATGGGAGATATGAGGTATTGCATGGAAAAATGAGTGTAAAGTTGGATTCTTTTTGTGTCATGAGCTTTTTTGGGTTGAATATTTAATTTGTGGACACGAGTGTTGGAGTGCATTTTTAAAAGGCCAAGCCATAAGGATTTTTTTTGTTACTACGGTAAAACATACAAATATATATATATATATATATATATATATATATATATATATATATATATATATATATATATATATATATATATATATATATATATATATTTTCACGATGGGAAAACCTATCATAACTCAATTGTAAAACTAGCAGTGAGGACAACCATCTCTGGCTGCTATCCACGAATGCAGGTTGACTCATCACCGTTATTCAAGGAAAACCACACCACCTGGAATAACCCGCTGGTGGTCCGTAGAGGGGTAGGATTTCACTCTTGCCAGATGCCTCTAGGTCTTGGGTCGTTAGTTTGTTTCCTTACGTCCGAGGAAGACGAGCTCTTAGCCAAGTAGAAGCAGTTTTAAGGCATACTAAGGCATATATGTTTTATAGTTACGTTAAGTTTGGTTTCTTTTTTTTATTAATTAAAAAAAAAATTAAGGCGTTATATGTGAAAAGTCATTATTTTTTATATGATTTTTTTTTAAAACGAGATATATTTTTTGGCCCCTCATTCAAAAGTTAGTAAGCTTTAATATTTAAAGTCTCTCACCTCAGAAGCAATGTTTTTTTATTTTTTTTGGAGTGTGAATTTTATTGAGAATGGAGACAACATTAATTGACATGGAGAAGTTGAGCGGGGCCATTTTTTCCCTATGGAAATCATAGATGGAGGATATACTGATTTTAAAATATCATTATTTTCTGATTTAGGGTATGGAAAATAAAACCTCATCGATGACATATGAAGAATGGAAGAAGCTCTATGATCTATATGAGAAGAAAAAAACATCAAACAAAATGTTCTTGATGAAGAAGATTTATAATATCAAGATGAAGGAGGGTGATTCAGTTGTTGAGTACTTGAATGAATTCAATATTACTATTCGTAATCTTGCCTTTGTTAAAATGATTCTAGATGATGAAATTAGAGCTATCTTGTTAATGTGTTCTATGTCATACAACTAGGAAAATTTAATTGTAGCTATGAGAACTTTAGTAACTATAGGGACCCTAAAGTTTGATGATGTCAACAACAATTTAATTAATGAGGAGCTGTGATGCAAGTCAATTGTTGAAAACCAGGGAAGAGAATCTCTAGCTCTAGTTGATCATGGTAGGATAATTGATCGAGGTCAACAAGGGGATTCAAGATCAAGAGGTCAATCAAAATCAAGGAGGGGTCGGCTCATCCACTTTTATTGTGGAAAACCCGGGCACATGAAGAAAGAATGTCGAGTTTGGAAGAAAGGAAAAAAAGACTGGAAACTGGCCAGTAAAAATCACAAGTCATCCAACACAAATAAAGGTGATACTACTGCAGTAGTCACAGATGGTGATGCGTTATTTACTGTTTAAATAGAGGATGCATGTTTATATACATCTAGTAGTATCTTTTATTGGATCCTTGATATTGGGGCATCTCACCATGTAACCCCATGCAAAGATGGTTTTTTTGCATATAATCTAGGTGATTATGGTAAAGTTCATTTGGGGAATAATCACTTTTGCAGTATTGTTGGAGAGGGAGATGTCCAGATCAAGATGAATGATGGACAAGATATATTTATGAAACAAGTCAGACATGTACCCAAAATGTGTATGAGTTTGATATCTATGGTACACAATGGATGATGAAGGCTATTACACAAGTTTTGGAAAAGGACGCTAGAAAATTAGTAAAGGAGCATTGGTTGTGGCCAAAGGACCCAAGATAGGAACATTATATACAATGAATACAGTGATAGGAAAATTAGATTTGTTTGTTGTCACAAAATAAGGAATATCAACAAATATGTGCCATAAGCGCTTGGGTCACATGAGCGAGAAGGGATTATAAATCCTTGTTGGTAAAATTTCACTATTGGGTTTGAAATCATATAATCTTGATCTTTGTGAGAATTGTATATATGGTAGACAAAGAAGGGTTTCATTCGTTAGAGGTGGCCATGAAAGAAATAAAAATTCGTTAGAATTGATAAATTTAGATGTGTTTGGGTTTGTTAACATTAATTCATTAGGAGGAGCATCATATTTTGTAACATTTATAGATGATGCATCCATGAAGGTTTGGGCCTACCCTATGAAAAGTGAAAGTGAAGTGTTTGAAATATTTAAAAAATTCCATGTTGTTGTTGACAGAGAGTCTAACAAATTGTTCAAGTGTCTAAGAACAAATAATGGTGGAGAATATTTCTCAAATCTATTCAAGGAATACTATAACAAGTTTGGCATAAATCATGAGAATATTGTGCCTTGTACTCCCCCAAAAAATGGTGTTTCAACGCCATTATGGAGAAAGTGAGGATTATGTTGTCAAATTCTGGTTTGGAGAAGCATTTTTGGGTAGAAGCAATAAGGAAAACTTGCTATCTTATAAACTAATCTATTACTACAACCTTTGATGGCGGCATCCCTAAAGAAGTTTGGACTGGTAAGAAGTTGAATTATTCTCATTTGAAAATATTTGGATGTGAATCGTTTGTACATATTCCCAAAGAAAATATAATTAAGATAGATGATAAATCTATGAAATGCATTTTTCTGGGATATGCGAATGAATAATTTGATTATCGTCTTTGGGATCAAGTCAAACATAAAATTATTAGAAGCGGGGATGTAATATTTAATGAGCCAGAAATGTTTAAGAGGTATATAGGTGAGTTGGAGGTCAATAAAGTTATTGATAGATTTGAAGAGCAACATGAAAACATCCCACCAATGCAATAAAATGGACAACAAATTCAAGAGCATGAAGAACATCAAGTGGAATGTGATGAACATCAAGAAGAAGGAACTTTTTAGGAACCTTTACAGGAGATTCAATCTGATAACTCACCACCACAGTTGGTTTGTAGATCTTCTAGGCCTCATAAGCCTTCACAAAGGTATCATCCTTCAAACTATATTTTATTAATTGATGAAGGTTAGCCTAATTTTTTCAAGTAGCTTGTAAAGTTGAGTATAATAAAGAAAGGATGAAAAAATGGAGGAAGAAATGAAATCTTTGTTGGAAAATCAAACTTTGGAATTGGTGAATCTCCCAAAAGGTATAAAATCTCTACAAAACAAATGGGTATACCGGATTAAGCATGAAGGTGACGAAAAGAAGGAGAGGTATAAAGCAAGGTTGTTGGTGAAGGGATTTTCCCAAAAAGAAGGTATTGAATTGATTGATATTTTCTCACCTGCTGTCAAAATTTTATCCATTAGAGTCATTCTTGGTATTTTTGTTGCTTTATACTTAGTGTTAGTATGAATCTTAATCGCAAGTGTACGAAAAAAGACCACTTTAGCTGTGCATAAAAAACAACCCTAACAACAAAGATGGCTGCCAATATCTTCAGATATGCAATTAGGTGATCAAGATAAATGCTGAAGAAATCTAGATCTATGCATCAAAAGACATTAAGAAATAAATAAAAACGAGATTTACTCCATGCATCCTGTTAGTATGAATCTTAAATTATTCCAAGCGTACGAAAAAAGACCACTTTAGCTGTGCATAACAACAACCCTAACAACAAAGATGGTTGTTAATATCTTCAGATTTGCAGTTAGGTGATCAAGATAACTGCTGCAAAAATCTAGATCTATGCATTAGAAGACATTAAACAGTAGAAAAACAAGATTTACTCCATGCATGCAATAGACAAGACAAGAATATGTTGAAGGAATTTTGTATTAGGGGCACTTGGCAGGAAAACACAGGAGGGTGTTCCCAGTTCTCCTCAATGGGATGGGTTCTTGTAAGTCCTCAGCACTTCAGATCTAAAATTCTTCTCTCTTGATGGTGTAGAAAACCCAGACAAAACACGGTAGCAAAATATGACTGTGGTGGTGGATCAATAGTCAGACCAAAAGTATACATTCAGAGTGATATTTAGGCAACAAAAGGTGATAAATGAATGGAAAAACCCTTTTATTTATAACAAAATATTGAGTTAGTCTAAATATTGGTGCATAATTAAAATATTATTAACCAAATCAAGATCCAATTTTTATGGAATATTTTATTATATTTGTTGGAGGGAAAAGGGATTTTACTTGGGTTAAATCCTTTTATTTGTAAATAATAAATAAATAAATGATTTATTTATCATTTTAAGGATGTGGTTGAGTAATAATCAAATAAATAATGATTTATTTAATTATTTATGGGTGATTTAGTCATATTTAACAGATAATATTATTTAAATAAGGTTTAAATAACTATTCTTTAGGAAATAATAAGATAAATAATGGTTTATCTAATTAATTTCCTTGTTTTGTGTTAAATATAACTAGGAATATTAATCAAACTGCTGTTTAATTAATTATTCCTTGAGGAAAATCAAACAAATGTAGATTTATTTAATATTTCCTCATGGGGTTTTGACCATAAACAACTTAATAAAGGTGGTTTACTAAGTTATTTTTATAGTGAAAGCAATTTTACTTAGGGTAAAATTTGTCTTACATGGTGTACTTGGATCCATCTAATGATAATAGGTTAGATGACCAAAAAATGGTGTAAGATATTGCCCCCAACGTTCGAGCATTAGGAGCTAATCGTATGACCAAAGTACGTTTAAGAACTCAATCACTAGACACCGAAGGGGAAATCAAAGAGAGAGAAGTATAAGGTAGACCAAAGTGCTGAAGGACTAGACCCTGAGGAGGTGAGACTTATGTTTGGTCAATTTAGTGTGTCCTAAATTGCTACATTTAATTTGTCAATTCGGGATTCGTAAGCTGACGAAGTGTGGCGCACTATATGTGCAAGATAACCTATCTCTTATTTTTTGTCGTTTTTGGATTTTTATTGATCTTGGTTGGTTTCCTAATGTGAGATGGAAATTCTAAAAGACAAGTATGATTATGAATATTCAAGGCAATGATGTCCTTTATAATGATTTACCAAACTTCAAACTTCAAAAGGATTTTGAAACATACAATGACAAAATTAAAAGGAAATGAAAATGTATCACTATTCTAATTAAACAAACAATGAACTATTGATCATGAAAACCATTATCCTTGCTGTTGTCCAAATACAAAAGAAACTATGCTTAAAGAAATCCAAGAATTGCAACAAAGTAAATCTAAATCAAATTACATCAACTTATATTCTGATCCCTCACCATTAGTCCAGCTATGGCTTTCGGAGGTAACCATAAACAACTTGAGCAATCTGATATCTAATTTGCAGAAAAAGAAACTAATATCAAACTACACACTCATACTTCAATCCCTCACCATTAGTCCAGCTATGGTTTTCGGAGGTAACTGAAAATGACATGAGCAATTTAATATATCTAACTTGTAGAAAGTAAACTAATATCAAACTACACACTCATACTTCAATCCCTCACCATTAGTCCAACTATGGCTTTCGGAGGTAACTGAAAATGACATGAGCAATTTAATATATCTAACTTGCAGAAAGTAAACTAATATCAAACTACACACTCATACTTCAATCCCTCACCATCAGTCCAGCTGTGGCTTTCGGAGGTAACTGAAAATGACATGAGCAATTTAACATATCTAACTTGCAGAAAGTAAACTAATATCAAACTACACACTCATACTTCAATCCCTCACCATCAGTCCAGCTGTGGCTTTCGGAGGTAACTGAAAATGACATGAGCAATTTAATATATCTAAATCTAACTACTGAAGCAAATGTGCAAGACCGAAATAAACAAATAGTAGCCGAAATTAAAAAAACTAAGAAAAAGAAATCAAGCAGAAGGACAATACATCTCATGTCATTACTGGCAAAGATGTGCAAAAATGCCCTGGGTCAGCCATGAAAATTATGCTTAAAAAGCTATGTGATTTTAAAGCAATCTAAGTAAGGAAATATGACAAAACAAAATTGAAAGCAACTTATCTAGGAACATACAAAGCCTCATTGGATACAGGGCTCTCTCGCTACCAATTTCCAGTTTTCCCTTCTGCAGCCCAGTTTTAATCAAAACGGCATCAAAGAACTGAATTTCTCTATTAAAAAGAACTCACAAATCTACATCCCATTCCATCTTGAACTTTGTTACAAAAGACTTCTCTACTAATTTTTCCTTACTTCCTCATTACCTATGATAGGAGAAAGCTTCTCCTATTTATACAAAATATGAGGAGTCATCTCATTAATGGGAGTCCATGAATCTCTCTCTCCATCTCTAGAGTTACAATCAAAATAGGAAATGATAAGACACATGTCTTTCTAGAGTTTCAACACAACTAAGAGATGAGACACATATCCTCTTAGAGTTTCAATACAACAAGGAAGTGAGACACATATCATCTTGATCCCATAATATTCTCCAACCAAATTCGAATTTGGCCTTAGAGTGCCACATAAGGGTCTTCTAGAAGTCTCCTTTTGACCTACACATGTCACAAAACTCATAACACATATATAGATATATGAAACTATGTTAATTTTCTATTTTCTAATCATAAATTCACTTAAAATACATAAAATAAATAACTTTGGAAAACAATGATCCTAACCCATATATTTATGAAAATGGTTACTTGATGTAGGGTTTTAAGTCAAATGGCTATGAAATAAGAGCTAAATGGTTATGACATAATGGAAATATGTATGAATATGGAAGACACTTTTGAGACTCAACATACCCCCCAGCTGAAGTTGTTGCATGTCCTCATGCAACTATTGCAATGATTCATTTGTCTATGAGTTGATCTTTGACTCATATAGATTCGTTCCAAACTTTGCTTCTTGATATTTTCTTTTTGGCAAAGTATAATACATTTGATTGCAACATTTTTTTGAATGGTTGGTTCTTGTGTGACAACCATTTTTTTTTTTTTTTTTGAGCAATGGTTCTTGTGTAACAATGCTTTATTTTCTTTGTTGCATCAAAGTTCATGAAAACATTTAGAATCAATTACTTCATCAATGAATTGATCATTTGCAAGGCATATAATCTTTTGGATCATGTTGCAACAATAGTTGGTTGGGAAGTATATGTGGGTGGAAATGAAATGAAAATGTGTGATAGTGTATGACATGGATATGAAATGATGTCCCTTCCCCCCCCAACTAAAGATATGACAATGTGAAAAAGGGAGTGAAGAATTTTTCCAAAGTTACAATTTTAGCATTCTAATGAATTACATGACTAAAAATTAGAAAACGACATACCTTCACTTACCTTAAATGTGGATGAGTTGTGTATGTGTGGTGGCTGCAAAATTCTGATCATATTCTTCTTCAAGTGGCTGAACAAGAGGAGTCATGGATAAAGAGATGAGATGACGTTTTATTGCTTCTACTAAAACTTGCTGAATCTGCTCCAAAATGCTGAAAATAATAGTCTTCATGTCTTCAAAACTCATTGGCATAATTCCTACTATGTGAAAAGATGTTCTAATGTCGAACATAGTAGGAAATTGTTGACTTAGTGGCCATTAATGGATGCCACTAGTCAACACGAGAACTCTCACCATTGATGACAATGAGAGTCAAGATGCCCAAACACATCTTGCTAGGTACGAATGATTTTGCCGATGTCGAGTCACCTAGAAGATCTGACGAACAAGGGACATTAATGTATTCCCATTGTTTGTCAGCATGAGAACTTGCCATTAAGGCATGCAAGCCTCAAGGTGTTTTTACAAAGAACTTAGACTCAAAGGACTATGAACTCAATAATTTACATTGTAGCAGGGCTTATTTGTGGAATGAAAATGACAAGAAATGGAAGATGAAAATGGAAGATGGCAATGGAAAGTAGAAATAGCAATGGGCAATAAGCATGTGAATGAGCCTCTTGCTTTTATTTGTGGGTTATGAATGGACAAAAAAAAATGGAAAGTGGATGTGAATGTAAATGGAAAACATGAAGTGAAATGAGGTGAATGGTTTATTATGAGGTATGGATGTGATGGAGACAATAGTATCTGAAAGTTTTTCAAGTGTTTGGATCTGATTTTACATCAGCATATTTCCTCTTTGTTGCTGATCATCCTCTTATGAAACAAATTGGTCTCTTAGAGACACCATTCTCTTGTAGTCATTTGTCCTTCCTCCTGGAACCTGCAAAAAAACTAATACTTCTTCTGCAATGGAATGTAAGATTATCAAAGGAGAGAGGTGATCAATCTCTCTAGTTATGATATTTACACACAAAACTTAAGAATTTGTATTAATGAAACAAGTTCTCAAAGGAAAAATCAAAAGAATTTATACCTGTTTTGGAATTAGTGCCTCAAGTTGAATGTAGTTTCTTTTCAGCAATTTATTTCATTATTTACCATTTCAAACTCTAATGATGGATTTCTCATTGTATAGATCTTGTTGAGACCTTTCCAACGATACTTGAATCATCAAAATCTGATTTTGTATGAGAAAGTTAGGCTGATTTGAGCAATGAGGTTTTTCAGCTGCGGAATTGGACTTTAGCTGCGGAATTGGAGAACAGCTGCGGAATTGAACTTTAGCTGCAGAATGTCGACGGTTTCTGTAGCTAAAAATCTTGAATAAAAAGTTAGCCATTCATCCTTCATCATTAGTCCAAAATTAATCAATACCTTCAGAAAAGTGAGCAAATAACTTATTCATTTCATTGATTCAAAATTATTATTATTAATTTTTTTTAACAACAAAAGAGATGCAATTTTTTTTTTTTTTTTTTTTTAAATAATCAAAACAAAATTGAAAAAGAAAATTGCAAAATTTATTTATTTATTTATTTAAATAAATATTATATATGTTACATTTAAAAAAATATATATACATATATAATTTAAACAAAACAATTTATTAAATAAGAAAATTCAAAATAAAAATTAAAAACAAGAATGCCATTATTAAAAGATCATAACGCTCTGCAAATGCCATCTCCATAATGTCTCCACGTTTTTTTTTTTTACAAATGAGCACAATAAGCAAACAATAAACATAGGCCATGTCCCCATACGTTTTCTCAAATCCTCCAAGAAGAAATAGTTTATATCGTATATGATTTGTAAATGCCGTGGCAGAATGCTTTCTAACAGCTCCACATGTATTTTCTCCAAAGATTCACTATAAACTGTGTGATTTGTAAAGGAAAAT
Organism: Pinus albicaulis; assembly: GCA_034641835.2. Taxonomy (NCBI): domain Eukaryota; kingdom Viridiplantae; phylum Streptophyta; class Pinopsida; order Pinales; family Pinaceae; genus Pinus; species Pinus albicaulis. The sequence goes on from CM076577.1 coordinate 413,678,089, forward strand.
ACTTTCTTCACAATTTCCCACGCTCTGCTCCATTCTACCAGCATCCACATTAACTTAGGTACCGCAAGTGAAGGTTATGTATCATTGAGCTGTAATACTATCTTTTTAGGAAAATCATCTTCACTATTTCTATCGGATAATACTTGCTCCAAGGCCATTAACTGTGCTCTGTGCGAATGAAAAAAAAAATTGTCATTTTTTGGAGTAGTGCATGATTCCGTGATTTAGCAGACAAGCATGAAAGGTGGCGCTAGGTTGGTTGATTGGCTTCAATAGAATTTGATTTCAACTTGGATTCTTCTTCCTAGAGATCAGGAAACCGAATTATGGCTGAAATCAATCAAAGTGCCGTTCAAACTCTCCACTATTTTTTTTTCAGCACAAAAAAATACTTCTGGTTTATATAAGTGTACCAGGGCACAAAACTATGCAAAAACAAATAACCATATTTGGTTTTACAATATTCACTGTTTTCAAATCCACGGTCCAGAATTCCTCAGTTTTATAGCATAAAAAAAAAAACATCAGAAACTAACTCCTGTTTCTTGTTTACCGATTTACCTTCAGTCCAATAAAAAAGAGGTCTGATTTCAAAGTTCACATACCATCATATTGGTTCATGCCTTTAACAAGCTTTTAAAAAAACAGATTAACACTCATCCTTAAATCTATATCTGAATGAGTTCTAAATCTGAAATGAATTTCAAACTCTCCACTATGCAAACAGAGAACCGATTTTCCTCACGCGGCAGGCAAAAATGGCCTTCAAAGAACCGAGAAATTCTCCCAGACCGCCACAAATTTCGTAAAACAATTTCTGGGTTATCTAATTGACCACGTTGGCGAAAAAAATCATGTTTTATTTTTTCTAAATTCATCTCCGTTTGGCCAAATCGTGCTTTCAAAGTTTGACGTTTTTCTCTGTTTTGCGTTTTTCTGTTTGTGAATAATTTTTAACAAGATTCTTAATCCTTTCTGGATCGGAGTACTCAAGCTTGTCTTCAGTATTTCATGGGATTCAAAGTTTTGTTTCATTTCCTCGTTAACCTGCTCTTTTTCGTGACTGAGATTGGAACTAATAACATCTTACTTGCTATGAGTGTTGTCCTCGTGTTTCAGGTCACCGTTACCAATAACTTCAGAACCTTTTGCATCACTCTGCTCAGTTTCATTGAGTAGAGATGTCTGTTCTATTTTGCTTCTAATGCTGGGGAGACTTACAAGAACAACAATCACAACAAGAACTGCAGTGCCTCCTAGGAGCAGCTTTGTTTGATTTGCAGAACCTGGGGATGCAGGTGGTGGAGTTGAACCAGAAGAAACATCTGGCTTCTTCTCTAAGCGAGAACTTTGAGATCTAGAAAATTTAGACGTTGTTGAAAGTTGCTCTCTTGAAGAAAGGTTATGTGGAAACTACTTTAAAACATCCGATGCAATAACATCATGATAAGGCTCTGCTCTAATCTCACTATCCATCCTATCATTCAGTGTGCCACCAGCTTCCAGTTCTTGGCTGCCATCTGTGTTTTCATATGTTTCTTTAACATCTGCATTTGAAGAATGGTTGCTGAAAAACACTTTGGGTGAAAGGCAAACGTGACAATGCACTCATTTTTTTTTTTTTTTTCACTTTTCTGTCTTTCTTTCAGAGTTTCTTTCTGCAAGGGCACGGGTGTTAGATTCACTTGACTGACCAATTTCTGAATGCAGTACAAAGCAGCGCAGCTGATATGCACGCAAATGAAATCCATGGAGTGGCCTATGGCTTTGTTTATTGATTTGTTTGTTTGTTTGTTTTTTTTTTTTTAAATTTGTTTTTGTTAATAAAACTATATGTTATATTTTAAAAAATTAAAAATACACATATATATTTTACAAAGCAAAATGATTATTTATTTATTTATTTATTTGTTTTGTTAATAAAATTACACATGTTAAATTTTGAAAAATTAAAAATATACATATGTAATTTACTAAACAAAACAATTTATTGAATTTTTTTTTAAATGATTTGTTATTAAAATTATATATATATTTTCAAAAATTTTAAAAATATACATATATATCTTAGTAACAAAACAATTTAATTTTTTTTTTTTTTTAATTGATTTGTTTAATAAAATTATGTATGTTATATTTTCAAAAATTTAAAAATACACATATATATTCATTAAACAAAACAATTTATTGAAATCAAAGTTTTTCATGAAAACAATTTTTTTTTTTAAATTGTTGAATCAATTGAAATGATGAAGTTTTATTTTGTCTCCTTTTTTTTTCTTTTTTTTTTCACATAACAATTCTTTTTCTGATCCTCCAGATCACACAAAGTGCAGGAGGAGAGCATACTCAAGAATTATTAATTTTTTTTAGATGTAAGAAATAAGGCTACCTAGTTACACTTCCCCGGCAACGGCGCCAAAATGTTTGGTCAATTTAGTGTGTCCTAAATTGCTACATTTAATTTGTCAATCCGGGATTCGTAAGCTAACGAAGTGTGGCGCACTATATGTGCAAGATAACCTATCTCTTATTTTTTTTCGTTTTTGGATTTTTATTGATCTTGGTTGGTTTCCTAATGTGAGATGGAAATTCTAAAAGACAAGTATGGTTATGGATATTCAAGGCAATGATGTCCTTTATAATGATTTACCAAACTTCAAACTTCAAAAGGATTTTGAAACATACAATGACAAAATTAAAAGGAAATGAAAATGTGTCACTATTCTAATTAAACAAACAATGAACTATTGATCATGAAAACCATTATCCGTGCTGCTGTCTAAACACAAAAGAAACTGTACTCAATGAAAATATTGCAAGTAAAGTAGAACTAAAATCAAATTACATCAACTCATATTCTGACCCCTCACCATTAGTCTAGCTATGGCTTTCGGAAGTAATCATAAACAACTTGAGCAATCTGATTTCTAATTTGCAGAAAAAGAAACTAATATCAAACTACACACTCATACTTCAATCCCTCACCATTAGTCCAGGTATGGCTTTCGGAGGTAACTGAAAATGACATGAGCAATTTAATATATCTAACTTGCAGAAAAGTAAACTAATATCAAACTACACACTCATACTTCAATCCCTCACCATTAGTCTAGCTATGGCTTTCAGAGGTAACTGAAAATGACATGAGCAATTTAATATATCTAACTTGCAGAAAAGTAAATTAATATCAAACTACACACTCATACTTCAATCCCTCACCATTAGTCCAGCTATGGCTTTCGGAGGTAACTGAAAATGACATGAGCAATTTAATATATCTAACTTGCAGAAAAGTAAACTAATATCAAACTACACACTCATACTTCAATCCCTCGCCATTAGTCCAGCTATGGCTTTCGGAGGTAACTGAAAATGACATGAGCAACTTAATATCTAAATCTAACTACTAAAGCAAATGTGCAAGACTGAAATAAACAAAACAGTGCTGGAATTAAACAAAAACTAAGAAAAAGAAATCAGCAGAAGGACAATATTGATTCCATGTCATTAGTCATAAAAAGATGTGCAAATGCCCGGGCTGCCATGAAAAATTATGCTAAAAGCTATGATTTCAGAAAGCAATCTAAGTAAGGAAATATGACAAAACAAAATTGAAAGCAACTTATCTAGAAAACATGCAAAAGCCTCATTGGATAGCAGGGGCCCTTTGCTATCAATTTGGTGAAGCCCTTAAGCTCCTTAAAGTTGTAATCAAAACAACATCAAAGAACTGAATTTCTCTATTAAAAAGAACTCACAAATCTACATCCCATTCCATCTTGAACTTTTTTACAAAAGACTTCTCTACTACTTTTTCATTACTTCCTCATTACTTTCTCATTACCCATGATAGGAGAAAGCTTCTCCTATTTATACAAAATATAAGGAGTCATCTCATTAATGGGAGTCTATGAATCTCTCCCTCCATCTCTAGAGTTACAATCAAAATAGGAAATGATAAGACACTTGTCTTTCTAGAGTTTCAACACAACTAAGAGATGAGACGCATATCCTCTTAGAGTTTCAATACAACAAGGAAGTGAGACACATATCCTCTTGATCCCATAATCTTCTCCAACCAAATTCGAATTTGGCCTTAGAGTGCCACATAAGGGTCTTCTAGAAGTCTCCTTTTGACCTACACATGTCATAAAACTCATAACACATATATAGATATATGAAACTATGTTAATTTTCTAGTTTCTAATCATAAATTCACTTTAAATACATAAAATAAATAACTTTGGAAAACAAAGATCCTAACCCATATATTTATGAAAATGGTTACTTGATGTAGGGTTTTAAGTCAAATGGCTATGAAATAAGAGCTAAATGGTTATGACATAATGGAAATATGTATGAATATGGAAGACACTTTTGAGACTCAACAACTTACAGGTGTGACAAGTCTCTTTTGTAAGGGAGTACTTGCTATAGGCAGCGGGGGAGGCATACCTATGCCTGCCGAGGCAATAGTACAAAAATAAGGCGTCCAGAAAACCACGGTACTGGCCACTATAATAAATGTTGGCATAAACATGAGCCAGATAAATAACATGATAAAGGATCCCACATACATATTGTGCCTGGGATAACAACTAGGACTTGTACAATAATATTTGAGTACATGAGATAAAAATACAAACCATATGCCCCTGTAAACAGGAAAGGGCTTTGAAATTCTGACTGATACATGAAATCAAGAAGGTGCTGCAAGCGGCTGAGGCCAACATCATCAAATCTATGGATCTGCATCGAAGGCTGGAGTAAAGAAGTCATCTAGGTATGTGGGGGGCTACCTGTAGGGCCACACCCTCATGAGGGTTGAAACATCTCACACACACCCGGGAATCACCAGTCCAATCTACCGCATCACTAAACCATCAAGTATACGGATCTCGATCATGCTGAAAAGGAGCTGGAGCTGAGAAACAATCAAGTCAAAGGGCTAGAAGGAGTCCCTTTGCCTGATCCGAGGCACTGAACAAGAGTGGTAGCTGGAACCAAGGTACACCGCCCTCTAGACCTATCTTCTGGAATAAATGATCTGATGTCGATAGAAGGAGGTTCGCCATAGGTGAGGCAATAAGAGGTCCTCAACTAAGGCATGAGAGAAAATAGTAGAGCGACTGACAGATAGACACTAGGGGTGATGATGGAAAATGGGGGTTGCTAAGTAGCGGGCGGACGACTTCCATTGTTAGAGCATAAAGGGCATGGATGACCTGGCAGTGGCTGACACAATATCATGAGGGATAGGGGACAATGGGACTGAAGGCCATGATGTGAAACACGAGAGAGGAACCAAGCAATTAAAGATAGAGGACTGTGCGAGATACAAAAGGACTCGGGGTAGACTCCATGAATGCAATGATGACTAAACTCGGATGCTCTAAGCAAGGGTGAATCGATGGTGCTGCCACACAGAGAAAAAGGTCCAATGGGGACCATAAAAACATGAGTATATCGTGGTTACTCACGACGAATATCGACATAAGCACGTAAACTTATGAAGGCAAAGGGGTGTCCCCAAGTATGAGTGTTGCAGGTGAAGAAATTCGATTTTGAGGAGTGGTGAAGTGACCCTTCGTGACCAAAAAGTGTTCCGGTGAAGTATCAAATCACAAAAAAATAACGGATACCCATTTAAGGGCTTGGTGAGAGATTTCCAATGGTACAGATGATTTGGAAAATTGAGCTATGGTTTGGTCGCAGCAGGAAAAATAAAAATCAGGGGTTTTTCTTTTAATAAGGTATTTTCCCTCCAAATTCATTCATTTGCATGTGGAGCTATGGTGAATGTAGAGAGGAGAGAAGGCACTAAATCTTGTGGCGATCATAGCGGACAAATCGACCGTTGGAATCGAGATCCGTCAGTTGCAGGTAAGAGGATTAACCCTACTCTTTATTTTCAGTGGATTGAAAGTTCAGATTAGGTCCCTAGGGCTCAGGAATAGACCCCTACTCCTCTTCACGGCCGGGTCGCACTTTTTGGGGCAAAAATTGCGACCTGGGTAGCAGGTTTTGGGCAAAAAACTACGACCTGTCCTAGGTTTGGGCCTGAAAAGTGTGACCTGTCAGGGAGGGGTTTTTTTGTGCTGTTTTTTGGTTGAGCACTAGGTTTTTATGATGAGATATAGTCTTTCCTATCTGTAAACTGACAAATATGATGGTTTTGTGCAGATATGGCAGAATTACAAATCAATTGGAGAGAGAGAGACCTGGGCGCATTACGGTCGGAGATCTGGGAGGATCAAGGTGTCCGCAGTGCTTTGGCCAGGTTTTGGGTTATGAATTTTGTGGAGAACCCTTTGATGAGAGTTGGAGAGCCCTTATTGGCCTGGATTGTCAGTTATTGGGACCTGGACCATGAGGTCTTAATAGTGCAGGGGCACTAGATCGAGTTGATGGTCCAGGATATATATTTCCTGACTGGTCTCCCACCACTTGGGATGGTAGGGAATACTCGATCAGTATTACCGCGTGGGTGAAATATCATGGAGTTTGTAGAGCGCCATTTTTGACTAGGTCTCCAAGTCAAGGGGACTCGGATACCCATCGGGGATTTGGAGCGGTTAGAGACCCGTGTTGTGGCCGCAGCAGTGCTGCGGATCCTGGGCAACCAGGCACTTCATCACATCACTAGGGGGCAAATGATGCTTATGGAGAGTTTTTTGAGTGGGACCTATTATGGCTGGGCCCAAATGATGCTATCGTTGTTGAAACGAAAATTGTCACTATGCAAGCAGCAAGTGAACCATGACTGTGCATATGGTACAATTTTGTGCTCATTCTTCTTTGAGAAGATCCCGACACTTTGACCTCGCATAACGCTCCAAGATGGGGGCCCGAGAGAGCCTAGGATGTGCTGATGGGGGCGACTACTGTGCATAGGAGGAGGTGAAGCAGTTGGACGGGTGTTCCGTCCTGAGTTCTTTGTTCATTGGGATCAGATGCCGCTGTATATAGATGGCTATCCCTATAGTGGGATGAGTTATTGTGGGGACCCGGATCTGCCATTGCCACCTGGTCGAATATGGGGACGCGATGTTAAGTGACAAATTGCTAATCTTTTATGTGCATGTAAAGTTCTAGAATATTGTATGTGGTACTGATTCTTTTACTTTTGTTATGCAGATACAACACCGGTAAAACCGGCTGGGTATATGGGACGACCTACAGTATCGGGGGCCGCAGGATCTAGTGGATCGAGGGTGCACCAGAATGAGGATGCAGCAACCCTCTTGGAGGATATCCGTCATAGATGTGAGAGGCTTCTGACCGATGTTTCAGAGTGCGGTTGGCAAGACTTAGATGACCAGTACATAGAGCCATGTATTGGTCTACCCTCTGAGTGGCGAGGGGTCATGTGGCGCATGGCGATGGCCGGATAGGGTATGCGTGATCTACGAGTTACTAGAGCAGAGCCATTCGCTCGAGATCCTCCAGATAGTGATTAGTGTGTAGGGGCAAGTGGTGCCCCCAGTTTTGAGTTTTTGTAACATGCTATGGGCATGTCATATGTATCAGAGTTGGTGGACTCTAAAACATTTTATACGACACATATTATGGATATGCATCGTTTTGATATTTTTATGTTATTGTCTTGTGTTAAATGCATATGCTAAATGCCAATCTAGAATATGGTTTGCAATGCTATCTACATAGTGATTTTTTTCTCTAGCCTATATGAATGAAAGTAATGATTTCAAATTCACGCATCAAAAGCTTCACTCGTAAATATCTTCTGAAAAGGATAGGATTATGCACACAATAGACACCATTTAATTGCCTGACAAGAAGCAGGGAATCTAAACGAACATGAAGGTGGAGGATGCGATGTGAAAGGGCATCGGCTAATAAACCCCGCACTGCATCATATTCGGCCTGATTATTGGTAGCAGTACCAATGCATACACCGTTTGAGAGAACAAGCGAATGCAAGGGGGTAAAAATGGCCCAACCTGCCAAGGCTAGATTCTGGGAGTAGTGACTTGCACCATCAGAAAAACCGATATAAGGTGTGGACAGAGGGTCCATCTGAAAGGTGCCACAAGGCAATAAATGGGAGGATGAAGAACAATGCTGGGAACTTGAGCGCAAAGTGAAAATTGAACGCACTCCGCGAAAGGGAGTGATCTGGGTAGGATGTCTACTACTCACATGCCGCCGGTGAGGGGGAGTGTGGGAGCTACTGGAGGCATAGATTGAGCTCAAGCCGCGTAAGTCACCAAAGGTATGGATGATGGCATCCCGTTTATGGGTGGGAAAGATGAAGTCAGGGGTGGACATGGCTTCCATGATGTCGTCATCACAAAAGAAGGCGGAAAGACTGGAGGAAGGGAGACCACGTGATGTAGCCAATCTACCTGACTCATCATCATGAGAAGAAAGAATCACATCTGCATCGTCACGGGGGATGACGTAAGAACAAACAGATACAGGATCCAGTGACGTTGAGCCCAGGGTGATCGCTGAAGGGAGGTCAAGCGAAACAACAAGAGAAGATTCAGAAGGAGCTTTTTTCAAGTGTCTCATGGATGATGATAGGTAGAGGATGGTGGCCGCATGCTCCGTCATCTCGACATCAGGATGAGGAATGTCAATAGGAGCGGGTAAATCCTCAGTCTGGCCTGCAACATACTGTGCAAGTACGAGAGAAGCGGATTGGTTCTACTCAATATCGTCCTCTCGAACTACCTCTAAAAAGGCATGGTAATGCGTAAGGCGGGGACAATGATGAGAGTAATGGCCATGGAGATCACACAAAGCACAAGGTTGGTTGGTGTGAATAGTCTTAGTTTTCTTGGTTGCAGTCGATGAAGAAGCAGAGGTTTCAGGGACCGTAGACTCAGGGAACGTGAATTTAACCATGGGCTTGATGTGGGGAAACTCAGGATAGGTATGAGTGGCGTGACCGATGACATCACACAAAGCACAGGGCTTTGGAGGCAGAGAAGGTGCAAGGTCAGTCGGGGTGGCCTTGTCTTTTGAGGCCCTTTTGCGAGCTTTGCCTTTCTTACTCGAAGCAGTCGCAACAGGAGGTGGTTCCTGTTGAGGTGGCTGAGGCACTGTGACAACGGGAGAAGTCAGGGGGACCAGTTGAATCGGGGTCAAAGCAAGATAAGGTTTAGGTTGAAATAGCGGGGTAGCGGCTGGAGGATCAAGGTACCAGACGGGAATCCCAAGGGTCAAGTTAGGAAGAGAGAGGGTGGCCATGACAGGTGCCGTATAGAATCATGGTGGGGGAGCTAGGAACGGTATCTAACCGGAGGGGTAATGGCCAGGCGGGATGACTCCTAAATGGTTAAGGCCTGGAGGAATCGTTCCAGGAGGGTAAGGAGGCTCATGAGTACCATCTGAAGGGCCAAAAGGAGGAGGTCTAGAAGGTTGAATTGAAGGGCTAGGAGAAGGCTGCGGAGGGTGAGGAGGTTGCTGACTAGCCAAGGCGGGCTGCTCTAGGGTAGCCCGAGATGATTGCATCATGCAAACATTCGATGAGCTGGGATCAGAGACAGGAGGAGGAACACCAGGGAATGTACCAAGAAAGGAGGAATATTTGTAGACTTCGGGTGAGACACTGGTCAAAGGATCGACGGTTTGCTTATTGGCCACCGAAGAGATAGTCGACTTAGAGGAGGTCTTAGACTTCGGTTCGTAATATGTCAACTAGTCAATGGTGACTATATTTCTGTCATGAGGGAAGGACATCTTGTGGTGGACCACGGAAGGGACTGCAGACATCACATAAGTGTAGCTACGAACCAATAGATTGTTGTAATATAAGGGGGCATCTATGACTTCTACATCAACACAAACAATATTTCCCGCAAGAGTAATAGGACAATTGTGGAATAATCCAATGGGCTGGGAGGCATGGCCATCCCATGCTTGGAGAGTGATCATGGAAGGAGCCAACTTAGGTGATCCGAGTTGTTTCAAAACCGAAGCGGACATCACACAGGTGGATGCCCCCTCATCAATAATGCACCGGGGTTACCACCAGCATTAGGTCCCGCACGAGACATGGTGAAGGTGACAGGGGAAGAACCAAAGGCAGGACAAGAAGGAGAACCCAAAGGACCAGAAGAAGAGTCGGTGTTTGGACTCAGTGGAGGACTAACTCGAATCCTATGTGGAGGAGTAAGTCTTCCTACCGGAAACTGAGGATGAAGGCCAAGAAGTCTCTGGGATGAATGCCTTGGTGGCCCAATGATGATGATACAAACATGGCACAAAGGAAAAAGAGACCTACAAGTGCATGGAGGTGCAAGATCAACCGATTACAATGTCAAAACAAGGGCAGAGAGGTGCAGGATCGATTGATTTCAATGTTTTAGAGTCTTTGCTTGGCGGTGTTAACCAAGCCCTTTTTCGCTTAGGGTGTGTGTGTGAAGTGTGTAAATTTTAATTTTTAAACCTAGACGTTTGTAGAGAAAAAGAAAAAGTGTGCTGTATAGTTGCAAATAAACCTGCAAATTACAGTATATAAGCTTGCAAAAACAGAAAATAAACAGCTAATAATGCAATAATCTAAACCGAAGGAGGCGGGCCTCTCAACAAATAGTCTATAGGTGAGTGAAAAAAATAATCAAAACACACTAAAACATCCAATAGATCTAAGGTCAGAAGGGACAGGGATCTAAAGGACAAAATCTGCTGGAAAGTGGTGCAGAAACAATAACAGATCAGAGGAAAAATTGCTGTAAAAAGAGGTGGCGAAAGGCTATCTCCAGGAGGGAAGTGGAGTGAACCCTAGAGGAAAAACCAAACAAAGCTAAATGAGGAGATTTGGATCGATAACAAGCCTATCTGAAGCAGATCTGAAGGTGAGGTATCAGATCTGAAAAAATGGTTGAAGACTCTGAAATTTCAGACAACCTGCAACAACAAAAACTCTTCCACAAGAAGTGGAGGGTACTAAAGCCCTAGGGTTTAGGTTCCCACTTAGTTGATAAAAACAGAACAAGTACAGGTCCAAAACGGGTGGAGACGGAGGTCAGACAACCCTAAACAGAGGCTCAGGCAAACCCAGAAAATTTTCAGAAAAATTCCTGCAAAAAGTCCGGGTCGCAGTTTTTGACCTGTTTTCAGTAGAGGTCGCACTTTTTGGGCTGCAAGGTGCACCTTGAGGGTCCAGGTCACAGGTTTTGGGTTGAAAAGTGCGACCTGCACTTCCAGCACTCTCGGCGATAGATTTCAGAAAAAATTGTCGTCTCAGCTGCGGCTGATGTCTGTCACCTATGCAATAGGTCTGAAAACACGTGGAAGTTAGAATTTTTTCCGTTTTAGGGTTTTATAAGGTAAAAAAAACATTAAGAAAAGCAAAAAAAAGGGGATGAAGAGAAATCCTAGGGTTTGAAGTAGCTGGATATGCAAGGATAAGAAAAACGACAGCGGTCGTAATCGTAAACCCGTGTGGAGTCGCCAGTTGTTAGTATGAATCTTAATTCCAAACGTATGAAAAAATACCACTTTAGCTGTGCATAACAACAACCCTAACAACAAATATGGTTGTCAATATCTTCAGATATGCAGTTAGGTGATCAAGATAAACGCTGCAAAAATCTAGATCTATGCATTAGAAGACATTAAACAGTAGAAAAACAAGATTTACTCCATGCATCCAATAGACAAGACAAGAATATGTTGAATGAATTTTGTATTAGGGGCACCTGGGAGGAAAACACAGGAGAGTGTTCCCAGTTCTCCTCAATGGGATGGGTTCTTGTAAGTCCTTAGCACTTTAGATCTAAAATTCCTCTCTCTTGATGGTGTAGAAAACCCAAACAAAAAACGGTAGAAAAATATGACTATGATGGTGGATCAATAGTCAGACCAAAAGTATAGAATCAGAGTGATCTTTAGGAAACAAAAGGTGATAAATGAATGGAAAAACCCTTCTATTTATAAAAAAATATTGAGTTAGTCTAAATATGGGTGCATAGTTAAAATATTATTAACCAAATCAAGATCCAACTTTTATGGAATATTTTATTATATTTGTTGGAGGGAAAAGGAATTTGACTTGGGTTAAATCCCTTTATTTGTAAATAATAAATAAATAAATGATTTATTTATCATTTTAAGGATGTGGTTGAGTAATAATAAAATAAATAATGATTTATTTAATTATTTATGGGTGATTTAGTCATATTTAACAAATAATATTATTTAAATAAGGTTTAAATAACTATTCTTTAGGAAATAATAAGATAAATAATGATTTATTTAATTAATTTCCTTGTTTTGGGTTAAATATAACTAGGGATATTAATCAAACTGCTGTTTAATTAATTATTCCTTGAGGAAAATCAAACAAATGTAGATTTATTTAATATTTCCTCATGGGGTTTCTTGTTTAGACCATAAACAACTTAATAAAATTGGTTTACTAAGTTAGTTTTATAATGAAAGCAGTTTTACTTAGGGTAAAATTGGTCTTACATGGTGTACTTGGATCCATCTAATGATAATTTTTTAGATGACCAAAAAATGGTGTATCACAAAAAAATCAAAGGGTAAAAAGAATAAAAATGGTCAAAAAAGAGAAAGAAATGAACCCCAAGCAAAAATAGACCAAGGAAAGTGTGCAAGTCTAAATGCCACTACTTTTTTCATCTATTGTAATAAAATAATTGTGTGCAGCTTGTGAAACTTTTGCCACAATTCATGAATAAGTCAAACTGTTTAAACTTGGCTGAGTCATATTTCAATTTCATGTTATAGATTAGAGAATAAATATCTAGCCAAACAGTTTAATCTTGGCAGATAAGTAGCTAGGTAGAGTGAATAAAAGGTGCTCAGCAGTTTAATCTGAGCCCTTGGATGTAATAAGGGTAGAAATAGATAGATTCATCATGTAAAAAGAAAAAGATTGAAAAGGGTTTGCAAGTCTAAATGCACCCTAATAAAGAAGACAAAATGGTAGTGCTAAGTAGATAGGGTAGGTAGATGGTGCTACAAAAGTGTTATCTGATGAATGGTGCTGCTACATGTTGGTTAATCATTTACTTTCATCACAAGTACTAAAGCAGGAAATACACTGAAAAATCACAGCAAGCAAAGTCAAATTCATTAACCTCCCTCATCATTTTTCCCTCAAGAGTTTTACTAATTTCCCCCAAAAGTACTAAGGTAATTTGAGATCGAAGGGGCTCAAGGCATTTCCTTGACTTCTGGAGGGACCGGACCCTCGGCCTAATGATCAAAAGACCTAAGCACTTGAAATAATCCATCATTGATTATCTTCCATTTTTAACTTTTCCTAAGTAAAATCCTAGTTTACTTAGGAAACTGATGCAACATTCCATAAAATTCCTCAAAACAACTTGTTATTCTAAGTTTAAGTGTTGAAGATAAAAATGTGCAATTTACTTCATAAGTTTTCACTTTCTTAGATATACAAAGATGTTTTGATCTTCCTTGTCCTTTTTCATGCTAACACCTAACTCTATTATATTAAATCCCTAGTGAAATCCCTTTTTTCCTATGTATATAACTCCCTTTTCTAATAAATATCCCCAAAACCCTCTTATTATAATGTTTTACCAAAGTATATATAGTCCCGCACATTTAAATACCCCGCTTTATAAAGCCCTTTGGTAAAACTCTAACCTTATATATACATTCCGCCCCTATGATGAATTAATTATATTAATTTATTCATCGTATAATAAAATATATGAAGAAAAGCGTTAAACACATAACATATGTGTTTAACACCAAAAACAAGAAAAGACTACGACAGAATCCTGCGCCACCATACTCAGCATTCCACGTGGCATTCCACATGGCCAAACCCCGCCGCAATTCATTTTATAAATTCACGGGGTTAATTAGTCATTTGGACTAATTAACAACCATTCCCGCCTATTAGCTTCTCCCCGGGGTGATTAGATTACACGTCAAAACTTGTTTAAACCCCAACGGGCCCACTTTCCAAACCGCACAAGTTTCCCTTTCCTCCAGCCGTCAGATCATTCCTCCATTGATCAACGGTCCCGATCAATCCCGCTGCCCATCGCATGTGAGTTTTTTAGCCAGCGGGGAATGAGCGGGTTTGACTATTCAGCATTCCACGTGGCAAGCAGCCTGTGGAATAGCTGCCATTGCGATTTTTACCGCCTTCCTCCATAAGCGGTGCGGGCTCACCGCTTACCGCTTATCGAATACCGCCGGTCTCACTCCCTTACGTCACCCCGTACGTCGAATGACGTCATCACCTCGAAAACGACAAAAACCCTTTTGACTTGTTTTTAAGCCATTTTTCGCGTTTTTTTAGTTATTTTGGTTTTCGAAAGAGACTAAGCTCCCGCTGCAAATTTCAAAATTCACTGCAAATACACCAAATTACTCAGAAATTCCGCTGCGCCCGTGTTGAAGAACGTTCCTGTCATTGTCCATTACCTGTTGAAGAACCAGTTTTTCATTAAAAAACAGGTATTTATCATTCCGCACCCCGACTGCAAGTTAAGCTTAGTTTCTTGTGTTTTTCTCTGAAAAAGTGGTTAAAAATCCTCTCTGAGTCCTCATTGAAGAGTTAAAACCTGTGAATTTACTTCCCAAACCTGCAATTTGTCCCAATTTCTTCTTTTGTCCGATATCCCGTCCGGTCTGCAAGAAAAAACTGAAACCTCCATTTTGAATCCACAAGAACCAAAATGGAGGCCCCTACTGCTCTAAATGTCACTCCTTTGAATGCTCCTCACCGAGATCTAGACTACTTGCCTCTCATAGATGAAGATTTCCAAATAAAAGACCTGCATTTCGATGAAAGTCCCCGTTTGAGTTTCTGTCGCTGCAGAGACGAATACTCAAAGGGGCTAGATCTTATAGGGTTGTGGGAATCCAATCTCCCAAGGTATTTCATTCCTACAGTTCACGTTTTCCCTGAAATCATTCATTATTGTCATGCAAATTATGATCCCATACAAAGAGCTGTATTAGCTCCTGATCAAAGTGTTTTGTTCCCTATAACACCTCAGGCTATTAATGCTATGTTACAATTTGAGCCAGAACAAGAATTAGCACCTCTATCCATGGAAGGGCTAATTGAGAAAACCAGACTGTTAACTCCAGAAAAATTGAAAGCAATGTGTCAGTACTTCATGTTACCTGAGCATCAGCCAAAAGGGACTCCCCCCTATGGTTTTTGTTTTTTCAATCAATTGGGAAGGCTTATTGTGAATGTAATATCCTTTGTCTTAGGATTCAATACCGGTGAGTATGTTGACGAGATAACTCTGGCTTTGCTATCTATCTTTACCCCTGGGCAGCCTCCTGAGATTAAGTATGACTATGCTTCCTTCATTGCCAACAAAATCCATGATCAATTTTTAAGGCTAGATGATGAAAAGGTTTTCAAGTACTCCTCAGTTATCTATCACCTCATAATTTTCTATCACTCAGACAAATTCCCTTTCCATGTTCAGAAACTTGATGCTAAAGGTAATCCCAGGTCTGTTATTTTTTGGTCCCCCATCATTCATTTGTCCTCTGATTCTCCCTACTCTTATTCAGAATTCATTGATCAATTTGTACATCCTGCTACAACCTTGTTAACAGGAGTTTCTCCCCCCAGGCTTAGTACTGAGATAAGAAAAACCCTGCAATTGTCAAAAAGTTACAAAGTTGGGGATTGGTACTTATACCAAAACCATACAGTTATCAGGATTTATGGATGTGAATTACATCCATTCAAGTTACCCAGATATGTACCAATGAGAATTTTTGCTTTGGAATACTTTAGACAGATGAATAACTCAGATGTAATCCATTTCTGCAATGTAAAGAAGAAAGCACAGTTAAGGATCAAAAGCGAGTTAGGTCCTTTCATTTGCAATTCTAGAGAAGCTGAGAGAGATGCAGAACTTATATTAGAGAGAAAATTCCAGACATCTTTCCGTTGGGTCCCTTATGACCCCTTTGGTTTCATTTGTGAAAGAAGGTTAAAAAATAAGTCATCTCCTTATATACATCACAGAATTCCTGACATAGAACATTATGCAAATCAAGATGAATGGGTTAAAGGAACACTTATTGAAGAGGGAAGTGGAGCTGACAAATTGAATAAACTTATGAAAGATGCTGAGAAGAAATTTGACCTAGAAACATATGATCAAATGCAGGTACCCTATATTGGCACATCTTCAACAACCACTCTACAACAAGCTATACAGGAAGACAGCCCATCAGTAGCAGCAGAGCCTAAAGGTAAAGGAAAAGAACCTATAGTTCAGGTCATTGAAACCCTGGTCATGGCAGAAAAATCACAGAGTTCCAAAACACCAGAACAATCTAAAGCTTCTCAAACACCGGCAAAGCAAATCCAAGCTCCAGAGATGCAAACTCCACTGAATGTGGAAATAGGGAAAAAGAGGTCAGCTCCAGATACCACACCTTCAAAAGGAGCCCCACAAGTCTATCAAGCTAAAAAACATAAATCTGATCTACCTCCAGATGTAGAGATCATAGATGAAATATTTGATGATGGCGGGGAAGATAGTCAGCAAACAGGTACAGCAAGTGAAACAAATATAAGCCAGAAAGGGATACAAAAGCAACTGAGCACTGAAGTATCTTCTTTCAGACCGCCCAAGACACGTACTGGAGACATAAAGAAAACCTTCATTGATATCAAAACAAGGAATGAACCATTAAAAATGAAGGTCTATGATCAGTATATGAAGATGGCTCCTCACAATCAGCAAAGGTTGATGTCATCATTTGATCTTTCACAAGGTAAAATGCAAATGAGCCACTTCAAAGCTAAAGTGCCAAAGCCAACTTCAGCAACAGATTACATCAGAACAAATTTTGAAGTGTTAGCAAAGGATATCCATCCCTTGGATCAGATAGAGCTTCATAGGCAAACAGGGGAAATGGTTTATTCCACTCTCACCAACAAAGCCATGGCGGCTTTAACACTACAAGATTCCTTGAATAATACTGCTACAACATTGAAAATTGAAAGGGCCTCCTCACAGGCCAAGGACAATATAATAAAGTCTCTGGAAGAGATCATTATTGGTTTGGGACACAATCCCAAAGACACTAAAGGTATTGAGGCACTGATAAAAAAGAAAGAGGATGATATAGCTGCACTGAGAAAACAGTTGAAAATACCAGCCTCGAGGCACCCCCAGACACAGGAAGTAATAAAAGGAAATTCACAAGAAGAAATGATGGAGTTGCTCTTAAACTTGACAGAGCGACTAAATGAAACCGAGAAGGAGCTGGAAAAGGCATTGCGGGAACAGGAAATTCTCAAACAGGCTTCAGCAGCAGGTACTACAGGACAACAGGAACAATCATCTCAGGTGAATATTTCTAATTTGAATTCTGATGATTTGATTAAACAAATGGAGAGTTTGCAGCTAAAGGTCACAGAACTCCAAGAAGTAAAATTACAATTAACAAAATTGGAGGGAAAATATGACACATCCAAAAAGACAGTAGCTGACAAGCTCAGAGAAATAAAAAGGTTGGAAAAATTGGTTGAGGCTTTGCAAAAAGATCTTACACTGGAAAAGCCTCTGAATGAAATAAATGATATTCTTTGGGACATCATCATTAATTTAATAAGAGATATTTGGCCTTCCATTCAAGCTATTTTTGAACAGAATGAGTTAGTCAAGATAGCCCAGGAGGAAATAAACAAAACTAGACATGAATTAAGAGGTAAGCCAGAGCTAGCCCAGCAGCTCATTCAGTTTTTGAATTCAGAACAAAACAACAGCTAGCATTGCTAGGAATTGATGACAGAACAGGTGTAGTTTTGGAGGCAAAGAGAATTTTTACAAAAAGAACTTTCATGCAAAATCTAGAAAGAAAGTGTAATGATATTTTGGTCGACATCAACGTTTTCAGAGAAAAATTTCAAGCTCTGCTGGACAGTGATTTGCCAAGTCCCATGCTCACCGAGGATCAAATAGTAGACTTGGAAACTTATGAGAAAAGAATCAAAGCTCACGCTAAACATACAGCTGTAAGTTCTACTAGTATAGGTTCTACTAGCTCATCAGAACCTACAGTACCAACTGGGAAGAGTATTTATGAAAAAGTGAGAAATCTGTTTCATCTGGAACATGAGTTAAAGTATCTATTTCCGAACGGGCCCACTTTTTATAAACTTACTGAAGCCGATGAAACTTTAAGGAAGCTCAGAAGAACAATGATACCAGATGATCAGTGGTGGAAGGAAATGCTGGAAATTTTGTAAAAAATGTTGTCAGGACAAAAGTTTATCTTTACTATTAAGTAAATGGTAAAAACAGAGTATCAGATGAAAGAGTATCAGATGAAAGAGTAAAGAGTATCCGTGAGAAGTAAAAGTATTCAACAAGTCAAAGGAATACGCAAAGGACAGCACAGAGCCCTTTTTAGAGCACTTATCCTTAGCACGTCCATGAAGAAAGGAACAGCACATCAGCCGTTACTCATTATTCTATTTTCGAGACCATGTGTCTCTTGTTTGTTGTAAATACGCTTTAAGTCAGCCTGAATTATTGGCTAGAATAGAGTAAGATTGTTAAGATTATTTTTGTATAAATAAGCCTTCAAATAGAGTTTTGAGGGGTGGATTCTATTACTCCGCTGTAACATTGAGGTTTTCGGAATAAAAAGCTTTTGGACAAATTTACTTGTGGCTTACTGGATGACGTTTTGAAGCACTGGACTTGTTGCAGGATTCATGTGTTGGACTTCAGTTCAATAAGTTTTCCAACCCTTGTGTTTACATTTTATATTAGTTTATGCTATCATCATATCCGTTTCTGAATAGTTTACATAAAGGATTGAAACAGAATTTGCTTAATTGTACTCTGTTTTCAAATGTGATTATTCTCGATGTTTTCTTCTGGATTAGTTATAAGCATGAATTATTAATTGCTCATGTTTTGCTGATTCAATATTGTTGATTACTGTAACAAAGAATCCTTCATTGCTCTTTGCTTGTAATCATTTCCCTTCTTCCTCTTGAATATGGTGAAAGATTCTTAGTTGCCTTTCATCCCTTCAAGACCATCCATCCACTTTAAATTTTAAGGATTGTTCTCCGTCTAGCTATCTTGCCCTGTATTACCATCTTGTGTTCAGAAAAGAAATCCAGTAAAGCCATCCTTAGACTCCATAGCCCAATGGACTGAAAGCCCTCAACCTTGCCCTTAGTTTGTGGATTACACCATTTTCCCAAAACAAACTTTGCATCTATAACTAGCCTAAAATCATTCAAAAACAAAGATAAATCATAAAGAGAGAGCCCTCTCTGGATGCAGATTGGCTAGATTCTGCATCTAAAAGATTGGTTTGTGGTTACCTCGGGTATACTTTTCTCTTACACAACTTCTAGGAAAACCTGAGTGATAACATAGTGGCGACCATACTGGGGAACTGAATCATTTTATTGATACTATTGTTTGATTTATAATCTACAGACAGAGTCTGAAAATCAGCCAGGAAGCCTTTGAAATTGCTTTTGCTATGCAATTGCAAAAGTAAATAAATGCTGTTTCAGTCTATCTCGGATTTAGCTTATAAATTGAATCTTAGTTTCAAATTTTTCAATCAGAATCTCTAGTTTAAACAGATCTTTGAGGAAATCTTAATCACATATCAGTATTTCTTAAAGAATTTGTAGAAGTTGTATTTATTTTTCAAGTAAAACCCAAAATTCAAAACACATATTCTAAGAAAACTGGCTTCAGAAAGGATTCGACATACTAGGTCAAACCCTGACCCAAATCCACCACCAATTTTTGAAAATCCAAATCTGATCCCTAGGATTCTTAGAAGACAAGGAAGTCAAGAAAGTTCTGAAAGAGGAAGTCAGGAAAGTACAGGTAGTTCTAGACCACTCTCTAGATCAGCATCTTGTCCTGTGAAAATTATTTATATTGACGACGTTCCTTTTGACGCGAGATTTGAAACATCTTTGTTTGTAAATTTTTCTGAGACTGAATTATCTAGGTTGATTCCAGATCCTTGGTTCATTGAAGAATTGCAATATAGATTTGTTTCGCATCATCTTGACAGAGAATTTCATAACTCCATTCAATCTGAGCAAGCCTTTGAAGAAAGCTCAAACATTTCTGTAATAACTGAAGCATCTCCGAACTCAGCCACTTTTCAAACACCCGTCAAACCTCCATCTCCACCTGTCAGACCTCCATCTCCTCCTACTAGACCGGCTACTCTTGTTACTCCACTTTATCTTCCAATGGCCAATCGATATGCCCCTTTAATATTACCAGCCAACCCTCCAGCTTTACCACCAGACTACCAATGTAAGATCACACCTTTTGACGGATCAGGTACCTACACAGCTCAACAACACACCAAAAGGATGATAGATTACTTTGAGTTTTATGAAATCGATACTGATGATATCCGTATGAGAATTTTTGTACAAAGTCTTACTGGAGAAGTTAGAACTTGGTTTAGGGCTCTCACCCCGAACAGTATTGCTGACCTAGAAGCTTTGTATAGGGCATTTTTGAATAGATGGGAGAAAAAGAAAGATCCTCTCCAGATCTTATCAGAATTTGAAAAATTAAGAAGAAGACCAAATGAAACCGTACCAGATTACATCATTAGATTTAATGAATCATATCATGCAGTTCCTCTGAATCTAAGACCCCCACCTAATAACGTGTTGGTCAAATTCCCGGACGGTTTTGACTCTGAAATAGCTTATTCTCTTAGGGAAAGAGCTCCACAAACACTAGAGGAAATGCAGAGCATAGTGGTGAGCGTAGAAGCAAATCTGATAGAAAAACGAGCCAGAGAAAGAGCAGAGAGAAGAATGCCTATGAAGGAAGAACCTTCAGTTTTTGAAAAGAAGCTGGATGTAATCATTAAAGGTATGGAAAGATTAGGTGATAGAGTGGAAACCATTGAAAGAAAGTCTGCTACTGATAACCAGAATGTTGCAAGAAACCCAAACTTTAGGAGGAATCTGAACCAAAATATTGGAAAGAATGTCACTGATCAAAACATTAGACCACCTTTCCAAGAAAACTTTGTTGAAGGTTCGACCTCAGAAGGACCTACAGAAGATGTAGAAATAAACAATGTCAATGAGGACAAAGATGAATCAGAAATCTTCCTATCTCAGGATGATCAAGAGAATCATATCCTTGAAACATTCCACACTCATTCAGGTGAGACTTTTGATTTCAAAGAAGGCTATGACACGGCAATCTACGAGGTTCATAAGCAGTACAACTTGAGAAGTAGACGGATAGATGTACCAGAGAAAAATAAACAGAAAACCACAAAACAAAATGTCAAAGGAAAACAAAACATTCCCACTGTACAAAATACTTCCCCTGTACAAAACATTCCCCAAATACAAATTTTGCCTAGGATAACTCCTAGTTTTTCAAATCCAATAATTGAAGATGTCTCTGACAACCAACTAATTGACAAACAGCAATCTAATACATCTCCTCAAGTAGGAACTGTAGAAGAAACAGTGGAAGTTAGTCCTGAAACATCTTCAAAGCAAAACTTCATTCATGAAAAAAAGAAAAACATTGAAGATCCAGTAAACCGAGAAAATCCAACTGTGCAAAACGCTAAAGCTCAAACAGAAAAACCCTTTAATCTAGAAGCTGAAATAGGCAAACTCAAGATAGCTGTTCCTTTATCAGAATTGGCTAAACATGATGTCTATAGGAATCAGATTTTCAAGTCTTTAAACATTAACATTACTGGATTGGATGATTCAGTAAATATTCTTGATGATCAACCCAAACTTCTTTTTGGCCCTGAGGTTAATGGCAAACCAGAAAGTGGGGGAACTCCTCCATTTTATGTAAGCCTGAATGTTCATGACAAGATACTCCATAATGCGATGCTTGATTCTGGAGCATCTCACAATTTGATGCCAAAAGCAGTAATGGAAAGATTGAATCTAGATATTACTAGACCATACAAAGATTTGTTTTCATTTGATTCCAGTCAGGTAAAATTTTTAGGTTTAATTAAAGATCTGTGTGTTACTTTGGTCCAATACCCTGCTAAGTCTGTTTTAATGGACATAGTAGTTGCTGATATTCCACCCAAATATGGTATGTTATTGTCTAGGTCTTGGGGTGCTAAACTTGGAGGATCTATTCAATTAGACATGTCTTATGCAACTATTTCAGTTTTTGGTCAGCCTAAAAGATTATATAGAGAAACTTTGATGAAGTACTTAGTGAGTAGCCATGAGAAGCCTGAAAACTTCCCTGTTTATTCTGTACATTCCGACATGGATTCTTTTATTTTATACAATGCTGAGTCAGATCTTCCTACTGAAATAGGAGCTCCTGAAAAGGAAATCATAAACAAAACCACTGTCAAAATTGAAGAAATATCTGAAAACAAAGAAACACCAGATGACCAAGAAAAACCCGAAACAACTAAACAACTAGCTCTTGTCAGAAAATCTATTAAAACAATTGATGAAGATTACGAACATGAAATTCTATGGCATTTAGAGTTTGATGGCTCAGTAAACAGACTAGGTGCAGGAGCTGGAATTTGGTTACACAATGTAGAGAACAATCATGCAGAGGGTCATGCTTATAGTTTAAATTTCAAATGCACTAACAACATGGCAGAGTATGAAGCTCTTTTATTGGGGCTTAAACATGTCAAGAAGTTAGGAGGCATTAGGGTATCAATCATAGGCGACTCTGAACTAATTATCCAACAAATTAAAGGAGAATGTGCAACAAAGGACATGAGACTGAAACAATACCGAGAGACAGTTGTAGAGATTCTCAACACATTTCTACAAGCCCAACTTGCCAAGATTCCCGGGAAACAAAACTTGCATGCTCACAGTTTAGCAATGTTTGCTAGTACATGTAAGTTGCCTTTTGATCCTAATCATCAGTTTTCAGCTGAGATAAGACACAGGCCCGCAATACCCGACAATGTTTTGAATTGGCAAGTATTTGTGAATAACCATCAAATCAATAGTTTTTTGACACTTCAGAATGAGTTTTCTAACTGTAATATAGATGAAGACATTACTGCTGATAAAATTGATCTAGAAAAAGAACAAAAAATGGAAATTTCAAGAGAAAATGCAATTCATATGCTGCATCCAACCGCATTCACTGAAAAAGACATGCAAAATTTGAAACAAATGGAATTTGATGAGGTCGTAGATGAAACAGAAATCATAAATTTAAAAGATAATCAATTACCCAAAGGATTAACACCTTTGGAAGATCTATTTGACTCAAATGATATTCCATTCAGACCTAAAATGGAACCTGTTAAAGCCGATATGGAGGAATGCAACTTAGGAACACCAGAACATCCAAAAATTGTTAAGTTGTCTAAATCTCTTCCAAAAGATCAGAAGGTAAAATATGTTGAACTATTAAAAGAATTCCAGGGCGTCTTTGCTTGGAGTTATGAAGACCTCAAATCTTATGATACATCCATCATTCAACATACTATACCTTTGAAACCAGACCAGAAACCTTTTAAACAAAAGCTTAGGAGAATTAATCCTGTTTTATTACCCTCAATTGAAAAGGAAATCAAAAGAATGTTTGAAGCAGGGATTATATCTCCTATCAGATTTTCAGAATGGGTTTCTAACTTAGTACCAACCAGAAAAAAGACAGGAGAAATCAGACTGTGTGTTGATTTAAGGAATTTGAATAAAGTTTCTTTAAAAGACAACTATCCTCTACCTAAAATGGATCACATTCTGCAAAGGGTAGTGGGATCTTCGAGAATATCACTACTAGATGGATTTTCAGGGTACAACCAGATTCTGGTTCATCCTGATGATCAGGATAAAACATCATTTACCACACCATGGGGTACGTTTAAATATGTCAAAATGCCATTTGGACTCAAGAATGCAGGAGCTACCTTTCAAAGAGCGATGGACATTGCTTTTGCTAAAGAGATACATGATTTTCTGGTTATTTACTTAGATGATTTGACCGTTTTCTCTAAAACAGATCAAGAACATTTAGGTCACTTAAGGCAAGTATTTATAAAGTGCAGAAAATATGGAATTTCTTTAAACCCTAAAAAGTCATTGTTTGGTTTGGAAGAAGGAAAGCTTTTAGGACATATCATTTCTAAAGATGGCATTAGGATTGATCCTGAAAGAATTCAAGCAATTTTGCAAATACCCCACCCCCGAAACATAAAAGAATTGCAAGCATTTATAGGAAAAATCAACTTCTTGAGAAGATTTATTTCTAGTCTAGCAGAGTTACTTAGATTACTGACTAACATGTTGAGGAAAGATTCAAGCATTGACTGGACTGTAGAAGCCAAGCAATCATTCGAGGAAATTAAAATGGCTTTAACAAGGACACCAGTTCTGACCAATCCTAAATTTGATAGAGACTTTATTATTTTTTCATTTGCTTCTGAACATACTGTTGCAGCTGTTTTACTTCAAAAAGATGACCAAGGGTGTGAAAAGCCAATAGCATTTTTAGTAAAGCACTGAGGGATGCACCTCTAAAGTACAATATTATGGAAAAACAGGCTTTTGCATTGGTAAAAGCAATCAAAGATTTTAGAGTTTACATATTATATTCTCATGTGATAGCATATGTGCCCAATGTAGTAGTTAAAGATATTTTGACTCAAGATGGCATTGAAGGTAAACGAGGTAAGTGGATAGCTACCATTTTGGAATATGATATTGAAATCAAGCCAACCAAACTGATAAAAGGCCAAGGCCTAGCACAACTTATGACAGAAATCAATTGCCAAGCCTTAGATATCAATGAACTGGATAACGAGCAAGAGATGGCGACTCCCCAGATCAGTCAAGCTTTCTTAGATTCACCCTGGTATACTGATATAATTCATGTTCTATTAAACCTGCAAGCTCCTCCAGGGTTGTCCAGAACTAAGCAAAGATTTTTAAAAATGACATCTTCGAAATATTGTATTTTAGATAGCACTTTATTTTGGAAGAATCACGAAGGAATTTTATTGAATTGTCTCTTAAAGGATGAAGCTGATAAAGTGCTTAATGAATTTCATGCAGGGGATTGTGGAGGACATCTTTACTGGAAATCTACTGCAGACAAAATCTTAAGGGCTGGTTTTTACTGGCCAACATTATTTTCTGATGTAAAGAAATTTGTAACAAGCTGTCACAAATGTCAGATATTTGAGGGTAAAAGAAAGTTGTTACCTTTGCCTTTAAAACCAGTTTCCACAGAAAGACCCTTTCAACAATGGGGTTTAGATTTTATTGGAGAGATACACCCCCCTTCTTCAGGACAACATAGATGGATTTTAACTGCTACAGACTATTTCACCAAATGGATTGAAGCCATCCCATGTAGGCAGTCCAATGATTCTGTAATCATAGGGTTTCTTGAAACCAACATACTTTCAAGATTTGGATGTCCAGAAAAGATTATAACAGACAACGCTGCTGCATTTAAATCCAAGAAAATGATAAATTTCTGCCATAAATATCATATTACTCTAGGCCATTCAACAGCCTATTACCCCCAAGGTAATGGACTAGCAGAATCCTCCAATAAGAGTTTGATCAATATCATTAAGAAATTGTTGGAGGAGAATAAAAAGAACTGGCATAAGAAACTGACCTATGCATTATGGGTAGACAGACTTACAACCAAGAAATCCATTGGGACTAGTCCTTATGAGTTAGTTTATGGTTTGGAGGCAAGATTCCCATCATCGTTAGGAATCCCTGTGATGAAATTACTTCAAGAGGCTCAAGTGGAGCCAAATGACATTCAAAGAAGAATTAATCAGACAATCCACCTACAGCAAACCAGAGAAGAGGTATACCAAAGATCACAAGCCTTACAGGAAAAGCTAAAGAAAATGTTTGATAAAAGGACTAAAGCAGAGGATTTTCAATTAGGAGACAAGGTCCTAAGATGGGATTCTAGAAGAGAAGAAAAAGGGAAACATGGGAAGTTTGATTTCTTGTGGAAAGGGCCTTATATCATCCATGCCTTGCGGGGAAACAATACTTATTTTTTGAAGGACTTGGACAATTCAGAAGTTGAAGAAGGACCAGTCAATGGTCGAATGCTTAAGCATTATTTTGATCCAATTTACTAGAATGTTTAAATGTTCCTAACTTGTACATAATATATTGTTTGCTTGTTATATTTTTGTTACTGCAGTTTGAGGTGGATGGTGACTTCTTGGAATTGAAGCCCGAAGTGAAGGCCCTAAGTTCCAAAAAAGTTTTACTATCATATGTAAATAAAGCTACCAGAAGAAGGAAAATTCCTTACTTTCAGTTTGAAGACATTCTGAGGCATCTGATATACTGTTCTTGACTTTCCACAAGGAAAAGCCATCCCCAAGTGGAGCCAGTGTTAGCCTCCTATATCAATAGGTTTCATCTTTCATGATTGTCTTGATGGAAGTATGGAATATGTTCAAACCTTCTTACTTGAGCAAAGGTGTTCCATATTCTTGAAAAACCAAAAAATCAAAAATTTAAAAAATGTAAAGAGGGTATACCCTAAAAGAAATATCAAAGGGTAAAAAGAATAAAATGGTCAAAAAAGTGAAAGAAATGAACCCCAAGTAAAAATAGACCAAGGAAAGTGTGCAAATCCAAATGCCACTGCTATTTCATTTTTGTAATAAATCAATTGTGTGCAGCTTGTGAAACTTTTGCCACAATTCATGAATAAGTCAAACTGTTTAAACTTGGCTTAGTCATATTTCAATTTCATGTTTTAGATTAGAGAATAAATATCTAGCCAAACAGTTTAATCTTGGCAGATAAGTAGCTAGGTAGAGTGAATAAAGGTGCTCAACAGTTTAATCTGAGCCCTTGGATGTAATAAGGGTAGAAATAGATAGATTCATCATGTAAAAAGAAAAGATTGATCAGGGTTTGCAAGTCTAAATGCACCCTAATAAAGAAGACAAAATGGTAGTGTTAAGTAGATAGGGTAGGTAGATGGTGCTACAAAATGTTATCTGATGAATGGTGCTGCTACATGTTAGTTAATCATTTACTTTCATCAAAAGTACTGAAGCAGAAAATACACTGAAAAATCAC